>JAJKFI010000033.1:9944640-10017299 GCA_029204185.1 Lerista edwardsae
TGTTGTGTATTTATGTAAATAGTAGCAGAGTTGGGGGCTTGGAGACCCATTCCAGCGCTTGCCTTAGCGCTCCGGTGCGAAGGACTGAAGCAATCGCCACATTTCCAAAACAAAGTCTCTTTATTGTAGCGAAAGTGAGAAAGGTACAAAGGTTCAATCTGCCGGCTAGGAAAGCCGGTCAAGTCTTTGCCGCTCGCAGGCGGCGTTTAAATGCAGCTTTTACATCTTAAGCACACACAGTGAATAACTCCTTCTAACACCAGAACAAAGGATGCAGCCAGAGTATATCTGGTAGGTGGATACCTGAAGACCCCTTGTGCCCCATCTTACCCAATGGGGTGACCCTTAGAACACTATGATCTCATGGGAATGAGCAGTGTTTTACAGCCAGGGCTTCCCGTGTGAAACTGCCTGCTTATGTTACACTATCAGAAAGGGAGTACAACTACTATCCCTAACAAGCTGGGAAGCTGCCTGCTGAAGGACACACAGGTGTTTATCTGATCTTGAGACGGAGAGACGGAATGCCAGTTTCAGCCAGTTCTGGACTGTGAGATGTGAAACTGCAACAAGTCAATCCCAGGGAGAGGAAGCAGGGTTGAAACGATATTTCTCACTTGTGCATAATTCATGTTCACAGCCAGCCCATGAAGTGGATGATGCAGTTTTCTTGAGCAATGGGTGGCTGTGGGGGGGGGGGGGAGAGAGCAGTGGCAGAATCAAGGTGACCTTCACCCAGAGCCTCCACAGCCTCCTTCTAGCCCACCGCAGACAGCAGGCAGAGCCTTATCGATCCACTTCCCGTTCACTCACCCCCTCACCTTTCTCCTTCCAACAAAGTGCACCTCCTGATTTGTTTAAAGGGACATTATGAGGAATGAGATATATAAAGGGGGCAGGGAATAAGACTGTCACTGCCCATGCCTGATTTTAAAAAGGCTCATATTTAAGTGATCACCAAATTTAATGAAAACATTCCTTAAAAATAAATACTTTCATTTTCCAAAAATAGTAAACGTTCTATTTAGACAAATTTTAGACCACCAAATAATCCTAAAGTGATAACCACATATTGAGTTCTCGTCATTTTATTAAAGTATTTGATAATTAAAAAATGTTTCTCTCTCCCCAAAACAGTAAATTTTCACAATATAACCCTAACCTTAACCCCTGCTAGATAAATAGTATTATTGTCACATAAATGTTGTGCTATACATTTGGTGAACGTTTACTAAATTCGATATAACCATGATTTTTTGCCCCAATGTGCATCACTTTACACTTGTCTATGTTGACACACATCTGCCATTTGGCTGCCCATTCCTCCAACCTGGAGAGATCCTTCTGGAGTTCTTCACAATCCCTTCTGGTCTTTACCACCTGGAAAAGTTTTGTGTCATCTGCAAACTTGGCCACCTCGCTGCTTATCCCTGTCTCTAAGTCATTTATGAATAAGTTGAAAAGCACCAGCCCCAAGACAGATCCTTGGGGCACTCCGCTTTTCACCTCTCTCCATTGTGAAAATTGCCCATTGACCCCCACTCTCTGTTTCCTGGCCCTCAACCAATTCTGAATCCATAAGAGGACCTGCCCTCTTATTCCCTGACTGTGAAGTTTCTTCAGCAGCCTTTGGTGGGGGACCGTGTCAAACGCCTTCTGAAAATCCATGTATATGATATCCACAGGTTCACCCGCATCCACGTGCCTGTTCAAAGAATTCCAAAAGGTTCGTGAGGCAAGACTTACCCTTACAGAAGCCATGCTGACTTTCCTTCAGCAGTACTTATTCCTCTACGTGTTTTAAGATTTTATCTTTGACGAGGCTTTCCACCATCTTACCCGGAACAGACATTAGGCTGACCGGCCTGTAGTTTCCAGGGTCCCCCCTTCTCCCTTTTTAAAGATTGGCGTGACATTGGCTATCCTCCAATCCTCTGGCACCGTGGCCGTTTGAAGTTGCATACTCTAGTTAAGAGGTCAGCAACTTCGTTCTTTAGTTCCTTTTCTAGGGGCTGTTGCGCATTTTTTTTTTAAGAGCCCTTTTGGGACAGGGAGCCATTTAAGTGTATTTTTATTATTTGCCTGTAAACCACTTTGTGAACTTTGCGTTGAAAAGCGGTATATAAATACATTGAATGATTGATTTTCTACCTAATACAATTTTAAAGCATTTACAATTAATAAAAAGGAGAGCTTGGAAGGAGAATAAAAACACATAACACTGCAATTTGCGATTTTATTTTGGAAAATTTTTTGGAAAAAATATCACCAACCCCCCCCCCCCCTATTTGTAGGCTAGCTGCTAGCAGCATATATATTGCCCCAGAAGCGTTTGCAAACACCTGTGTGACAATAAACGCGCAGGTTTTTAAGGCGCAACCATAAACTTGGTCCTAATTCGAGTTAAGGCTGCGGGGGACAGACATAGGAGCGGCTCTGGATGAGCTCTAGCGGGGTTTAGGTGCCTGGGCGGGCGCAGCCCCAGGTCCCGCTCTTCCTGCCCTCCATCACCCCCTCCTCAGACTCCTTCCCCTTCCCCCACCCCTGCCAGGGGACCTTAGCAACAAGGGCCCCGCGCCTGCGCTCTCCTCCACCGCAGCCCCAGCGGCCGCCCGTCCCGTCAGTGCGAAGGGGTGGTCTCTTCCGGTTCACGTCGGCGCGGAGGAAGTTGGGCCGCCATCTTGGATCATCCGGGAGCGGCGGCGTTGCTGCTGCTGCTGGCGCTGGCAGAGGAGGGGAAAAGCGAGAGGGAGCCCGCTGGCGGAGCGAGGCCCAGGCTGCGCTAGACCGCGGCGGAGGGGGCTCCTGCCCGGACTCAGCCCGCCCCGCTGGGTGGGGTGGCGGTGCGACGGCGGAGGGGAACTGGGCTGCCGAGGAGGGAGGGAAGGAAGGAAGGAGGGGGAGCGCTTTAACATGAGAGCCGCGGCCCGGTGAAGCGGGGCTGGGGTGAGAGGGGACGAGGCTGAAGGGGAAGGAGCAGGAGCCGCCTTGGAGGAGGCCTGAGAGGCGGCTGCTGCTTCCCTCAGCAGAGGGAGGACGGTAGAGAAGCCCAAAGCGGGAGTTGTTTTTCCTCCCCCCCCCAGCCTCTTATTGAGGGCTCTGCTGCTAGTGCAGCGCCCTGCACCCCCCTCGCCCGCAGCCCCGTCCTCCTCTCTTGCAAGCTCTTCTCCTTCCACTCCCTTCCCCTAATCCCAGCCCCCTTTCCCCCCTCCTCTCCTTCCCCCCCCCTGCACTTCATGAGAATCCCCACTTTAATCCGTCGCCGCCACCTTCCAGGCATTCTAATCTGTGTGTTGGATGATCCCTGAAGACTCCCGGGCGAGAGACAATGTTCCACTGTCAGGCTAGAATATAGATGAGAAAGAGGGGTCGTGGTGGCGGCGGCGGCGGAGGAAACAGCCCAAATTTCCTTCCCCATTCTCCCTGTTTCTTGATGGTGGCACTTCACAACCACTATCATGCAGTAAAATTACGATTTTTTTGTAAATATTTATATATATATAAGTATTTGGGGGGAGGCGGGTGTTTAGGATTTTTTGGGAGGGTATAATTTTTATATAATATATAAACAGTCGCTGGGTTTTGCCATCACAAACGGTGCTTCAGCACAAGTGAATGAAAATGTCCACGAGAACTCCATTGCCCACCGTGAATGAACGCGACACTGAAAATGTGAGTGTACTTCAGGATTGTTCATTGTTGCGTTGTGAGTTTCTCAAGTCGTTGAATGCCCTTTTAATGATCAGCATTGAATTATATATGCTGCATGGTGCCTTTTGCCTCCATTGTAAGCAAGATAGTATGAATTATTAAATTGTTGGTCTAAAATGTGTTTCTTTAAATATTGCTATTTTAAATGAAAACATTAACCTCTACTCTTGTGATATCTTCTGTAAATAATCAGACCTGATAAATAGACCTTCAGAGGGCAACGTGACATCGCCTGTTATGGCATTCATTGTTTAGTAGCTGGACATCTGGTAACAGATGTTTCTCAGGTTGTTAGGAAGAACGCTATCAATAGGGAAGCTGCAATTAAGGCCTCCCTACAGTAAGCTTCTGTTCCTGGTGAAGTTGGGATGGCTGGTTCTCTCTTTACATACTGTGTTTTCCTTTTCTCAAGTTTTAGTCATACATCTTCAGAATGTAATGATGAATTGAATACTCAGTATGTTCTTGTGCATAAAATGTGTTGATAGTTAAAAGTGGAGCATTAATAAACATACAATAGGAAAGAATGGGTACTTTGTCTAGGCCAGGACTGGACTGGGTGACCTAGATAGCTTGTCTTTCAAATCTGATTTGTATTTCCTTTAAGGGACAAATTAAGTTCTTATGCTGGTAGTCATACAGGTGATTTTAAGGCCTTGTCTGCCTTCAGACAGCATTTGAGAGTGCTTGTTGCTAAAGATACCTTGAAGAGAAAAAGTAGTGAATTTGCTGAAGTTAAAGCAGAATTGGCTTTTGCTGTCACATTAAGTGGAAAGTGTACTGTGGGAGTTCCTTTTGTCTAAGAAATTATATAAAGGAGATGTCAATGGTTACAGAACTTGTGACACAAGAGGAAAGTCTAGTTCCACTTACAGCAAATCAGACAAACTTTATTGGACTTTTAAGTACCACAGAAAGAAGATTATTGAGGTCCATAATTTGAATGGAAGAGAATTTTAGTGGAATATTTTGTTGACTAGCATGTGCAAACCAATCTATTTGTTCTGACTGAAGGTATTTGAAACAAGTTAGGATACAGAAGTGGAAATCATCCTCAGTGAAACAGTTTGCAGCACTGTCATGGCGCTGGATTCATTGATAGACAAATTTTTCGTATTTATCTTTACACTTGATAACCTTCAAACTCAAGGCTGTATAATTCAGCCAAAGCTAAGTAATGCAATCATATATTTGTCTACTCAGAAGTAAATCCCATTATGTCAGTGGAGTTTATCCACACTTTCCTGGGAGCTTTGGTAATACAGCTTTTTGTGGGTTTCAGCTTAGGCTTCAAAAATCACATTTTACAGAAAAGTGCTCAAAATTGGACGCTTCTGTAATTCATTAAAACCTCTGATGTTTGTTCAGTGTTATTTGCCCATCCTTTCATTTATTACCTCAATCACTCTAGTTTTATCTATATCAAGTTTTATCAAGCTCAGGAGGTTTAGGAGTCTGGGGAAGATTACTCAAGATATAGACAAATTCCTAAAAATTTTGCTGTGGATGGTTGACTTTTCCTAGTATAGTTCAGAAATGAATATTTGTGTTCAGTCTGAAGGTGCTCACTCTTAGGAGCATGTCTTGCTTTAAAAATATAAAATAGCGCAATATGATGTTAGATTATTTATTTATACCAAGACCACAGCTTTCTTCACATCAGTGTTCACAAATTAAGAAAAATTGGTTGGTCAGTCACACAGTTTGTATGTGGGTAATAGGACTGTTAAGTACCCACATTGAGGCCTCTTTTTGACCACAGAAGTACCCTACTGCAGGTCTGTCCTTAATACAGCTAGAGTGCATATTAATGCTCCCCTGATTATGTTGGGAGTACAACATAACTTATGTTAATTGATCTTGATTTAACAGATTTTGGAAGCAGCAGACATTTTCTGCTCCATTAAACACTAGTCATATACATTTTGCACATGCGCATCTCCATTGACTTTAGTGTGCTAATGGACTTTGGCATTAATGGACACCCCTTTCCCTCATTAGTCTGTTAATTTGAGGGTTCACTGTATGGACATTCAAAAGAATATAACTGTAACCTCATTTGGGTAAATGTTTTTTCATTCTTTCAGGATGAACCTAGGTTTGTTAGTTCAGGATAAACCTAATAGTCTTCAGGGTCACAAGCTAACTTGGTTTTAAATTGCATTTTTTGGGCTAACAGCAGTCTATAGTAATTGCATTTGGGTTCAAGGGTCATGGGACCATGTTAGGTACTTATTTATACTAAGAAAAAGTGCTCATTTCTGACACCAGTAAAGATATGCAACTGATCCAGTAAGGAATTTTCCAAAGTAGTACCAGCATTTATTGGCAAAGATAATGTTTACTACAGCTTCATATTGGTGTCTAGAAAAATGCTGAATGAGCATTGTTCTTGTCTGTGATTGAAGTTAAATTGGGTTAAGTAATTTTAAAACTGACAACAAATCCTACAAGTGAGTGCAGATTTTTCTGGGCAAAATCCGTTTGTTTTCTGAAATTACCCAGCACTATGACATCCTGTATGTAAAGGCCAAAGGCATCTTTGGGTGCTCAGAACTTGAATGGCTAGTTCTGAATTTGATTCCTGACTTTTTATAGTTGCCACAGAGTGTGTGTGTATGAGCTTTGCCATTGCCTTTCTGCTTACAACTAATCTGGCTTCTGCTTTGAGATTCTGTGTGTTCTGTTAGAACGTTTTTTGCTTGGATGGGAACAGTTCTTGTCTCTCTCTGTAAGATGGCCTTCATCTCAGGGCTATTCACATATTTTCTCTTCAAGCATCCACTTCAAAACATTTGTGTAATTTTTGCTAGTGATGGAGTACACTGGTAGTTGTGTGAAGGAATGCTGAACTCTGTGGATTAGATGCTGTTCACAGTTGGTTAGCAAGGAATATACACACTTACATCTATATACTTCAAGTGACCTTTATGTATTTATTACATGTATAATAAATCATATTATTATAAATCACTTCCATCATAAAACCTACGGTGGCTTACACAAGGCTTCTAAGCAGTCACCCATCCAGGCATAGACTTGCTTAGATTCAGTAAGATGCTGTAAGTACCTTCAGTAAGGACTGGGACCTGGGGTAAATATTATATAGTATTAATTTTATTTATTATGGTATTTATATACTGCCTTTCTCAAGGCAGTTTACGTTGGCACCCTGCTCATAAACCCCCTTTTTTAAATGGGCTTTTGACAAGTATTCTATGAACAATTCATAGAACCCTCAATTTTTCCAAGTGCTTCCCTTTCAAAGTGTGGTAATCATCCTGGCTGCATTGTTGCACCTTCCAAGCCTTCACAGGCAGCTGCTGATCACATCTCCTGGTTCTCAGGATGTTATGTGTATCTTGTCAGCTGGCTCCTCTGCATTCCATACTCCTCACATTCTTCTGCGAGCTTCACAACTGGTCTCCCATCCGAGGCTGATTCTGCATAGCTTCTTCTACTCAGACAGGGCAACAACTCAACCTCCAGGCCACACCTTCTGAAGCATATGACACATAAATACGGTAGACATCTATTTGTAGTGCATCTATCTGGACAGCATTATGGTTCTTGCAATATGGCAAATATAATTACGTAGTCATTTAGAAGACACATTTGTGATGCAAGATAAACTAGTCAAATCAAGACTTCCTTTGGCCAGGGTGGATTTGATTTAAATCATGATTTAAATCACTGGTAAAAAGGCTTGATTTAAATCATAATTTTTGAAGAGCAACTGTTATTTCTGTCCCACAGCGGCTCCTCCTCTGACCCGCTGTTGACTCACCAACAGTCCCATTCACTTTAATGGGATGGCTGGTGATGCGGAAGTGACACAACAAGGTGAGGGACGTGGCGGGCAGCAGGTGAGTGGATGCCCGCTAACAGGTGCTGCCATGATGGATTTGAAATGACAGGTGCTCTTTAAATATAAGAATTCATTCATGCTGGTAGTTAAAATCTTTAATATTATAATTTGCAAACAAAATGAAGGTTTCCTATTTAGAGCAAGCTGTCAGGTTAGTAAAACAGCGATATCTGAACCGATTTTAGGTTAATAGGTTAATCACACATAGTTGGAGAACTACTCAAATTCTTTTATTTAATTAAAACAATAACATTATGTTACATATTCTTGTATTTGCTTAAACATAAGAAGAGCCCTGCTGGATCAGGCCAAAGGCCCATCTAGTCCAGCTTCCTGTATCTCACAGCGGCCCACCAGGTGCCCCAGGGAGGCATAGCATGAGACAACAAGATGATTGCATCCTGTTGCCACTCCCTTGCACCCGGTACAGTAGTGACATAAGGAGGTTGCACTACTGACATAAGGAGGTTGCACAATCCATCATTGCCTATAGCCCACGATGGACTTTTCTTCCAGAAATCTGTCCAATCCCCTCTTAAAGGCATCTAGACCAGATGCCATCACCACCTCCTGTGGCAGAGAGTTCCACAGATTAACTACCCGCTGGGTAAAAAGGTACTTCCTTTTATCTGTTTTAACTCTCCCAACCCTCAGTTTTAGCGGATGCCCCCTGGTTCTGGTGTTTTGTTTTATGATTTATCTCACGGTTACTGTGAAATTGTGTGAATGCATCAGTGCAGTGCATGTTATCTCAGCTTGCAGAGCTTGGACTCATTGAATGAGTTTACTAAAAATGTAAATATTGCAGAATATACAGCCTCATGCTACATAACTAAGCTCCATTTCATGCTGAATAAACTAAATTATTAACGTGTCTTAAATAGAAAACTATCTTTAGCTAGATTTTTACTCCAAAAGCATTTTATTAAAATAAATTTGATAAAAATAAAAAATCTGACTTAAAAAAATCCAATTTAAATAAAAAAATCCATTTTTTAAAAATCATTGATTTTTATCCACCCTGCACAGTATTTAGTTCACCGGTCAATTTTTGTACACCAGTCGAGAAATGAGTTTAGACTTTCTCTCAGGAGTGAAATAACACCTTTTGAATATGTTCACCGGATATTCTATTACAATGCATTTTGTTGCACCGTCCGCATGAGTGGCCAGTGTGTTTCATAGTACTGTTGCAGTATCTGATAAGTGAATGTGTACTGCATTTCCTTTGCACAGAGGTCCATTTATGTGAACAGTGCTGTTTTGACTCTTAATTGCAGAAATTAGGGCACTCCTAAAGAGCCCAGTCTGGATTACTTCTTTTGCTGTGCCCTGCAAAACTACAGAGTTCTGTATCAATGATCTTGAAGTAAACAAGGATATTCACACATTTCCATTTCATACATGCAGCTTGATATTCGCATATGAATCTACATTTTTTTTATAATGCAAGGATGGCTGCACAAATGTCTTTTTTCAATTTGACATGTGTACTTGGAATCGGAATCATGACCCAGGTGCACGTATAGCTGAGTCGCTTGTGTGGCCTTGACAAAATATTAAAATCTTCATACATGAATGTGGACCTTCATGTTATATAGTCCTTAATTACTGGTGATCTTGATTACTTTAAGGCACTTGAATAAATGAGGTTTTATTGTATATTCCTTTAGAAATACCAGATTCCCAAAACTCCTGTTATAGCAAGTCTCCGAAGGATTAAATCCCTAAATGAACTTTTGGGCCAAAAATTGACTTTATAAAAATAGTATCTGAGTCATGAGCTTAAAATCTACACCGAGGTTTTCTGACACCAGTCTTGGAATTCTGACCATTGGGTGTCCTTCTAGCTTCATACATAATTACTAACAATGGCTATATGGGAATTGGACTTAGTTGGCAGTTTTATTGATGATTCAGGCTTGACTATGTCTTGCTCTTCTGGCGCTATATTTACACTTCAGTGCTGATGTCAGTAAAATCTCATTTTGACCAGTGAACAAAGTTAGTGTGCCTTGGATGATATATAATAGTAAATCTCAGAGACAGGTTTCCTTCTCTTTGAAACATATTTACTCTGAATTTCTAGCACAACAAAATACCTGTTTTGTTTAGAACGCATTGGCTAATGCTTTCTTTTGGAGTGTCACTCCCCTCTAGCTTCTAACTCAGAGTCTTTTTCCTTCGTCTTGTGACAAGCTTTGTGTTGCCCCCCTCCTTATACCCAGATCTGTTTTATACCAGCATCTTTTCAGTGTCAGACTTCAGCATTCCATAACAGCTAACTCATTTCTCACAACATGGCATATAGTATAGTGTCCCAAACCAATGATTGCTACTGCTGATGTAACTAAGCAGGAGCTGAGAAAAATGATACAAACAAATGAATTTCAGCGCTCTAGTTGTCCCTCGACCTTAAAGGGATACTTAATGTGTTCTGGCTGCCAAGATTTAACAAGCTGTTCCCATATCTGTCTCCTTGGCATGATGATGTCCAGCTTTGTCACTCTTCCCCTGTCTGCAGGTTGGCGGTGGATAGGATTCTATATTTGGAATATGCGTGCTTGCCTTTGACGTACGCACTTAGACCTGCATAAGAAATACAGTTGCACTGACACATAAAATATTATGGGAAGAAGAGAGACCTTGCCACATATATTGGTGGTTTAATGACCACCTGTCTAGTCCTTGGCAGGTCAATATTGTTAGCTCTCAAACGCTAGTGCTGAATTCGCTTGTGCCCTGGAATTTTGTCCTTTTGTTGTTGATTAATCCTTTTGCCTTTGAGGATTGGTTGTGGTGTTTTTCATGGATGAAAATTTGAACTTTTGTGGATGAAAATGTGTCATGATGACTGAGCTATTTGTAGTAAAAATTATACTTGCTTTGCCAGTTACCTTCTTGAACTGATGGTTTGTCAAGTATACTCTGGTTAAACTGGCCAGTCAGTTTAACAGTTTTTGGAGCTATATAATTGGGCATGAGAAGAAACTGGGTGAGAAAGAATACTGGTTGTATTTGCCCAATAAAATCTATTTGACTATCTGGATGTGCCATCATCTGACTCTTAAGCAAATTCTGCCTCACTTTCTTTTCACTTGTGTGTCTAGAACACTGGTTCCCAACCTGTGGTCTTTGGACCACAGGTGGTCCACGAGGTTCAGGAACCCCCCTCCCTTTGATCACTTTCAGCATCTCTCAGCAACCAGAGAGAGTGAAGAATGAACTGCTCACAGAAGCAGCAACCCACAAATCTTCTCTAAAAGTAATAAATCTAATATTTTCTAATTATGACAAATTTAATTGTATTTTTCTGTGCAGGAGGTGCAGCGGGGGGGGGGGGGTTCATGTAATCCATGACAATTCCAATTTTTGCCTCAGAGGTCTGCGGGCTCCTAAAGAATAATATTACATATTATTCTGTAATATGTCCCATTGACTATTCTTAGAAGCTGGATTGTTGACAAAAGGACACCCTTTTTCCAGGTTATGTGGTAAAAAGAAAATGTAAATTATAAAAAAGTTTTAACAGAAATAGGTGCAGCAATACCTTGACTTTCATCATGTACTCTTTCAGCTATTTTCAATTATTGCATTTTGAATTTTTTCCATATGCTTCCTTCTTTTGACCAATTCCATCCAACTTTCCATAGTGTTAATCAATGTCCTTTTTTATTTATTTATTTCTGTTTAGGATTTGTATGCTTTCACATGTGTTATAGAGTTATTGATGTTTTTCCCTATCCAGAAAAAATTTAAAGTATGGCTGTGCTTTGACATTCATCCATTTTTGACTTTTGTCCATGCTCTGGTCCCAGAGGAAAGTGCAAAGTATTGCTGTAGTTTAGTGAATGTAGAAGGGCAAAGAAGGCACAGGGTCTTTAGTAATCTCATAATTTTATTTTGAAGGCATATTGCACTTTAAGTCTCAAGTTTATATACTAATACAAAACCATCATTTTCTGTTAGTCTGCCACATTAATGCATTTTCTGAAGTTCCATACTTGGTTGTAAGCTTAATCGGAAAAGGTCAATAGGAGAAGCAAGTCCCCCAAAGTCCACAAAAGTGTCATGCTGTGGCAAAATTCTGACAGAGCACTGATTTTTGTTTATTTAAATAAGCATTATCATTTGATGTGAAATTGCAGTGGTCAAAGTTGAGAGCAGTGAAAGTTGAATGTGAAATTAGACAGCTGATAGCGATTTTCAACCAGAGATCCCTGGCACATTGGTGTGTTGCAAATGATCCGCAGGAGTGCTGCAGGAGTTTGGGGCGAAGGCCACTTAGTAGGGCCATTAGGGGATGTGAGCCTTCCACCAGCAGCATGGTGTGCCTTGTCAAGCATTAAAAAAAAAACCTGATGGTCTGCCTTGACAATGTTAGCGTTGTCAGTGTAGTGTGTCTGGACTTGGTACAGTTCAGAAGGGAGATTGAGACTGGCACAAGTGATACGTAAAGCTAGGGGGAAACCCAAGGAAAAGCACTCTGCAGTGTTCATTACCAGATGCCCAGCCCTTTAGCACAGGTGATAGATAATTGGATAGGGCAGGACTCAAAGCTCATTGAAAAGGGTGTGGTGTCCTGCCCATCAGTTAATCACTAGGTTCTGCTAGCCTCTTAAAACTACTCCAGACCTGTTCAGTCCCTTCAGAGGAGCAACCGTTTTTTTAGGAATCTAGGAAAGAGACAGTGTCTATGCATTCTATTGTTGATCAATGGATTAATGAAATGCTGTTGATTGATATGGCTCAGCATCTGATCCCTCTCCTTCCAGTGTATTGGAAGAGGCTGGGTAGGTTTTAACAAATTCTGGTAATCAGAACTGGGGTCCTACATGTATCTGTGAACTTTTACATTGAGCTGCTCTGCTGTCAAAATCCCGGAGGGAGTTGAGGAGCTTGAGTGAAAGAAGTTAAAAGGAGGCAGGATATGATCTGATCTTCAGGGCATTAGGGACAAAAGAAGTCTTGAGGGAAGGATGCCTTGTGGGTGCAGGGTGCTGAGAGAAATGAGAACTCTGTGAGAAAACTGCAGGCAGACATGGTGGAGGCTGATGGAGGTCTCTGTACACCAAGTGTGTAACTCTCAGTCTGAACAGCAATGATGTCACCTAATTTGGGAGAGGAAAGTTCATGCTGGCTTTATGAGCAGAAGAGATTGTATTTCTGTTGACAGAAATGGGAAAGGCCTTTTTAAATGGTATGTTTCCAGTTTTCTGTATTTTGTGCATGTGATTACCAAATAGGTCTAGTTGTTAAGGTCCTATCACATTGTTCTGATTAATACTGAGAGTTTGTATTAGTGACAAATATTTTAAGCAGAGGATAAGGTTGGAGGTTTCAACATACAGGGCCTAGTAGGGGGAATCATTTTAAAAGACTGGGGGATTGCATGTTGTAGTGTCCTTTTCTGATCTCTGGAAACTGCATCCAGACATAAGGTAAAGGTTTCCCCATGGCCGAATGGTCTAGTCGTGACTGACTGGAGGGGGCGGTGCTCATCTCCGTTTCTAAGCCTGTAGAGCTGGCGTTTGTCCTAGGACAAGTTTCTGTGGTCATGTGGCAAGCATGACTATATGCCTTGGCATGTGGAACGCCATTACCTTCCCACTGAAGTGGTCCCTATTTATCTACTCGCATTTTTTAGGTGATTTCGAACTGCTGGGTTGGCAGGAGCTGGGACAAGCAGTGGGAGCTCACTCTGTTGCATGGTCTTGAACTCCCAACCTTCCGGTCAGAGAGCCCAGCAGCAGCAGTTTAACCCACAGCGCCACCATGTCCCTCTCACACCCAGACATACTTGCACACAAAAACCCAATGGAAGTAAGGTGTGGTGAATAAAAGGAAGTTTGTGCTGCCTCCTGTGTCTCATGTTAGAGTTGCCTTTATCACACAGGCTTATTGCTTGCTGCACATTCCATACAATCTCAGAGAAGATCCCTGGTTACAAATACCAGATTTTTATGCTTCATCTTTGTAGATTTATCATTTCCTTTAAAAATACATTGTTGGTATTTGGGGGAGAAAATCCAGACTGCAACATTCACTTAAATTCTTTGAGAGGGCAGGGCCTATGAATCTTTCCTTGCCTATCGATCTTTCTGTAGTATAAAGCAAAATGATTTCTTTAAGGGAAATATGTGAAATAAATTATGCTTAATGTACTTAGTAGTAAAGCTGAGATGATTGCTGGCTCTTTTTCTTGCCCAGCAAATTCCAAGTAGCAGCTCTAGAAATTGGGGAGAATTAGTCAGTTTTTGCTCTGCAAGTAATTGGGGGGGGGCAGGGGAAGCGAGTAATAAGAGGTTAGAAATGTCTGCATACTTGAGTGCTGCTGAGTGTGTGCTTTTGCCCAGGAAGCCACATGTCCTCTTTCTTTGGTACTTTGGAAAGTGGATTGGAAGAAATCGCCAAAAGGTTATAAACTATGTGTAATACGATATTCTGTATAATTGCTTATTCTGAAGTTCTCACTTCCTCTAACTCTAGGAGATTTAACATTGCTCTGTCTCTGCTTGCACTGAAGACAGTATGCATGTATGTAGGGCAAGGAATCATGCGAAAAGCAAATGCAGGTGTCCTTTGGTAGGACAGCACACATGCAATCCATTCAAAATGAATCAACATATCTGCCTTAGATATGTATTGGTTTGTGATATATGAAATCGTATGATGATATTATGGGTAACTCAAATCTATTTAACTTCCGGGTTTGGATAAAGAACTACCAAACACTCCCTCCCTGCAGAAGACTATCATAAAAGTGTCTGTCTTCATCCTTTTTACTGTACTGTGAAATATTTCAGAGAAAGCCTTGTGATACTCGGCCTGAATATATAGATCTATTGCTGTGCAAGTGCTTAATACTTGGATGAACATTGCCCATATACTGTAACTTCCCTGCAGAACCCAATAAAAAATCCATGGTTCTTTGAAATCCGTTCAGAGTTTGTTTTATAACAAGTTTTTTGTTCATTTAGTGAATATAAAAGTTCATCTGTCATATTTTTCCTCTTCTAGATCCTCTATGGAAAAGTAGTCCATTGTAAATCTTGCTAGCTGGTTAGTGTCATCCTCAGGTTGTTGCTAATGCATCACTGTGACAGTTGCACTCACAATATGTACAATTTGAAATTAAGAACAAGTCTTGCCCAGAGAAACCTCCATTGCCACTTTGCCCATGTTTTTATTTTTACTTTCCCTTTTCTCTTTCTCTATCATGCTTGTTTCACAATGAGAAAGGATGCTGGAACATCGGTAGGGGAAAGCTTTTGTGAAAAGGTGGGTTATACATTTTTGTTCTAAAAACAGACTCGTATCTTTGTCCTTCTGTTACAGTTTATTTCTCTCCTCATAGTTTGCTGCCTTTCCTATGTCTCCGGAATATAAGATCATGCATGCTTGCTGACATGGAAATAGCTTGCACATTTCCACCCCCATCCCTAAGCTATTGGTAGACTTCAGTTTTTGGAACTGTACTGGGAAAAACCGTGATTCCATCACAAGGGCAAAATCTATGACCTTTCTTCCGTTCTCAGGATTACCTCCTACAGGCAGAGCATGTCAGCTTTTATCTGTGCTACTTTATCCTAATACACTGCTGAGTTCTGAGCACCTTGCCTACTCAGGTTGTCGAGTCATCTTTCAAAGAGAAGGGTTTGAAGATCTGTGGATGAAAACTGACTATCTTAATCTTATTTTTAATTTTGGTTCTCCCTATTTTCTGTCCTGTATCCCACATTTAGAACCAGATGCTCAAGACATCTTATTGTCTATTGCAGACAATCTAAATGGCAACTCCGCTCTCCCACGGTGATAGTATATAATAGACAATTTGCCTTTGAATGATACCCAAAAGAGTATTGCCTGAGATGCAGAGCCTGATCTTCCTCACTCTGTCTAATAGTAGTGAATCTTACAGGGAGGTAGGACAGTGGGCACCCTCTCTTCTTTGCGCACTGATGGCTCCATAGCTTGCACTAGAGACCTAGGATTTAGCATGTAGTCTAGTAAAAATTTGAGTACTTACACCTAACATTTCACCCACATCTTTGGTGGGCATTGTCAAAAGTTTTGAGAGCACAAACTGTCAACCAGGAGGAAGTTCCAACTGGCAAGGTCTTGACAGCTGTTCCTTCTCTTTCTGGTGAATACAGCCAGGATAGTCTTCGCTTGTACTGATCTGCTGTTAATAGAACAGTAAAATTAATTACTATGATTGCTTATATATACCTCGCAGTGGCTGGGTTTGTGTGTGTGTGTGGGGGGGGGTGTCGAGACCTTCCAATGTTTGTCAGCAGTTTAAAAAAACCTCTTGTCTAATGGGGAGAGAGCTGGAAAAAGGTAGATGAAATGTTGCAGGAACATGGAGAGAAAGGACAGCTGTCATTTGGCTACAAGTTGTAGAATATAGGATCATAGTTGGGAAATAAAGAAATGGAAACAGAAAAAGAGATAAGAAGTAAGGTTTGGAAGAATGAAAGATAAAACAAGTCAGCAAATTGTGTGTTCAGAGTAGAAAACCTGTTTCTAAAGAGGAGAGAACCATTGGAGTAGCATGCAGTCTTTTTTACCTTTACATGTTTTTTTGTATTGAATATTACTGTGATCTGCCCAAATACAGAATTAAAGAACAAATGATGTGAAGTTTCAATATCATCACATCTCCGTGAATGGGACAGTAATGGTTGATTGTGCAGGTACACCCCCAAAATTGCTACTTTAGGTTGTTGGAAATTGAAGAAAAGAATTCTTCAGCTGCATAGGAAGTGTTTCCTCTGTTTGCTGCAGAATTTATGTTTAAAGAGATAGATTAAATTCCATCGTTAGCTGCAAAACAAGTGCTTGCTTCATTGTGTTGCCTTCTGATAGGCGTTTTGAATGTTTGAGGTGTGAAACCACAATTGCTGAACTATTATTCCCTTGATAGTTACTTTTTGCCACTAAGGAGAAACTCCGAATTACCTTAGAAAGTACTATAAAAGCTTTAACTGTTCTAGACCACAATCTATGTTTTAGGTATCTGTTTGCACAGGAACAATATCATGAATTATTGATATTGAATTGTTTTTTACTTACTTGAACCAGAATGTGCATTTAATGGCCAGTTTGCTTTTCTGAGCGTCTTCTTTTCTCTGTGTGTATGTATGCACACCCTGAGAGCAAGTAGGGCCATTTCAGGGCTGCTTTGCAAAGCAATATCCTGTACATTTACTACATCCTACCTAAGGAAAAAAAACAAATGGGTCATTCATATCATCCAAGTTCCCTTGTCATTGTAACTTTGTACATATTTTGTAATCCTGTAATGCCATTCATTTTTGTTGTTCCCAATTAACTGCATAGCTTCTCCTCTGTGCAACTTAATGGACTGAAATGGGGAGAATGAAACTTTAATTGGTACTTGTTGGTCTGGCAGTTCCACACATCTATGTTGGGATGGAATTATGCAGAGTGGGTAGGGAATGTTCTTTGCCCTCGCACAACACCAGAACCAGGGAACATCCACTAAATTGAGTGTTAGGAAAGGTTGAACAGATAAGAGAAAATACTTTTTTACCTAGCGGGTAATTAATCTGTGGAACTCCTTGCCACAGGATGTCATGATGGCATCTGGCCTAGATTCCTTTAAAGGGGATTGGACAGATTTCTAGGAGAAAAGTCCATCACAGTATACAAGCCATGATGGATGGGTGCAATCTCCTGGTTTTAAATGTAGGCTAGCTCAGTGCCAGGTGCAAGGAAATGGCAACAGTGCAGGCATCTTATCTTGTGTGCCCCCAGAGACATCTGGTGGGCCACTGTGAGATACAGGAAGCTAGACAAAATGGGCCTTTGGTCTGATCCAGCGGGGCTTTTGTTCTTACTTTGAAACTTCAGTCCAGTGAGCTTTTGATGTTTGACTGATAGGCTTAGGTTAACCTTTTAATACTTCAGCTGAGGCTAGGAAGACCTTTAAAAAGGTTGATAGGGTTAAGTCATATTTTGCTCTTTGCACAATATAGTGTCAGCATTGTTGACAGTGCCTGAATTTGTCTGCAGTGTATTGTTTTATTCCTTTACTTGTATTGTACTGTGTTTAACTAGTCAACCTAAGAAACTATATGTTTGCCATCCACTGCTGCTGTAACAACATAATATAAGAAACACGTTCAATAGAAATTCAGGGGAACTTGAAAGTGGAACAGCATTTCAGCACCACTTACTATAGTATACCACTCTGTCACTGTGCACAGTGCTTTGCAGTGAAAAAGAAATGAGCAAGTCCCTGCCTCGTGGAAGATGCAGTCTAAATGTTCATGTTATGTGTTAGAACAGTGGTTCCCAAACTGTGGGTTGGGACCCGGTGCCTCCTGTCTTTGCGCCTGATCTTCGCGCAGCTGATGTTGGGCAGCTGCTTCCCCTGGAAAATCAGGGTGCAGAGCCTTCTGGGGCAATGTGTGGCTGAAGCAACTGCCTAGCCTAGGTCTGTGTGAAGATAGGAGGCTCCAGGTAGGGTGGAACAGTAAGGTTTGCTTCCACCTCATTATGCTAAGAACTACACTGGGGCACTGCCTAGTGCAGTGGTATTCAAACATTTTAGACTGGGACCCATTTTTAGAATGGCACTCGTGTCGGGACCCACCAGAAGTGATGTCATTAACCTGGAAGTGATGTTGTGGCAGGAAGTGATGTTGTGGCAGGAAGTACTGTCATGGTAACATAATAAAATGACACTCCTGAAATGAAAATTGGCATTCTTGGACTGCAGCAGTTGTACAGCTAAGAAGCAACCCAGACAGAAAGCAAGATTAGGACAAAATGTGATGTAAAAACACTGAACTAAAAACAAAATGCTGAGGAGAATAATGGAATGATTGCGAGCAAATGATTTGCTAGGACTCTTTTGATTGATGATGTGAACCAACACAAACCCTGGATATCTTTAACTGTTTACAGATTAACTCTTCCACATTATTCTTTTATTGATATTTTGCCTGTAAAGTGCTGATAAAAAAAAGTGTAGCTGATGCTTAGCTCCCCAGAAGCTGTACTCATACCACAGTCCTTAGAATTGAATAAGTGGATATTCTGTCCATGTAAAATACCACAAAGTAGAGTGTATGGCGTTGGAATACCTGAGTTACTGCTCGATATATATATATATGATTGAATTGCTAGTTCAAAACATTTAACAGCAGTGGCTTGATGCATTTTATCCTTGTTTGTAAATACATTTACATAAGGCTCAAGATAAGGGCATAACAGTCCTGGTATGGGGCTTCCAGTCCATCATTCTGTTTCCAGCACTGACCATTCTGTTGTGCTGCCTGTGAACATGGAGGTTCTGCTTAGCTATCATCACTAATATCTGTTGATAAACCATCTCCTTTTATGTTCATCAAAGCCAATGGCTATCACTCCCCCTTGCACCAGTAAATTATGCACTGTGTGAATGACATTCTTTTGTTTGTACTGAGTCCATTGCTCAATCAATTTCATTAGGTTACCCCAAATTCTAGCGTACAGCACTCTGTCAGTGGTTCCCAAACTCATCTGAAGGAGTTGGGAGGCACATTAGTCTTGGTGGGGACGGAGAAAATGCAGCAACGCGACCCCCAGAGTCGCTCTAAAAAGAGGGGTTTTTAACACTTACCGCTTGTAGTGCTGGCTTCTGGGGAAACCTGGGTATCCCTTTGCAGGGCTCCCTAGAACATGTGTGAAATGCAATTGCAGTCCACTTCTGCATTTTACAAATGTTCTAAGGCTTGGGGAGCCCTGCATGGGTGGGTGGGGGTCGTCTCAGAGCTCCCACAACCCCCAAAGGCCAGCGCTGATCCTGGGGATTGTGTTGCTGCATTTTCCCTCTCCCGGCCCTTTAAAGGGGCATACAACAGTGTTTTCCAGGGTGGGGGGTCCTGACCCATCATTTTGGGAACCAGTGCTCTTATTTATGTCTAGAACACCATCTTCTCTAGTTTGTGTACCTAATTTGTGTCTTCCTTTGTTTCAGCACACCTCTCATGGCGAAGGACGGCAGGAAGTATCCTCTCGGACTAGTCGCTCTGGGGCCCGCTGTAGGAATTCTATAGCTTCCTGTGCAGATGAGCAACCCCATATTGGGAATTACCGACTTCTTAAAACTATTGGAAAGGGGAATTTTGCAAAAGTGAAATTGGCCAGACATATCCTTACTGGCAGAGAGGTAGTGTGCTAATATTGCAAACGCATTCAACTCTTCACCTCTATACCATTTTATTTTATTTTTTTTGCTGAAAGTCACTCTCCCAAAGCTGCTGTGGGCCATTGAAGGTTTCACTGTAATAAGGGGCTGCTTCAGGGGCTCATGGAAGCTGGGGGAGGCGGGATTTGAGAAAATTGCTCAGAGGTAAAGAGATGAGCACCCCTACCTTCCATGTGATTTTTTTTAAGACGTGTGTAATTGGACCAGTCTTATTCAGTTGTGACCTAAGATTGTGTTTAGAGGTTAATGCAGAGGTTTTCAAACTGGGTTGTCACGACGACCCAGCCAGAGAACTTCTGGCCCTATAAAAAAAAGCAATTGCAACCCTCTTCCATTCAATCATGAAACTGGAAGTGGGTCATGATGGCTTTTTTCAAGTTTTCTAGTCTTGGGGAGCCCTGCAGAGGTATCTGCAGGGTTCCCTACACCCTCAGGACGACAGTGCTTCAACTGGTAAGTATAGAAAAGCCCCGGTCTCCCCAGGCAGCAGCGTGATCCTGGGGATTGTGTTGCTGCCTTTTCTTCTCCCCTGCAAGCACTTGCAG
Source organism: Lerista edwardsae (assembly GCA_029204185.1). Classification (NCBI taxonomy): domain Eukaryota; kingdom Metazoa; phylum Chordata; class Lepidosauria; order Squamata; family Scincidae; genus Lerista; species Lerista edwardsae. Next base: position 9,964,988 of record JAJKFI010000033.1, read on the forward strand.
CGAGTCAGACTCTCCCAGAGTTTGTTACATTAACCACTGGGTTAGAGAGAGTTACAGTTAATCCTGCCAGGAGGTAATAAGCTGTGGATCAATATCAATGGGCATCTGGCAAGCAACAGAAGGAGGTTGGAATAAGTAGTCTTGTGTTGTCCTTATGAGGATGAACAGACAGTGTATATTGAACACATTGTATAGAGAGTTGAATCAAGGGGAAGAGGCTTATTGCTCACTGCAGGGTGGAGCCCATTTTGTGTTGAAGTGAATTGCTCAAGACATACTGACAACTTAAAAAATGGACAGGAAATGAAATGTTATTTTGAAAGGAAGGTAGTGTATGGTATACACTGTGTATGGTGTACATGTTAATGCTGGAGTTTTTTTTATCACCACCCACTAATTTTCTCATGATCTTCCTGTTCTTGTAGATATACTGTATACATTTTTTTGCCTTGAAGACCAAGGAATATTTCTTATGCCTTTGCATAAGAGAAATATTTTTCATAATCCTTTTGTGAGCATTTCTAAAAGAGGTGTAAACAGCTGTCAATAACTGTATTTCATTTTTTTAAATACTCTTTTTCTTAAGTTAAACTACTGACTGTCAGTAGAAGTTCAAGTCTTGTATTGGATTTGCAAATGTGTTCTTTCTAATATTCCCCTTTATTTACTATTAAGTTTCAGCTTCTTTCAGATCTCATTATTTGGGATAATATGATCCCTGTCTGATTTTGGGGTGGTTTTTTTTTGGGGGGGGAGACCACTTTTTTCAGATGCAACGTACTATTTTCAATTATTAGAGTGCAGATAATGTTTCTCAAACTGCCATGGTTTTGACTGCTGAATTGAACCATGAGATACTTTATAAGCTATAACTGATGACTTGTATTGAATAGAGATTATATGTGATATACTTACACATTGATTACAATTTTGCTGCAGTCCTGATCACATTGGCATTTTGTCTTTTAAAATATACCAATTTTTAAATAATGCCAGGTTTGTTAGTCATGCATTCTAACATTTGTATCCTGTCCATTTGCTTTGTTCTGCGCAGTGCTTTTGCTGTAGGTGATGTTCTGTTGACATCACCAGTTTGACATCACCATAAGTTAATTTTTAACTTAAAACTCCTTCTGAGATGTAAATTAATTGCAACTTTTTTTCTTCTAGGTTGCAATAAAAATAATTGACAAAACTCAGTTGAATCCAACTAGTCTACAGAAGGTAGGTCTTAAATATTGAGATCTGGTAGTTCATTTCCATTCTCTTATCTCTTCTGCCTGGGGTAATTTATACTGAATGCACTGTGTTCAGAAGTACATATTCAGCACTGGTTTCATTTTAATGCTGTCCTTCTGATAGATGCATTGCTTTTTCAAGGGGGTGGGGATCATGCTATCTCATCATAAAATGAGTCCAGTTTTAACTCTAAATCTACACAAAAACAGGCTGAACTAACACTTGTCAGTCTTATTTCCTTATTCTAATACTGTGAACTGCTGTATAAACTGAACAAGATCCTCTCTGTCATCTGCTGTTTTGTCCTATGGGCAGAATTTCCAAACATGACATCTGCAAAATGCACTTCCTTATGCCAGATCTACATCTTGAGTGGCTGACCCTGGAGAAAAACAGCTGGGGAGAGGGGGATTTCAGGGAAATCCTTGATTTTTTTTTTCAAGGAAAAGGGTGAGCGGGTTTTAGCACTCCATCTGCCTATTACTTCACTGCTCAGATTATCTGTCCTCTTCTGTCTCCTGTCTCTGTGCAGTTCAGTGCTGATCTTTTTTTTAAACGTATAGTTGCAGCTCTTTAAATTCTATTTCTTTTGAGTAGCGAATTTTATAGTTAGGATACTGACTTGCCAAATTTTCTGCTCTTTCCCATACTATTTCACTAGTGTATCTGGCTGCTTTAAAATAAGATCATACGCCCTGCTGCATCAAGCCAAAGGCCCAGCTAGTCCAGCATCCTGCATCTTAGATGCTTCTGGGAACACAAGACATGCCTTTATCCTTTGCCATTCCCCTGCATCTCACATTTAGAGATAGGCTACCTCTAAAACTTGGAGGTTGCATACAGTTCTCATAAGTACTTAAGTGTTCTGCCTCCTTTTGTGTTGAAGAACAGCTTTTGGGAAATCAAGAAAAAGCATGCAAACACTCTTCATCTGAAGTTGTGGGTTACTTGAAAGGATGTGAGAGCAAAATTTTGCTTTGTAGAATAATACAAAATATTTTACTTTGTAGGAATTGGAGACTTTATATTCCAAAAGACTGGAACCTTAGTCCTGCCCTCAGTTCTCATTACAGTACTTGTTGTGCATTAGTTTCTTAACAGTTTAATAGGTTTTAATTAATTAGGCTGATTATGTTGATGTTTTGGTTTTGATTGGATAAGTTTAGAGTTAGTGGGGGTTTGTTAATGGGATGGTATTATTTATTTAAGATATATGTGAGAGCTTTTGGGCCGAAGTAAAATTCCATGTATGGTAAAATTCCATATATGGCCAATAAAAATTCTATTTTATTCTAATAGGTTATATTATGGTAGGACATTTTTATGTGAGATTTGGATTTCCCAGTTGACAATAAATAGGCATTTAATTTAGTGGGGGGAAAAGACCAACTTCTCCATGAAGTAACTGAAATCATCATGTTAGCGTTGCAAAGTTGGAAGAGTGGCAAACTGACAAGCCCCCAACTTGTAACCTTTTGTTGCATTGTGGTGACTGTTCTAGTAGATAAATGTAATCTTGTCCAACTTAGAAATTATACCACAGAGGCTGATCTCCTTTCCCACCACCTTTCCTATTAAATATTTGTTTTAGCTTGTTGGCAGAATAACTAAAATCATTGTGTAACACTTTGAAGTAAATATTTGATTTTGACCCAAAAATAGACACACTCCCAATTCTTATCAAACAGTGTAAATTATTGCTGGAATGTGGAATGTTCATCTCCTGGCACTTGGTGTACTAAAGTATTTCTGGTTTTCACACACACTGAAGACAATTTACAAGAAGATTGAACTTCCATCTGATGTAACTCTTCAGCATTGTAACTGCTAAAGCCTTGACTTCTTTATGTGTGTTGCTTGCAATTGCAATTTATTTTCTTTAAACTATTTTAAGACTGAGCTATGTGCTCCTAGGCTGTGGTGATCACATTTTTAAAAGGAAATATATTTGCTAATCAGTTCTACTATTAACATTTGCATTGTCTATTCTCTTCTAGCTGTTCAGGGAAGTAAGAATAATGAAGATTTTAAATCATCCCAATATAGGTAATGCATGTCTTAAGGTGTTTCCTGTTTTAATGTGTTAAAGTATATGTGTGTTTTATAAAATATGTATACATATTCTGTGCTCTCATGTTCAAGTTTATTTTCATTAGAATTGCATTTCACTTTAATGTAATTTAGCTGTCTTCATGTGCATTGTTTTATGCATTTCCTTGTGTGCATAAAATAGGTGATATGTTCTTCTTTGCTACCTGGTCACATATATGATAATCCTTGTAGTGTTGCTCTAAATTTGTATTTGTTCCAAATGAGTTTTTGTTGACAAAAATTAAATGTGATTATCTTGCAGTCTTCAAGGTTCCTTTTGCCCAAATAAGGCATGATCAACACCCCCTCTGCTTTTGAAAGTACTGCCTCTCAATTTTTCACAATAGCTCTCTGTGGCTGTGTGTTTGTAAATCAAAAATCTCTGTTGGACCAACGGGCTCATTTACATGATTTGTATTATGGCAATTTGGAAGTGACTTGAGACTGTCAAGTTAAACATGCCCCCTCTCTGTGTCTTAGGCCCAAGCCAAATGTGCAAAAATCCGTGTGAAAATGGGCTCTTCCCATGGTATATTTGGATATAAAATCCAATATATAAAATATAAAATATAAAAGGAAATATAAAATTTCCTTAGCTGTGAAATTTTTTGGTCATGGACTATCCAGATACCTTTTTCCAACTTTTAATCTTTTAATCTGTGAATTTGGAGTCGTCCACCTGGGTTTTTAAATGTATTGTTGAAAAAGGAAGGCAAAAAAGAGGTGGGACATGGAGAGAAAGGCACTTCTGACACAATCCTATCCATGCCTAATCAGAAGCAAATATTTTTGTCTTCAGTGGGGCTTTCTCCCAGGAAATAGGATAGCAGCCCAAGGAGAGACAGCGAGGAAATAGTTTCTTCCTTCCCTACTTTTCCTGACCCCCTTCTCCATTTGCTTTTAGTTGTTCCTCCCCCTGCATCTGTGCCTCTGTGTGTTCACTTGTGTTCACTTGTGTTGCTCCCTTGTTTGGTGCTTCTGTTGGGTTTCTTCTTCCAAGAGATCTATCCAGCGTTGTCATGCGGCCGGAACGCTGGGTGGGAGGAACGGGTGAGCGGGGAACGAGGAACGGGTGAGCGCGGGGGCGGGGAAGACAGCAAAACGGACCAGAACGCAACAGGCGGGCTGCCGCTCACCCGTTCCTCCCGCCCAGCGTTCTGGCTGCATGACAACGCTGGATCTATCTGTTTCTCTTTGACATACCATGAACTGGGGGCAGGCGGGGAAATACATGATGGAAGTGTGTTTAACTGTGGCTCCATGCTGCGATCCTTGTTCTGTGGAGTGTGCGCATGCATTTCAATTGGGGCAATTGCCTGTGCAGCAGTTGTGCCAGAAGGGAAGCCTGCCTCTCTCACTCACAAGCATGCATGCCTGCTCAGTGTGGAAAGCAGCACTTAGTGTCAAGAAGACTGCCATGACCTCTCCTTACTCTTGTCTGTTCTGGACTTCCTAACCCCTTCTCACACAGCAAGGGAGGCATGGCAGTTTTCTTTCCCTGAGCAGGGAAAGGAACTTTCTGACAGAATCCTATGCATACCTACTCGGAAAGCATGGAAAATGCCCATGAATCATGCTGTCACTGACAAGAGCAGGACATTCACTGGCCTCAGAAAGTCAAACCTACAGCAGGAAGATCCCAACCATTTGGCTGACAAATGCAAAATAATCCTCAATCTTATATTCTTGGGACGTAAGCAGAGAGCAGGAGTGACAACTTAGGCACCCGTAATTCAAGCAAGTATTGGTGCAATCCCATCCCATTGTGGAACGTGGTATTTCCCAGGGTCACCTGCAGATCTGACCTAAAAGAGCATACTGTTGATCCAAAATACGCAGGTCTGGGAGACCCTGAACATAAGCAAAGTCAACCACATTTCCCAAAGAAAATTAACTGGGCACATATCCATTCCAATAGACATTCCAGATTCTTGTTCCTAAACATTTTGAAGAGAATCATCAAACTGCCCTAATCTGCATTTGTAGTGACAGTTGTGGAGTGTTACAAGTAGTCTTCCTATGGCTACCCTCCAGCACTGCAGTAGCTTTTGCTGAAGGAGATGGAGGATGAGAATGGCAAAAGGTTACAAAGACATACTGTCTCCTTGATTTAAATAAATAAATAAATCCCATGTCTCCTTAAGATATTCAGCCTTCTCTTGACTCGGCAATTTAATCTCCAAACTCAGCTCAAGTTTCTCTTGACAGCTTCTGCATAATCCCTGATACCTCTAGCATACTTACCATGAAAATGCAAGTCAATCTAAAACTAAGCCTTGTATAAAAATAAGTTGTAATTGATACTGTTGTTTATAGTGATGGGTTCTGAGAGCATTCCTGTATAATTCAAGGTTTTTGATCCAACATTTAGGCCTAATGTACAAGGTAGAAAATGAAGTAGTACCCAAACATTGTAGTGTTTAGCGAGTTAATGTAGGATCTAGTAACGAGTTACACCTACTGAATTTAAACTACAAGCAAATGTGAATATGATTATGGTGCAGTGCTTGTAACTAGAATTCAGAACAGTCTCCAATTTAAATAGCTCTCTTATTTAAATCACGTTGATTCTGCTGTGTATCTTACATTGGGTAGATTTTTAGAAGATCTGACAGTTATTCATCGAAGAATGAAATGATGGAAATAAGAGATAATTATAATTAATATTCAACTGCCAGGAAAATATTTGATTAGCAGTGCAATTTTAAATATGTTTACTTGAAAGTAAGCTGCTAGAGCGCAGTAGGGCTTGCTCCCTTAGTAATTATGTTTAGGGTTTTAAGTTTAGTTTGCAGTACTGATTACAGTGAGCTTCTCGACAGTTTTTAGGAGCTAAACCTCAAAATAGTCTTTCTTTAAAAAGGAAGAAAGAAACCAGACAAACTGTGGTTGCCTTTGCATAATGCCACCTTTTATTTTCTCAAGATGTATGGGGGGGACAGACGTTCAGAGGTGATGTCATCACATCACCGCCGAACATCCAGTTTACTGAGCACCAGGAAGTGGCCCAAGTAGAGCTTGACTCTCCTATCCAGTTTGCCATGCGCTGGACTGGCAGTGGTGATAGAGGAATGACAGACAGGGACTTCATGAGCCTGGGCAGGCACCTCTGCCATTCCGTCCAGCATGTGGAGACTAGGGTGTGAGACTTGGCCTCCTAAGCCAAGCTCCGCAAGGGCTAGATAATTTCAGCTTATGGGCCAGATCCAGCCCATGGGCTGTAGGTTGTCTACTCCTGGTGTAGACCTTATTGAGGTTGATGGATCAGTGCTCTAATGCAGCAGTCCCCCAAACTGTGGGTCTGTGGCCCACCAGTAGGTCATGATCCAATTTTGGGTGGATTGTGAAACTGACAGGGTAGATTAGGCTATGTGCATCAAGGGTTAAATGACTTGCTACTTGGGGAGCATTACTGCCCAGTCCTCATTGTAGCTGTAAAGGCTTGACGCAGTGGGGTCCTACCATTTTGAAGGGAGGACAAATGCCCCATGCTAGTCGAGCGGGAGAAGACCGGTGATGAAGTGGCTCGCCTCTCGCAGAGGCATGCACAGTTCAGCCCTTGCTTCTGTATGGCTCCAAAATGGAGTCTGATGTGGGGGGTGGGAGAGCAGTGGCTGGGGAGCTGGGGGCAGGGGGTGGTGCTCCTCCTTCTCTGCCCCTGGGAAGCCTATTGGCTGGGTCCACAAATGGTTTGAAGGGCTGGTAAAGGACCACTTTTTTTTAGGTGGTTCTGATGCTAAAATGTTTGGGAACCACTGGTCTAACTCTTAGTATAAGGCAACTTCATATGTTGGTCTGAGGAAGCACAACAAACCGACCATGCTGAAGCAAATTATGTCTGGGTCTGGTCAGTGCCTGCCTGGAAAATTGTATGCCGTCTTGAGTCTGTGATGACAGACAGGTGAGAGATAAAATGTAATAAATCATGTGGAAATGTATTGCATGCCTTATGTAAGTTTTTCTTAGAGCAGGTTTGGGTTGTAGTATACATGAACCAAATGATTAACCTGAGATTGCACTTCTTAATAACTACTTTCTGAGGTACTATTTATCCTTGGTCAGATATATTTGAACAGCTACAGTCTTCAAGTCTTAAATACTATAAACTATAACAGTGATGGCCAATCTATGACACGCGTGTCAAAGGTGACACACTACAACATTTAGGGTGACACACCAGTGTTCACCAACACCTGACAAAAATTGAGTTTATTTTACTTATTTTTCATTTTTGCTATTTGATGTTTCTTTATAGAATTACATAGCACCACACATGATTGGACTGTATTTTTTTTGTTTAAATAAATGAATATAAAGAACTGTTTCTCTTTTGTTTGGGAGGGGGATTGACATATCATCAGAGTCAAGTTAAGCATTTTCCAAAGTTTTGACACACCAAGCCTAAAAGGTTTGCCATCACTGAACTATAATAAAGATTTATTTATCTGGTGTGTTAAAAGCCTGTACATGGTTATGTGAAAGACATGGAAGTATCTTAGTGGGATGTTTCTGTCTCAATTTATGATTTGTGTTCCTGGAAAAAAAACTACTGTTTTTTTTCCTTCAAACAATCAATTGATGGTTCTTGAAAACCACTTAGAGGACTTGCTTCATTGATTTTGTAAGTGGTTTCCAAACTGCAGCAATAGTCTGTACATGACAAAATAAGCAACTAATAGCTGCGCCACAATCCAGAGAGCTCACTTTAAGTCTATGCCCAGTGGGAATTCTGACATTTTTCTTTGCCTCCAGTGTGTGTATGACACTGGAACGTGCGTATGACACTGGAGCATGACGACATGCTTCCAGTGTGTATATGACCCCTCTTCATATAACCTGTGGGCATTAACCATTCAAGCCTCCGAAAGTGTTTAAAACATGATCACAACCCGCTTCCAGTTTACAATCACTTCAGGTTGAGTCTAATCTGGCTCTGAGGCTTCAGGTTGAGCCTAATCTGGTTGATCATGGGCCTGGGGGACCTACGTTGAGCCAAATCCGCTGATATATATATAATCCGCTGATAATTAGGTTCAACCTGTATATAGATTATAATATAATGTATGAATGAATGTAATGAATGAATCAAGTAAAAATAACAGACATTCTGAATCTGACCAAGATCCTGTCTGAACCTGCATTCTATTTCCAGTCATAGCTAGCCAAATGCTTCCTAGAAGCCTATATTGAGAAGAAATCTGCTCTCTCTGGCTGTTGCTGCTCCCTGCTCTTCTCCATTGCTGGTATTGCTCCATTGCTGGCATGTTGCCCCTAAACATGGAAGTTCCAGTTAAATACCAGGCTGATAATCATTGATGGACTGACACATCTTGTTGAAGCAGATAACCTACAGCAGTGGTTCCCAAACCTTTTAGCACCAGGACCCACTTTTTAGAATGACAATCTGTCCAGGACTCAGCGGAAGTGATGTCATGGCCAGAAGTGCTGTCATTGTGGCATCAGAGTCTGCTGCTTTCCTGAGAATACAGCAATAAACTGGGTTATTTTTTAGCCATTTTCCAATAGCATCATGAATCAGAAAGAGGAAAAACTCTTATTTACGACCTTGATACAAGCAAAACAACCACACAGACCTCCCCTTTTCCAGCATCCCATCTTCAAATAATCAATATGGTTGCTCTAGGTGCTTCGCAACTCACTTGTGGGTGCTGACCACAGTTTGGGAATCACTGACCTACAGTATTTGTGTAAATACTATTAAATTGTGTACTATGATGTCTGCACTAAATCACTGCTATTTCACTTCATTCGGTGTGCCTGAGTTCCAGTATTCTTGTATCTTTTGTAGAGAAGTCTAATGAAATTTCTAAGTATGTTGTCTTTTTTTTCTTCTAGTTAAATTATTTGAAGTAATTGAAACTGAAAAAACGCTCTATTTAATTATGGAGTATGCAAGTGGGGGTAAGTAACAACAGTGTTTGATACAAAATACTGAGTTACTTTTAACTACACTGTGATTTAATTAATATCTTTTTGGGGGGGGGGAAGTAACTTGAAAGCCATCGCAAGTACATCCCATTATCATATTAGATACATTAACTGTTTTCAGATATCACGAAGTGCTTATCTTTATTATCATCTTGAGCATTGTTAAACTGCACAGTTGGACTCTCCCATGGCAACTAAGGTTGATATTGATGGAAGGGTGTCATAATGCATTATCCATTGTGTCCCCTCTCCCCCCTCCCCATTTTTTTTTTTTTTTTTGGAAAGGGGGGATTTATGTAGGAGCCTTCTAGAATTCAATGCAGTTTCTGCCCCAGAGTTACCTTGCAAACTGGCATCGGTATTCAGTGATGTACACAGGAGTCCTTCCTCATAAACAGACACACCCATAGAACTCACAGAATATGTAACCTCATGCTAGTTGTGCAAATGCTCCATGTGCCTTTTAGACAGGCACAAGCCAATGATGTTGGAGGTGAGATGGGGCAAGAGGCAAAATGAAAAGCCATTTAACAAACAGCCAATCCAAATAAACCTTTTATGCAGATGAGCTCTATAGAAATTTAACTAAAATGTCTATTACCATTTTAGGCTAAGCACTAGATAGCAATATAATTGCTGTTTGTTCTCCAATTCCACCAGAGGGTAGCAGTTTGTGTATCTGTGTCATTCTTAACACAGTCTCCTTACAAGTTTGAGTTGTAAGGGATGTCAAAACTGTCTTCCCTCCTTTTCGTCTCGTCTCATGCATGAAGTAATTCTGGCTTGTTGAAACACAGCTTCTCATTGTCCACACCTGGAAGCCTTGGTTTGCAGGCCAGGATGCAAAACTAGGATTTGATTCAACAGTGCCTGGTTTGTAAACAGTGTTAGACCTTAGCTCTGGAGTTTGGACAGCATGTGATGAATTCTGTGGTTCAGACACAGTTTTTGACTTTTACAGCTCTGCATTTAAACTGAGGGGAAGTGTGCTGGTTCAGCATTGCTTCTTCTCATTTCTCAATTGGCAAACTAGTTTCCTGGATTGTCTAACTCAGGCCATTGTATGTGCAAGACTAATTCTTAAGGTTTCCTCTAATAAATTGTACGTTGCAGTCATTGTTAGAAATTAACTGCTGCATGAAGCATCTGACAGATCCTGTTTTATCTTTTTTACAGGGGAGGTATTTGACTATCTAGTTGCACATGGAAGAATGAAGGAAAAGGAGGCAAGGGCTAAATTTAGACAGGTATGTATGACCCATACTAGACATTAAGATTTTTCCCAAGCCAATTGTTTGCTTTCCTTGGGGGTGGGGTGGACTGCTAATGAATGAGGATATTGACAAAATTGACCAAATCAGTTTGGTTGCAGTATATGCTCTTCCGCTGTAGCTATGTGAGATAACACTGGTTGGAAATGTCTCTTGTATAGGTGTAGGTATAAGAACAGGAGATCCTTAAATTTAGTCTGAGGGTATACTTCCTGCAAAAACATTCTGTTGAAATCTACAAGGATTACCTTGCTTTCAAATATAGGCATTGGTCTTGAGGTCACTTTGTGACTTGGTACGGTTTTCAGTTTTCTGCTTCATTCCTCCTGTTGGTTGGTGAAATTCAAACGTGAAATTAACGTTTGAGCTGTGTATTTGTCTTTAATACAAATCAAACTTGTTTCATTGGTAAAACTGAAAGTACAATAACCCATGTTTCTCTTGAATTGCTCAGACTACAGACTCTTGTGAAGGCTTTCAAGAGCGTATAGTATTTGAACTGTGTTAGATCTCATAAACAGAAAAAAGTAGCACTTCGTGAGATTGAAACTTGATTTCAACTACAGTGGTGTTTTCCGGAAAAAAAAAACATTGTTTGCATAAAGATAAAATCCTTAATTGAGTCTTGGTGCTTAATGGTGTAGCATAGGGGCTTTTAATGTATCTGCAAACCATGGTTTGGTGATATGTTTGAACAATTGTTTTAAAAAGTAAGGCTGCCATGAAATGAGAAATCAAACTGATAATGGCTCAAAGCAAGCATTGAGTGTGGAACAGTTTGTCCTTGATTTGAATCCTGTTTCACATTGCAAGTCTGCTTTTCTTTTTTCTTGCCAACCTCCTGCTCCCATTCTGTGTTGTCATTCTCATTGGTTAACCTGCAAACCAGTCTGGAGCAAGTGATGTGAAACTGTGCAGGGACAGAAAAAAAATCAAGTTAATCTGTGTTTGAGAAAACTGGAAACAGACAGGTCTGCTCCCAGCTAGAAATCTAACTCTGTGAATGAGATGGCTTGAGAGTCTTATGAGATTGGGAACTAAGGACCTATCTGGCTGACCTTTGTCGTCAGTGTGTCCTGAGCCTTGCAAACTGTTTCCAGGCTGAAGCCTTGCTGAAATTTTGATAACATCAATTCTTTTGCTTTGCATAATGTTAGAAGGATTAAATATAGTTAGAGGCACTTCCATTCTGTAGCAGACTAGTTCTGCAGTTGTGTAACAGAATATTGGCCTTTATTAGGAAATGATCAGTTTCCAACACTGACCTCTGACTCAAATAAAGCCCTGTATATATAATCTATGCATTAATAAGGGACAGTTATTCTGTATTTATTTCTCTCTAACCCATGCTTACCCATGTTTGTGCAGAACAATCACAGAATTGTTCATCAAAGCAGGAAACAGTTGTTAACCTCACAACTGAGAAACAAAAAATGATAAAAATACAGAGGGGTTTGTTATTACTAGTCCTTAAAATTGTGCAGCTTGTAACCAACCTTCCACCATGGGGGAAAATGAAAATATGAATTGTTTCTTAGGGACATTACGACTGCACTGGGCCTGACTGCAGGAGCAAACTGTGGGGTCACACTATATTCCCACTGCCAAGGCTAACTGTGGTAGACAGTTACATCAGCAATAACTGGTTAGCACTAAGCAGAGCTTCCTTTAATGCAGGGATCGGAACCTTTTTGTTAACTCATTGGCAACTATGTCATCACGTTGTTGTCAAGCACCTAGAAGTAGCTCCGCAGGGCTCAGCTTGGGAGGCAGAGCGTTCCACCCAGTTTGCCACGGGCCAAATCAGGAATGGCAGAGCTGCCTGCCCAGGTTCGCGAAGTCCCTGTAGGTCTCTGTGAGCCTGAGTGCGTGGCTTTGCCATTCCCATCAGGCACACAGCAAACTGGGTGGGAGGCTTTACCTCCCAAGCCGAGCTCTGCATGGCCAGGTAACTGTAGCTGGCAGGCCAGATTTGTCCTGCAAGGCATGGGTTGCCGGCTCCTGCTTAAATGTTTGTTCTGAAAAATGCCTTGAACTGTGACTTTAGATTCTGGACTAAGTGGGAACCTCAGTTTAGCTTTAAACATGGTTAATACCATTGTTGGCATAATAGTGAACCACTGTGTCAGGAGTTCATCCACTTCATTGGGGGTAAGGGAGTCACAGCTGAATTAAGGAGTCTACATCTTCATCCCTTTTACTCTAAAAGAAATCACCTTTCCAGAAAATAGTAAAAGTTGAAGAAATCATAGTAAATATTCATAAGCAACATTGATAAGATGCCATCTTTTGCCACCTATTACATATTATCTGACTGATTGTTGATCTTGTTTATTATACAGAGAAACCAAAACAGTCTGCTTGAAGGTTAACAGTAGCCTAAGTAAGTAATAGGCTTGCCTTCAGTTGTCACCTTGACTCTTATCCTAAATGCACTTACTTGAATAATTCTTATTGATTTCAATGAGGCTTACCCACAATTAAGTGTGTTTTAGGTTTGGAGATTTTGATAATTTCGCTCAGTGTAATGGTATTGTATTGCATTGCTTCCCATTTTAGCAACTACTATTAAAGTCTGAGTGCAGCTCTGTTTGATCTGTGTTGCTGTGTATAATTGTGACTTTTTTCTATCCAGATAGTATCTGCAGTGCAGTATTGTCATCAAAAACGCATTGTTCACAGAGATCTCAAGGTAAGAAATGAAATCTGTTGTATTATAAATACTCATATTTTAGTCTGTCCAGGGCATTCTTTTCCTGGATTTAGGCTGCAATTTGATACACACTTTCCTGAGAGTAAGGCCCATTGAAGACAATGAAACTTGATTCTGAGTAGGCATGCATAGGGTCGTGCTCTTGGGTATTCACAGGGCAGTCCTAGACATGTCTACTCAGTGCCTTCAGGGGACTTACTCGCAGGGGAGTATGATTGAAGCCTTTAGATTCTTGGAGGGAAACACTATTTCTGTGATAAAATTGTTCTATTGCTTGACATAAGTATAAAATACCCATTTATTTGGAGGGAATGGTGGGACATAAATTATGCGATCAAATATAGTCACTGCAGGTTGTTGTATTATAAGTTCAGATATCATTTGATAAGTAGGCATGGGCATATCTTTTGAAAATGATTTTCAGTATTTAGTGGATTCTGCAACAGGTACAGCTTTTCCTAATAGCTTAAAAAGGATACTTGAGGCAAAAGTGGGAGCAGTACTTCTACTTATTTCTCACTTTCCGTTTTACTTTGACTGCTGGGATGATGGGGAAAGAGAAATGTTTAACTTTTCACCGTCTCTGGGTGCAGCTGCCTCTTCCCTCAGATCCCAGGAATGAAGCCTATTCTCACATCTTAGGCCCCCAATGCCCTCAGTTGTTTTCTTATCTCCCCTCCCACCATTTCTGCTGTCTCTCCATACCAATTTAGCTTCTCATGGCTTCCCTTTTAAAGCCTACAGTCAAAAGTTGCCTTCACTGTTACACTTAAGTTCCTGTTGATAAATGTGTCCTCCATCATGTCAGTTTGTGCTGTCTGCTCCACACCATTTCCAAACACTTTATCTTAAGGAAACTGAATCCCCACATTTAGAGCAGGTTGAGCCATCGAAGCTATTTAACATAACCTCATTTAAAATTTTCTGTTTTCCAAAACATATATTTAGTGGTGGGTTTTTTGGCAACCAACAGAGAACACTAAATAATGAGAATTTCTATTCAAAATGCTATATAAAACGGAATTTAGAGCAAAACGCAAAATACCACTGCTTTTGCTTACTTTTGACATAGTTTGACACAAATTTTGATCAATTTCACAAAAACACCACATTTGCTTACTTTTTGAATTGCATGAAAAGACTAGGAAGTTAACTGTACTTTGGTAGCAAGAAAGCAAATCAGAAGGTTTTAAGATGCATGCATGACAGCTCTGTAATCTATGTGATGAACTTAAGCTTATCACTTGATAGATATAATTTCAGTTGACGTCATAAGCTGGATCTTGGATAGCATCAAACACAGGCAGTAATTTCTTTAAAAAGAAACTTGCATATTGCTATGTGATTTTTTTTTTCTAGGCGGAAAATCTACTGCTAGATGCAGACATGAACATTAAAATAGCCGACTTTGGCTTTAGCAATGAGTTTACCGTTGGAAATAAACTGGACACTTTTTGTGGCAGTCCCCCATATGCTGCTCCAGAACTCTTCCAAGGCAAGAAGTATGATGGACCTGAAGTAGATGTTTGGAGTTTAGGTGTCATTCTCTACACGCTTGTCAGTGGATCTCTGCCTTTTGATGGTCAGAATCTAAAGGTATATTGGAAATGTATTCTTAATGGGGTGACTGGTGGGGAGTGATTAGTCCCTTAACTGTGACTTTTGACTATATGCCACTGTAGGGGCAGAGCCTCCTGTCATTTTCTCCTTGGTGTTGCTTGACTTGATTTCAGGAACTGAGAGAGAGAGTACTAAGAGGAAAATACAGGATTCCTTTCTACATGTCAACAGACTGTGAAAACCTGCTGAAACGGTTCCTGGTGCTAAACCCAACTAAAAGAGGCACTCTTGAGGTAATAAGATCATGTTTCCCCCTTTGTTCATTGCCAGTATACATGATTTGAATTTTTTTGTGACAAACCATCCTGATGGAATATTATATGTGTAGTTTTTGGTTGTACTTCTTACAAGCAACTTATTTCTCTGGACCACCCCAATTATGTTTGCTCAGTTGGAGGGAGTGGGATATATGAAAATTAGTGCGAAAATGATGCTGTGTGTATCTTAGTCTAGTGGTTCTCAAACGTTTTAGCACTGGGACCCACTTTTTAGAATGGCAATCTGTCCGGGATCCACCAGAAATGATGTCATAGCTGGAAGTGCCACCATTGTGATGCCAGAGCTACTGCTTTCCTGAGAATGCAGCAATAAGTTGGGTTATTTCTCAGTCATTTTCCAATAGCAAAGTAAATCAGAAAGAAAAAAAGCTGATTTACAACCTTGATACAAGCAAAACAACCACACAATCTTCTTCCCATATTTTCAGTATGGCTGCTCTAAATGCTTCGTGACCCCCCTGAAATTGGCTCACTACCCCCTGATGAGTCCCGATCCACAGTTTGGGAACCACTGTCTTAGCCTATATATTTTGCTTTCTGCAATGAGAAAATATGAGCATGAAAGCAACTCGAGGAGATGTTTGCTTATCTCAAAATAAAACGTTTAAGATGACCTTTACTTACCTGACTTTCATTACTTACCTATTGACACCAACCTGTTCTTGCAGCAAATTATGAAGGATAGGTGGATCAACGCAGGACATGAGGATGATGAACTTAAACCTTTTGTTGAACCAGAGTTAGACATCTCGGACCAGAAGAGAATAGGTAAGCCCTGGAGAATGCTGACTCATTTTTAATGTCCAAATTAAAATTAGGTAGATTGGAGACGGTCTTTTGGTATCATGCTGATGTTTTCCATGACATGTTCTTAGGATTCAGTTACTTACAATTGGGCAATTCGAATAAACATGTAGCATTCCATAAAGACAATGTAATTCAAAGCAAATTTTCAATTCATATTTCAGATATTATGGTGGGGATGGGATATTCTCAAGAAGAAATACAGGAATCCCTTAGTAAAATGAAATATGATGAAATAACTGCTACATATTTGCTGTTAGGGAGAAAATCGTCAGAGGTGAGTAAAACGAATACAGTTATACACTTGCGTTGGGCACTGTCACCTTCTAGTTGTATATTCAAGACACCTGCAAGCAGGTTGCCTCCCATCACATTGCAGCATGTATAATATGTATTTATAGCTCTTCTGTTCAGAGTTAACTTGTCAGAGAGCCATTTTTAACAGCTCAGGTTTATATCCTCTAAAGGAGATGGTATTTCACCATCAGTGTATCTAGCTCCTTATTAGAGTGAAAAGTCAACTGCCCTGAAGAGCTTGAAATATAGATATTGACACAAGGCAGTCAGATTGGGAAGGGGGATGGCGGCAGGAGTACATAGGGGAAGCATATACAGTTGTTAAAGTACACATACTTAGGATTAGTTAAGTAGGGAGGAAGACAAAGGCATGGTGTCAGAACCTTCTTTGAAAAGATGGATTTTGAGGGAGGATTTGAAGGAAGCATCCCACAGGTGTACTAGAAAGCAGGTTCAAGCATCAGGAGCAGCAACAGAGACCAGACAAAATTGTTTGAGGGAGATTTAAGGAGGGACTTAGTATGTGTGGTGCAACAAATGAGATTAATTCTCTTAGCAGAAAAGTGGTGGATGGAGGTGAGAGCACTAAGAGGAGCCAGTGGAACACAAGCAAGGAGGTTGCAGTAATAAAAGCAAGAGTTGACCAGGGTGTGGACTAGTGTTGCTGCCCCGCGGGCAAAAAGGAAAGGTCAGATTCACAGAGCTTTATTGGGGAAAAGATTATAGACAAGAAATTGAAGGCTTCCTGAAACATCCAAAGTCATTCCTCCCACCATATTGATATTGCACAGATGGGGAAGTTACTGAATCCCTTGAGTTACAGTGAGGCTCTTCACCCACTGGGCTTGTTCCTCATTGGGGCATACTCCTTCAGTTCTCTGGGTCTACACTAAGGGCTTATTGTTCCTGTGAGGGCTGGATCAGGGAAATCTGTTCAGCCACTGTAGGGCCACTGTTTGCAGTGGCTTCAGGGTTGCCCCCTTTGATAATTGCCCCCTTCCTTCCAACTTCCTCACATCTGCTCCCTTCTCCAGCCTTCCTCTCTTTGTCCCAGGTAGTATTGAATTCTTCCCTTTTGAAAACTGCTCCCTGTGTTTTCCCCGGTCTGCTGAGCAACGATATCACCGAGCAAGGAATGCAGAAGCTCCACCAAACCACAGCTCTCCATGCCACTTTCCTTTGCACATGGTCACATATAGCTAGTTGTATGTGGCCTTATATATTTAAGTGACTAATAGGCAGGACTTCCAGTCATTCTTATTATAGTAAATAGACTGTGTGACCGAGTTCCGACAGGTTGTTGTACCTACTATTTGGAACATCCATTTATTGATAAAGTGTCCCTCGGTTGGGGGAAAAGTGCAGTGCATCACCCTTTATTGTTTTCATGCTGAAGCAACACCACCTGCATTGCTTTGTTCTTGAATGCAGCAAATATTTATGCTCATGGAGAATCCCTATTTTTTGCTCTTCATTTTGTTTTTGATGAGTTGGCAATCTTTGAAGGATTTATCAGTTAGGTATAAGAAGAGATGGCTTCTACTGTAAACCCCAACTGCAACATCTTTTCATGGTTTTCAGGACAGGAATTTCCCAACTTTGCTTAAGATTCTCAAGTAGAGGTGCTGGAGATTTATCCTGAGGCACTATATGCACAATTTGCAAAGCGCTTCAGTGGCTTGTTGTTCAGTCGCTAAGTCATGTCTGACTCTGCGACCCCATGGACCACAGCATGCCAGGCCTCTCTGTCTTGCACTAGCTTCTGGAGTTCACCCAACTTCATGTGCATTGCTTCAGTGACACTATCTAGCCATCTCATCCTCTGCTGCCCCCTTCTTTTGCTGTCAATCTTTCCCAGCATGAAGGTCTTTTCTAAAGAGTCATAAGAAGAGCCCTGCTGGATCAGGCCAAAGGCCCATCTAGTCCAGCTTCCCGTATCTCACAGCGGCCCACCAGGTGCCCCAGGGAGGCACGAGACACAAGACGCTTGCATCTTGTTGCCACTCCCCTGCACCCGGTACTTTGAAGTAGCCTACTACTAATGTAAGGAGGTTGCACAATCCATCATGGCCTATAGCCCACGATGGACTTTTCTTCCTCTCGTCTCATGAGGTGGCCAAAGTATTTGAGCTTCAGCATTTGTCCTTCCAAGGAGCAATCAGGCTTGACTTCCTGTAGGATTGCCTGATTTGATTTCCTTGCCGTCCAGGGGACTCTCTTGTCCAAAATCATAATTCAATGACTGGCCCTTCTCAAAACTTTTAAGAACATGGGATGGTCAGTTGTCTCAAGTTGTGAAGAATCTGGCATATGGCCTTACGTTCCCATGTCTGATTCTGCTTGCTGATGTTTCCTCTTCTTTAGTGAATAATGAATAATCATTCACAGTAGTGAATAATTTCCTCAGTACATAAATCGCCTTGTTGAGTTGCAGAAACGTTTTGGAAATAGCACAAAGAGTGTAGTGCATTCTGCCAGTGAAATGTTAAATAATAAGTAACTGCCTGTGGTTGTGCTTTGCCTTATCAACATTCCAGATATATTGAACTTTGAGTACCCATTAATTAATCTTGCTGTGTTCCGAACCTTTGTGCAAATACGTTTGTTTTTTATCCTGCCTGCAAATTCCTGTTTAGTTGGATGCCAGTGACTCAAGCTCCAGCAGCAATCTTTCACTTGCTAAAGTCAGACCAAGTAGTGATCTCAACAACAGCACTGGACAATCCCCACATCACAAAGTACAGAGAAGTATATCTTCCAGCCAGAAACAGCGACGGTACAGTGACCATGGTGAGTCTGCCTTCCTTGTTTGAATTGCTCTCAGAACTCTTGTGTCAGAAATGCAAAGGAAAAAAAATGTATTGAGGATGTCAGGGACTCCCTGATCAAGGGGAGTTTGAATTTGCTTCCTCTTCCAAAAGAAAATTCAAGATGAAGGTAGTGAACCGAATCTCATAGGGAGGGGTCTTAACATGAAGACCCCACAAGCTACCCTTTAGACCAGGGGTGTCAAAACTCATTTCATACAGTGGGTCGAATGGCATTCATGGCTGTTTTGGCTGAGGCCCAGAAGTGATGTCATTAAGCAGGTGATGACTAGAAATAAGCATTTTTTCTCACTTAGGAACTCATCAGCTGCAAATTGTAGCAGAGAAAATATGCAAATCTTGATCATACTTTCAAGATATGGGAGAGCTCAGTTATCATGGGCCACCTTTTCGGCAGTGACATCTCAGCACCAATCTTCCAGCAGTGCTGGTTCTGCCTATGCGTCACATCTTTGCTCAGCAGCTGATGGTGATGCTGAGAGCCTAATTACCATGGAAGCTGGCTAGAGCACTTTGAGGTGCCATATTCAGCCTGCATGTTGGACATCCCCGCCTTAGCAGTAATACATGCAAGAGAGACCCTGAAAGATCTTAATATGGGCAAACGTAATGGAGGAAAGCCATCAAACTTTATGGATAACCAGCCACATAGAGCATTAAAATTCTTAACTAGCCTCCAAAATCGTAGCCTGAAACAAACTGGCAACCAGTGCAGCTGATTGTCCAGGAGCAAGGCCCCCCAAATAGCAAGCTGGATTCTTTGAGTGGATACCAAAATCAACGGAAACATAGCGTTAAAGACCCACTCCCAGGTTTCTTGCTCCTCCATTGCACCCTAGAATGCATTGTTAGAAATGCTATACTGCATTCAACCACTAGGTGGGGTGAATAATGCAATCTAATGGAATGTAGAAAGGTAGGAAATGGGATCTTGGCCCTTTTTTCCTTGTTACAAGGCATTTAAAGGTGGACCCTGATATCAGTGGTGAGTCAAATCAGTGGATACCAAGTCATGGCCTGTACTTGTTTCGATGGCATTAGCTACCAAGAAATTTCTTTGTTTTGAATGGAATAGAGTTTCTTCCAACATAAGAAATTTCCTCATTTTGTCCTGAATAATATTCAGACATTTTGTGTCAGAATAATTTTGTCCTGAATAGTGCAGAATAATCATATCTGCAGGTTGTTGCAAGTTGGTAAAATGTTCAGACGGAGGCAAAACTGATGCACCCACACACAGTTGCTGTTTTTGAAAGCTTTAGTAGGGTGACTTTAGGAATTACAGTATGTGCTTCCAGTGAAAATGTGGCTATTAAAATACTTCAGTTGCTTATGATAATTTTTATTTGGGGTTAGATTTTTAATACATAATGCAACAACGTTTGGTTGGTTAATTGATTTACCTTGGCTCGTTGTGTGCGTTGTGTGCTTTGCCAGTACTTTCCCAGCATTCATTGTCATCCTAAAGAACCCTTAATAAGAAATCTCTTGCTGTTTCTTACAAAAGATGCCAAATGTCTTAGTCCTTACTATGTGTGTATAGCTTTTGTTTTCTTTTTGACACTATTGGGTCAGCCTGTGTTTAAAAGAACTTGATGAACTGTATGTTCACCAGTATTTCTTAGCTCTCTCCTGAGGGCCTGTCATCACTTTCACAAAGAGTAGTAGTTACACCAAGCAGCAACACAAAAGCCTTTTCCCCTTGCATGACCTTAGTAAAAGCAATCATCTTCTGATCTAAATGCACTGCAAGGCTTAATTTCTACCTGGGAAAGGTCAACTTTTGCTCATCAAGTCTCTTAAGAATAATCTTGATTTGTTTTTAAGTGGGCCAAAAAAAATTAAGCTTCATTTTTTTAAATGTTGATGCAAAGACTAAAGGTTGGCAAAGGGAGCTGATCTTGAGAGCGTGGAATATTATCTGCATAGACTCCTGTGCACTTGACTGTTATAAATACACCAAAATCCTGCACTTTTGTCTGCTAAAGGACCAGAGCATGGAAAAATTAAAACATGGATGAATGTTAAAGCATAGCCATATTTAGCTTGCTACTTTATTTTGTGAAAACTACTTAAGTTTGTGAAAACAAACTATGTAATACATGTGAGTGCATACAAAATCTAAAATACAGTCAGTTCCAGATCTCCGCCACAGATTAGCATAATCTTGATGGCCTCATCAATATTGTTGTATACAAAAAATGAAATCGTTCTGTCTCTGATCATGCTAAAGTTTCTGTAGAATGGAATAATTGCTCTTTAGTGTACTTTAATTGGTCCTCTGGTATCCCATTTTTGGTTGTGAAATGGTTTTTAAATTGTCATCCACTCTGATGGTTCCTTTGGCAATGGAAGGACTGGATATAAATATTGTAATAGGTAAAATGACGTGCCAAACCTTCTGTTTTCAGCTGGTCCTTCAATTCCTCCGGTTGTGACATATCCAAAAAGAAGTCAGACTAGCACTGCAGACAATGACCTCAAAGAAGAAGGGATTCATTCACGGAAATCTAGCAGCAGTGCTGCTGGTGGAAGAGGAATCGCTCCCGCTAGCCCCATGCTTGGGAATGCCAGCAATCCAAATAAGGCTGATATTCCTGAGCGTAAGAAAAATGTTGCCCCTAATGTAAGTTTGGTGTTTCTTTACATTGTAAGAAATCTTAAAACTTCGAAAATATTTTTTTTTGCTGTTAGCATGCGTGACTCTTTTCCACCAGCCTTATTTATCAGAAGCACCAGTTTTTGAAAATATGCAAAAACTAATTGCATTAGTTAAAAGCAAATATGGGTAGCTCAAATCTTTTTACATCATGTGCTATTACCGTTAACCAGTTATTTAGTTCAGTTGCCTATTTAATTAAGTAAAGTTTAAGCATAAAGCGCACAAAAAAATTAAGAGGTTTACTTAGAAGCTGTCTTTTAAGATTGATAGATCCCATTGTTTCAGTTCCTCCTGCAGCTCTTGGTTCTGTGTAGGTTTCATACAAATTAATCTCTAATGATATGTAATATGCATTCAGTACACTGTTAAAAACCAAAAAATTAGAGCCCAATTCTAGGTATATTTACTCAGAAGTGAGTCCAATTATAGTCACTAGGGCTTACTCCCAGGTAAGTGTGGATAGGACTGCAGCCTAAGTCTCCAACAAATATGCTGGAAGTAGGTCGAAAAAGCGGCCAATGGACAGACGGCCATCTCGAACATCTGTAACTCCGATGCTTGTAACTTGGGGAGCCAGTGGTCTAATAATTTTTTCTTCTATAAGATTTTATCAATGTTTATTGAATTAAATTTGCCTTCTGTTATTCTAGTTAGTCAACATTTGATATTAAATTCTGAATTTATTTTATACTTGTTTCACCCAACAAATTATTTGGCTTCTCTTTTTTCTGGGGTGGTGGTGGCTTAAATACTTCTAGAAATTGTTTATCATGGCAGAAATAATAATTGATCGTTTATTGTAGCAGAATTTGTACCTTACAGCAACACTTCTGATCACCAACTTCATTTGGCATTGGGAAAATATATGCTTAATCCTTTGCCTGTTTAAGCCTGAGTTTATTCAGGGTTTTTAAGTACAGTTTGTATCTATGGTGAATGTTAAAGGAATCTTACAATAATTGAATTTGTAGCAGGATAGATTCCAAAATGCCATCAAAGCAAATCTAGATCTTAAATTGTACTGGAAGCCCTACATTTATTTCCGAGACCCACTTAGATCTCTTCATTGCTACCACTTTCAGTGAAATAGATAAGAAACTGCCACAGAACTAAGCTTGCTCATGCTACTACTGGATTCGTTCGCCTTCCCCATGTCCTTTCTTGATTCTTCTTCTTTTGAGTCTAAGTCTCCAGCCCAGCAATTTTCAACCAATGTGCCGCACCCCATTGGTGTGCCAGAAATAATCCACAGGTGTGCCACAGGAGTTGGCAGATGTATTTATTTTAAAACAATTTATCAATAGGACCATTGTGGGATGTGAGCCCCACACCAGCAGCATGGTGTGCCTTGTCAGTTATCCAAAGATTGATGCTGTGTCTCAACAAGTTTAGCGGCTTGTCAGTGCGCCATGAGAGGAAAGGGGTTTAAAATTGTTGCTCAAGTCAGTTGAAAATTATTTTCAGAATTATTTATTTTTGTTCATTTTCAGAAACCCTTAGTAACTAGATGAAGAAATTTAGATTTTAGATTGGCTTTGGATTTTTTAACTTGTTAAGCATCTTAGTTTTCTTAACTTGTGTATTGGTGCTTGTTATTAAACAGCATGCTTAAAGAATTCTTCAAGATTTCACGTGGTGGTGGGTTCTTAAGATCTTATTTTACCACAGATTACTTTTCCATTTTTGTTCAATTATTGGTCCTTTTCACAGATTGCATTAAGAGCACAGCTCAAGTATTTTGTTTAAAAATGTATTCCCTGCCCTTTTCCTAAGATTGCTCTTAGATCATCTGGGGGGGCCCTTTTGACTGTGCCGCCACCAGGAGAAGTGAGAGGGGCGGCGGCCAGGAAGAGGGCCTTCTCGGTGGTGGCCCCCCAACTCTGGAACACCCTCCCCTTAGAACTGAGAACTGCTCCCTCTTTGTTTACGTTTCGGCGGGGGTTGAAGACCTTTTTATTCCAAAAAGCTTTTAATTGTTGACTGGCTGGCTGGCTGGGTTGTTACATTTTTATAGTTTATGATCCTCTGGGCTTGTTGTTTTTAACTGTATTGTTTTGTTTTAATTCTGTTCTAGTGTATGGTTTTATATTGTTTTTTAAATTGCTTTTTTAATTTTTATATTGTAATGCCGCCTTGTGAGCCTCCGGGCTAAAAGGCGGGGTAAAAATTTAATAAATAAATAAAATAAAATAAGATTGGGTGTCTCACAATATATGCAATTAAAAACACAAAAATCGGACAATAAAAACAGCAGCAGATACTTTAAACAACCCAAGAAATAGCAGTATATCAAACACATTAAAGCAGTTCAGCAAAAGCCTTCTGAGAGTGCTCTTAGCCATCTGCTGAAAGATTAGCTGTGAGTAGTTCAAGATGCCTAATGTGAAAGTATAAAGTTCCTTTTATGGAGTCGACTATTAGTTCATCGAGCCATCTGCTGTGACTAGCAGCCCTGTGCAGGGTCTCAAGCAGAGACCTTTCCAATCTGTGCTAACTCAGGATCTTTAAGCAGGTGGCAGAATTGGGGATTGAATTTAGGGCTACAAGCAATGTGTGTGATATGCCAATGAACTTCCACATAAATGGTAGTCTGCCATGGCCTCCCCTAAAGAAAACACAGATTTTCAAGTTTCCATCAGCACTATTTGAACTGGGGACATCAGTGATGTCAATGTCATGCTTAACTAGCTTGGCCATACTTTGCTAAGTACATCCACTCTGACAAGGAGAGGAAAGCCCCCAAGGTCTTGAACTGTGAGCTAAAGAAGTTGCACAGTGCTTGCTCATCCACTATTTGGGGGGCTAGAACAAACTTGAATAGCCACAAATCTGACGTGGGTCATAGGCTGTTACTTTCTAGCAGTCAAGACCATCGATTCTTCTCATCCTGTGTTAACTACTAAGCCTGACAGGCTCCAGGGTCTGGAGTAGAAGTTGTTCTTCCTCTTTTTTTTTTTTTAAGCTGGGATAGAACTTGGGGTTTTTGCATGCTCTGCCACTGAGCTATGACCTCTGTAATTTGAAGCTTAAATGATCATATTCCTATACAGTGGAAGATCCCACTTTCATCATTCCTAGTATTATAAGCACTGCAAACACAGCAGGTTCTCTAATTAGTAGTCATTAGCTATGACTATTACCTGTGATGGCTATAAAGGTAGGTGTGTGTGTCTGTGTGTGTGTGTGTGCGCGTGCGCGCACACACACACACACCCTTTTCTATTGCCATCTGCCCCGCACCAGTTTATCTCATTTTCTTTTATCCTTATTTGGTGCACATGACTACAGTTGTGTGTATTTAGCCTTGTTAAACATCCACAGTATTTTCCATGACTTTCATAACAGTAAACCTTCAAAGGACTACAGTAGGGAACTTAAGCATGGTGTCTCCTATTAGAAATGGGCCTATTCTTATCCAGGTGTTTAGCATATGACTTAAATAGATTAGAGAGAAAAACACCCTTGGGCAAGCCTTCTCCTACCAGTGAATGCTTGACTCGGTGATCTTTATTTTTCCATGTATTTTCTTTGAAACTTGGTATGAGGAGAGGGAATGGTAACAGAATTGCTCCTTGCTTTTCTTGTCCTCATTGAGCTTTATCCTGCTCTTTAACTCTACTCATTGTACAATGCAGGAGGAGGAAGAGAAACTGAAATTTTCGAGTTTATTTCCTGTTTCTTCTGACACAGTGGGTTTTATTTGTCTTGACTGTGTTTTGTCTATTTACAGTGCATCTAACACTTTACAAAATCATTCTGTTAACTGCTAGCTCTTCTGTCATTCCTGGAAAACTGATCACCGACTTGGGCATATCTCCACACTCTTTCTCTGTAAAGACAGAGGCAAAGTAATTATTTAACTTTCTTTGTGATCCTGCCCCTGAACAAGATTTCAATTTTTGAATGACTTTGTGGTCCTTTTTTCTCTGTGCATGTATGTGTGTACATATATGAAAAATATATTGTCCAGGTCTTCTGCATTTTACCTTCTCTCCTAATATCTTTTGTGTTAACTGTTTTTTTCTTTACTTGCAGCTTTTATTTTTGTGTTAAGGCCCTTCTTACTTCCCAGTGTAATATTTCCCCCACCTCAATCTTTGCTTGTCCCCTGCGAATTCTGCTCACTTTTGGTACACGACTAAGTTCTTAATTGAGAAATTCTGTTCTACAACAGAATTTTTAAAAATAGGAAGGATACAATAGGTCTCTTGGATTTAATAAAGTGGCCCAAGTTAAACCCAAGCCACAGTCTGGTGTTTTCATTGGGGGCGCAAAGGTAAATAGTCTACCTCAGAATGCTAGATGCAGGGGAGAGGCAATGAGGTGCAAGTTTTCTTTATCTTACAGTCTTGTGTGCTCCCCGAGGCATCTGGTGGGCCACTGTGAGATACAGGAAGCTGGCCTAAATGGTTCTTTGGCCTGATCCAGTGGGGCTCTTCTTATGTAATCCTCAAATGTGTATTTCAACATAACAAGGGCTCCTGTAGTGTCTTTGATTGAACCACTTCATTTCTTAAGTAGCAGAATCATAATTACCTGGATGTTCGGCCAAAAACTTAAGGCAGGCATTAAGCTAAGATGCAGCCTAAGTGTAAGAAAATAGATTTTCCTGTTTGTCTTCTTTACAAGCACTTCCGCATCCTTTTTTAGGAAATTAACACAAACTTGTTCTTCCTTTACAGAACAACACAGCACCTGGAGCCATGACACGACGAAATACCTACGTTTGTAGTGAAAGGAGCACTACAGACAGACACTCAGTAATTCAAAATGGCAAAGAGAGCAGGTAAGAGTCTTCTGAAGGGTATGCTAGCTGTACTTTAAAAGAAACCCTTGTGTCCTTTAAAATGTCATTGTAATGTTGACAGCATGTATGTTTTTTTAGTCTGTCTGGATAATAAGCATGAATCATAGGCTATGGCATGCTTCCAACAAGCTGCGGTACTTGATCTTGGAGTTACAGAAATTGATAAATACTAACTGTAGTCCCTGACAATGAGGACCCAATTCAGCCAAAGCTGAGCACTTAAATACCATTAATTTCAGTGGGAAGCTTAAGCACATCCTTAACCCTCTTCTGTTGAAATCCATAGAACATTAAAATGTGTATCTTTGGGCTGGACTGTGTCTATACTTCGGTGTAACCTTCTGGAGTCTGTTGCAGCAAAAGCATCACTCTGGCAGCACCGCAAAGTCCAACCAGTTCGTTTTAGCACTAGATTTCCTGGACTGCCGTCAGCATCATCAGATACATGAAATATTAAGCTTAGTTGGCAGCTTTATATATACATGTGCACAGAAGAAGAAAAAGGTGGATCAGAGTGCTATGAGATGTAAGATTTACAGTCACTTGCCATTATTGTATAGAGTACGGTGACAGTTCACAACAAGAAGAATATGTGGAGCAGTCTCCCTGGCTAAGTTGTGTTAAAATTTTGAGGCAGGAACACTTGTTTCCTGCTGTGGAAGTGAATGTGGGCTTTAAGACTTAAAGCCCATCCTATCCAACTTTCTAGCACCGATGCAGCCATGCCAATGTGGCATGCACTGCATCTTGCGGTGGGGGTGCAGTCAGGGAGACCTCCTCAAGGTAAGGGAACATTTGCTCCCTTACCTGGAGATGCCATTACATCAGCCCATAGCCCTTGGGCTCTTAGCATGTTGTTTCTTACTCCCTGGAAACAACATCTCTACTGGTAAAGTATACTGTAGTTATACTACTGATAAAGTATATTGTAGTCCACAAAACCTTTGTCTATTTAATTGAATAATTTGTATCCCGCCTTTCCATTTGCAGGAGCAAATGTTCAAGGTGGCTAACAATATAGAATAAAAAATTTTGTAAAATCAGAAATAGAATAAAACCATTTTGCACATTAAAAAGGGGGCAATAACATATTAGAGGAAGGCAAAATACAAAGCCAAATTATAGAGACATGGGACAGACAACACATCACAAAAATGCAAGCTGAAGCAAATGTTTTGAGACCCCGCCAACAGGCCATGAAGGAGGAGAAAGTTCTTAATTCCCCCAAAAGGGACAGAGATCCTCCTGGTGAGGAAATCCTCAGTGCGGGTACTGAATCATCAACCCACTCTGAATGGGGTTGAACTTCCCCTGCAGAATTGAGTGTGCAGTTTGGGCGTGCTCCTGGACTCACAGCTCTCCCCGGAGGACCAGGTGACAGCGGTGGCACAGGGGTGCATTTGCCCAGCTTCGACTGGTGTGCCAACTGCAGCTGTACCTGAGCACCCAGTAGCCTGGTGGACATACCCCCAGCCATATCCAACCAAGTCTCCATGATGTATGCAAGGTCTTTCTCTCTCTCTCTCTCTCTCTCTCTCTCTCTCTCTCTCTCTCTCTCTCTCTCTCTCTCTCTCAATGTGTTATTTAATATGCGTTGTTGTGTCTGCAATGTACTCAAATAAGACATGAAATAATACTGTAGATCTTTTTGTCCTTGGAGAAAATTTGACAATATGTCTGATGTACTACCACAATCAATTTATATTTTCATTTCTGACTGACCCTTAAAATTAGGGTCTCATAAAATTTCAATGGCTTTTGTCCTGAATTCAAGGCTGAAGAAAACCACATCTGAAATTGGTGTCTCAGTCCAGACTCTTATGTGTTTGATTCTTAAAACCTCCAACTTTTTCATAGCAATTCATTTTTATTTGTTTCCATCTGCTGGGTCTCTGCCTTATTTTAGAGTTTAGGTACTTATTTTAAACACAGGCTAGGTACTGTGTTTCATTGTTGGCATGCTCCATCAAAACCATGGCCATGTAGTAGTGGAAACTAAAGTTTAAAGTACCAATATCTCCAGCTAGTCATTTGGTTAATACTGAGTGCCTTGAGAATCGGCTACCTTTCTGCCTTGTCCTGATCATAACCAGTCTGTCAGTCTTCTCAGGTAGGAGTCTGCAAAGAACAGGGTAACATTCTTTATATAGCATCTGTCAAATAAGACCCCTGGAATTGGAAATTGTATTACTTTTGAACCTCACCTCACAATAAGGTTTTAGGTCTGGTCTCAGAAGGTGACAAACCTGTAACTATACAAAGTGAGAAATTCATCTGGAATTGAATATTATTATTTTTTTGCTTTTGCATCACACTTGCTGGCTCATGCTCAGCTTGTGGTTCACTAAGACACCCAGATCCTTTTCATATATGCAGCTGCCAATCCAAGTCTCCACCACCTTGTATATGACCCTCCTTTTTTTGTACCTGTGTGCTAGACTTTATTTGTTGACATTCTTCTTGTTGTTGAGGCTGTCATGATCATTCTGAGTCCTGATTCAGCAGACTTGATAAACTGTCCCATCCAGCAGCCCCTCATCCAGATTATTTATAAAAGTGCTGAACAGCACAGGGCCCAAGAGAAAGTACCCCATTCAATACCTAGTTACCTCTGTCTGCAGTAAACAGGCTACAGCAATTACCTTTTAGTGAATGGTAAAACCACAACAATCCATGTACATACTGTATGAGTAGATGAGATACAGACTGTTGCATAAGTTTCTTTATTGGAGTGGTACTGAACTTGTATTCTCTTTGGCCTATTCAAATACTGTATTGCTGTAACTAGAGAGGGAAGGATGTAGCCCAGAGGGAAGGATCTATAGCTCAGAGGGAGAGCACAGGTTTGCATGCACAAGATCCCAGATTCAAACTTGGCCTATCCAGTTGAAGCCTGTTGGGTAGCAGAATTAGGAAGTGCTCTGGCTTGAGACCTTGAAAAACCTCTGTTAGGTTCTGAAACTAGAGTGTGTGCCCAAATTGGCAATACTCCTCTTTAAAAAAAATTTGCATGCCCATGGCAAATTTGAGTAGCAATGTATAATGATGAATAAACAAATATTTTTTTACAATTTTTTATGGAGAAAGAACAACACTTAAGCATATATGTTAAATTAAGAATTCTTAATTTAACATTTGCCCACCTCCATTCTTTTACTTACCAGGAGTGCGATCTGCAGCCTGCCTGATCCATGCTACTTCTGTTTGAAATCTAATCGGTACAGTTTGGGTTTCTAGCCTATTTAGGTACTGCCCGTATCAAATAGATATGAATGGATAGATATTCATGGATCACTGCCTTGTCGTGGCGAAGGGGCTTGAGTAGCTCAATGAAGCAATGAGCAATGCCATGTAGGATTACCAAAGATGGACAGGTCATAGTAGAGTTCTGACTAAACATGATTCGCTGGAGAAGGAAATGGCAGCCCACTCCAGTACTCTTGCCAAGAAAATCCCATGGATTACAGTACTAAAAGGCTAAAGGATAGGATGCTGGAAGATGAGCCCCTTGGGTCTGAAGGCATCCATTATGCTACTGGGGAGGGGCAGAACACAAGTACTAGTAGCTCCAGAAAAAGTGAAGTAGCTGGGCCAAAACTGGAAGGAAGCTGTTGCGTGCCAACGGTTGCTTTGTGTGCCACCTTGGGCACACCACCTTAGTTTCACCACCCCTGGATTATATGAACAAATGGGCTGACTCAGCACAGGTGACTCCGCTGATCTGGTATCTGCGGATTCAGGGGGGATCCGCATCCCCAACACAGATTTACATTGTTACACTTGCATGCCCCAGGAAGCATCTAAACAGTATTAATGGGCATGGGGGCGGGGGAGTCTGTGGAGATAGGATTTCCCCTTGTCTATAATTTCCATATCTATGGGGGTGGAGGGCTGAAGCTGATCTCCCATGGGTGGATGGGGGGAAAGCTGGTATAAGGCAACTTCATATATTTGGGAGCAGTAAGGACAGTCAATCAATCACTAGTATGTATATACCGCTTTTCAACACAAAGTTCACAAAGCGGTTTACAGGCAAATTAATATTAAAGTTAAATGGCTCCCTGTCCAAAAAGGACTCGTAGTCTAAAAGAATGGAGAACACTACCAGCAACAGCCATGAGAAAGACACTGCGCAGGGGTGAAGAGGGACAATTGCTCTCCCCCTGCTAAATATAAGAGGACACCACTTGAAAAAGTGCCTCTTGCCCAGTTAGCAGGGATTAGCAGGGACCTCTTGAGGCGAATGCCTCTTGCCCAGTTAGCAGGGACAAGAAGCCCTGCAAAGAGTCCTCCATTTAACCCTTGGTGGGTTTGATTGCAAACATGAACATTGGGCCAAAATGGAAGATGCTTATGAGAGAAAAGGGGTTTGCTTCTTGCTGCACAAGTAGTTCGCATGTTCGTCACTGGTCCATCATGCTATTCTTTCTGCCTCCGTCTGAACCCAACTCCCCTCACAGCCTGACAGAAATGTTCGCTTATGCAGCTAGCCCTGCTACAGTTTGTACCACATCCTCCACCAGTGTTCGGCTGCGACATCAGAAGTCGATGTCCATGTCGGCCTCTGTGCACATGAAGATGATGTTGCCTGCAGTAAACAATGGCGCAGTTAACTTCAGGTCTATGTAAGAAGTGCTGAAATTATTGTGAAATTAACTGGTATCCACTGTTGCCTAACTCTGTGCTGTGAAAGTTTTAGACGTAGATTGTGTTAGAAAAGTATATGAGGTGTGTGTCTTCCCTCTTGGTGTTTACATTTTGTCTTGTGGTGGTTGAAAGTTCATTAAGAAGGATGTGATTCTTTCTTAATGAGCATCTTGAGTATTCCTTTGGCACTCTCAGAAAGTCTTTCTTCTATCTTGCTAAATATTGGAATAATCCAATCTTTGTATAGCCTTAGAAAACATTAGAATTAGTGGAGTTTTAAAATGGAGTGTCTTTGGAACTTTTCTCCTTTTATGCTTTCACTTTATCAGCTTTTTAAAAAGTCATATGATGTACATTTAGACTGAGCGTTCCCCTGCCATTCGCAATTGTTAATTACCTGTTTGTTTCTAATACATTGAATAAAATATTAGATGGATGTGCTACAGCAACTCTTTTAATTGTAATCTGCATAATTTTTCACCGTACCGTAAAACTATGTTGTACTCTTTCCAAACACGTACTGTTCAATTTGAAAAAAAATTATTATAAATGTGCATTTCTGCAGGTGACATTCTTAAAAATATGCTTATTTTAGTACTATTCCTGATCAAAGGACACCAGTTGCTTCAACTCACAGCATTAGCAGTGCAACAACACCAGACCACATCCGTTTCCCAAGAGGAACTGCCAGTCGTAGTACTTTCCATGGCCAGCTGAGAGAACGGCGCACTGCCACTTACAATGGGCCCCCTGCATCACCCAGTCTGTCTCATGAAGCTACGCCACTTTCACAGACACGAAGTAGGGGCTCCACTAATCTGTTCAGTAAACTGACTTCAAAGCTAACTAGAAGGTACGTATTTAAAAAAAAAAGTTTGAAGAGGACTTTGCTTAACAAAGATTTTCTTAACAGCTCGTAGAACATAATTTAGCAGTATTGCACTTTTGTTGGTCAATGTTGGAAGGCTTGTAGGAAATCATTGTTCAAGAGGCGTCCAATTACCTTAGGTCACAGCAGTTTACACAACCCTGAACCCTTTCAGAAATAATGCATATAGGAAATCAAGACTGTAAAATCAAGCCTTTTGCTGACAGGAAAACTGCATGCCAGAATATTAACACTTCACTCCAGAACACAGCATCAGTTGTGCAAATTGCTTAAAATTAATGTCTTTCTGACTCAGAGTATTTGGAAGTTTGTCCTTGGAAGGTAGAAAAATGGGGAATAGTTTTGGCTGTAGATTGGAGAATGATGATAGGAGGTGAGGACAGAAAGCTTTGCTCAGTAGGACCCTATTCCTGTTCGGAGAAGATGCAGTCAAGAGGCAGTTTTTTTTCCTAGCTTCTAGCTCTTCAAAAGACTTTACAATTTTAACTCTCCTCTAGAATTTAGGTTAGAAATGCACAAATTGTTATCATCGGCAATCCAGTTCACATGTGCAACGTACAGGCATTCCTAATGTAGTTTTGACTTGGCTTTCAGCTTGTCAGATTTTAGGCAGAACTGAAGTGATTGGATTCCTAGGTGGGGGGGGGGAACTGTTCTGCGATTAGTACTAAGAGCATTAGTATAGAGTGTAAAACACTGAATTGCTTAAAAGCTGAAGCCCACCTCTTCCAGCAACCATTCTTTTATTTCCAGAGTGAATCTGAAATGGTTTCTACATCTCATTGAGTTAGTCTTATCATTGTATGTCTCACTTATTGAATGGATTTTTCAACTTAATTTCATACCAACACATTTTGTTAATTATTGTTTTGGCTTAATTTCTTTTAGAAACATGTCATTCAGGTTTATCAGAAGGTAGGATTTTACTTATATATTTTAAGAACGAGCTTTTGCAATTAACATTGAATTTGGCTTTCTAGCCTTGGTTTTTTTTCTTTAAAACAAACTAAACTTTCCGCTGAGAACTAAATACTCTTCATATATCAAAGATTTGAAAAGAAATTCATTAACTACTGATAATTCCTAAGGATCTCTGGCAGCTGAGTAATGAGATGCAAAGCATGCCTTGTGCGCTCTTCTTACTTTGATAGTACCAGCAATAATTTTATTCTCAATACTAATACACTTAGCATGCTTATGGTCGAAGAATGATATGTTCAGTAATTTCAGTTTAAACTTGTAACACAGAGGTAAGTAAATTTGTACTAGCTTTATCCATTTTAATTTTGGCTTAAGTGCTGTATGATTTTTATTATCGCCAGCCATGTACTTGAAGCCTAGTCTTAGATTTTTACTTGAATGCAAATAATAGTACACTGGAAAGCTATTTTGTTAAAGAACTGTGACCATATCTTGTGATAGCAAAATGTTTGACTGAAGGTCATTGTAGTTCTGGATTGGAGTGACAGCGTTTCTCAACTGTTTGAGAGAGAGAGAATTATTTAAGCAACATGAGGGGGGGGGAATCTGTTGCTTGCTTAGATGTAAAAATAGTAGCAGTAATTATTTGTCCTACCGAGATTGCCGAATCTCAAACGAAGTCAGATATTCATAGGTTAAGGCAATATTAAGCCAAGTGGTTCATTTGAGTACAAGAAGTTTTGAGTGCCAACCAACAAGCCCTGATAAGACTATGGGTCATTGATAGCACGTAGGGGGTGGGGCTCACTAACTAGTGTTAGTGTGGTAATGGAAGAAGCCACTGTGCTGGCTCGCCCTCTTTCCTTCTCTCCTTGTCTGTTTCAGTAGACAGAAAAGGAGAGGCAGGAAGTGGAAGCAGGAGCTGTTCTAGTTTTCCAGTCTCTACTCCTCTCGCTGCTTCCTCCTTACCTTTTAAAACTGGCAAAGAGGGGGAAGGAGAAGGGAGAGGTAGTCAAGCAGCTGGTGATTTGTGACGGCAGGCAGGAGTCCTAGTCTCAGGTGCCTGGATTGCTCAGCTGGGCCTGAAAAACTAGTGAGATACAAGCCATCCTGAAGGTTGCTTCTAACACTGCAGGAAGATAAGCGTTCTCCAACTTTATGTAAGTTTTGAAAAGAGTGCTTCACTCATGAACACACACCCCATTTCCCATAAATAAACAGCTAAAATCAATACAGTCTCTTCTTTGCCTTTCATGAAGTTTCTCACTGTGTAAGGGCTTAGGTATGATACCTTACGTTTAAGCTTGGAATAGTCTAACTTGGGTCAGAATGCTCTCTCCTTCGAATGATTTGATGGTCCTTAGGACGCTGATTGGATATCAGTCTCCTCTCTCATTGAGAATTTCCCCATCCACTTTCATGAAGGATATAGCTCTGCAGGAGTATTGCCTTGCATACATGTAGAGCTACCTCTACTGAGTGAATGAGAAACCCACCATATGCCTAAGTGCTATCATATTTGAGTTGAAATGACTCAGTTCATTTTTTTTTCCCAGCTGGACAGGGGATGCAGGAGTGACTAGATAATTTGGCTGCACAATTTTCAGGCATCATCAACCACTCCATAGATGGTACTTCTCATAAGTGCCCTGCATTCAACACCAAACAGTTAGTAGGGACGCCTTGTTGTTGTCAGATTGAAAGTTGCCCTCAAACAGAAAGGGAGGTGTCCTAAACTAACTGCTGCCTCCTTCATTCTGGTGAATGTTAGCAATTACATTGAGAGAACATCTAGAGCGTTACCATTGAAAGTGCCTAAATCCCTACCAAAGAATAAAGATGGGTATTTCTGGTCATTAGTACATGCTTATGTGTGGGGTGTGGTGATTTTAAGGAGTTAGTGAATAATGGTCTTAAGGTTGATCTAGAAGAGGGGAATTTGATCTTCAGTACACGTCATAGTTTAGCACTTTCATATTATATATTGACTGATTTTTTTTTACCTTCACTATAAATTGAGAGCATGTGTATTGAGGCTGGGATACTTCTGTAAATAGTGTACCAATGTTTTATTCCCAAAGTAATAGGTGCCCTGTGATAACATTAAGTCAGCGCCCAGACAGTATCTGCCTATATCATTCAATTCTGAATTTCAAAAATTTGGTGTATTTGTATATGCATTACCAGTCTGGAAGCAGTAAAGATTAGAACAGTCAACAAAGATTTTTGATAGCCATTTGAAGTTATAAATACAAAAATGTAATTTTGTGTACCTGAACATACCTGTTTCATCCTCTCAAGTCCTGTATAGGATACCTCAACAATATAGGCACAGTTTCATATACTGTGATCGTTTATGAGCTTGCATCGGGTTGGAGTGACTCCGGTGACCACATTTTTTCCCTACACGATGTATGCACTCTAAAGAATATATGAAATTCACAGCAGCCCTTGCTTGCCTTGAACTATATTAAGTGTACTATCATGAAAATACAACTTTTAGGTGGCCTGCTGACGGTCTTTAAACAGCTAACATTTTAAAGACCCCACGAAAAGTCTTCTACTACTGCCTTGAAGCACAATTGTGCTGAACTAAAACTCTTTCAAGCTAAAGTATAATTAAATTTAACAGATTTTAAAACCAGTGGCTTGTTTCAGTACTGGGAAGTTTTTGTTGTAGAGTATGTTGATGAAATGTGGTACACCTGATTCTCTCCTGAATGCTTTGAGGAATTTTAGAATATTTCATCTCATTATAGCGAAGATGAAATGTAAATATGTAGCCTGCTTGCCTGGGGCACATCCTGCTCATATAATGGGCAACTAGACCCAAGTCTCATGAAATCCATCTCATCTTCTGGGACCCTTCTTCAAGTACTTATGAACTGTGAATGTTAATATTGTAAGATCCCCTCCGACCTTGTTGGACTGCTCTTGAGTCTGTTGATTAGAAACCAAGCCGTGTTTTGCACGTACAATTCTTGCTTTTGCTAACCAATCTAAAATTAACAGTTATAATCGTACCAATATGGATTTGAAGGCTATGAATTCTAGGGTAAGATTATAGCCAGCATTTCTCTTGCCTGTATCTGACCATTTTTCAGTGGTCTTAGCTTTGACACGTAATACAGAGGACATTTAATCTGTGCTGTTGTACTTCATTTGAGTTGAATATAGCTGTTACTACATTGTTGTGTAGCCAGTGAATCACTGTACAGAGTGTTGATAGATTTCCCTGTTTTACAAAGGTGGGCTTTACAGTTACTTTAAGATTGAAGCCAAAGCCAGTATTTATATAGATCTTGAAACCCCATTGTGGATTATGGCCTTTGTTTAGCACCCTGTGCTGGATATGGATAGCACTTTGACTTTGAGAGAGAAATGGCACCATTTGCATTTCACTTTGTATTTATGGAGTAGAACTTCCGTTGTATACTCTGACTAATCCAAATGACGCATCAAATTAAGCAAAATTCTATAGTGGACCGCTAGGATGGCATTGAAGTTGAGTCTTGGAATAAGTGCTATCAAAAGACTTTCAATTTCCAGAGTTCTGTGTGTATATGAAGATATAAGATGAATTGACAATTGGGGAAGAATTTCTCACTGTTCTCTGGAAATCATGTTATCCATAAGTAGACATTAATTTCCAGACGAAATGAAGAAGGAAAAAATTGTGGCTTTATAAACCTTATGGTATACTTGTAGTAATTACTAGAGACCTGTAGAAAGCACACAAATTTGTCATCAAGTAGTTTTTGTTCTTTAATCTGTCCATAAACACATTCAAAAATGTCCCTTGTATGGTTTTTGTTGTTGTTGTTTAAAAGTTTATATTTTACAAGTAGAGTATGCTGAGTGGATGGAATTGTATAATGGGTAACACTTCTAGCCATAAACCTTAGTTTAATGGATCAAAGCACTAGTTATGATGCCTTAAATGCACACCAGTTATGCATGTGTCAAGGTATTTTTTAATCACAGTAATAGTCTCCTCCTCCATGCTGAAACTCGAGGTTCCTAGGAGTCTTCTATTCAGTCACTGGCCTGGTCCAAACCTACTTAGGTTGTGGCCTCATGTGCCTTCAGGTCAGATTCTGAGGTTGGTTCCCTTATGTGTCAAATGAAGAACTGGAAAATCATGAAGATGGATCTTTTTACTCCCCCCCCCCCCCAAAAAAAAATCTTGGCCTAAACTGAATATCTGGTGCTCTAATTTTTCCTTCCTGTCTAACAGCGCCTTATATGAACAGCCAAATCCTCAATAAGAGCCATTGTAGCAAATTCTTTCCGATGAATGGAGGTTGTGTCACTCAGATCCTCTTGAGGATAAAGGGTAGCTTTCTTCTTGCGTATCAAAATGCAGCCCTAATATCAAGCACTTGAGGCTTCCAAATATGCTTTATTTGGACAGAGGCATGTTTGACTATTTGTATGTTTAACCCAAGGTAATTCATTGCAACGGTAAACTGAGTGAGCTATCTTTTTGTGGTGTTCTGCCAATTTATTCATGCTAGTGTAAGATTTGTCTTCTCTTTCCCCCTTCCTTTGTGCTTCGGCATTCTTTTCATTGAGGCTCCCGACTGAATATGAGAGGAACGGGAGATATGAGGGCTCCAGGTGAGGGCAACTCTTTTTTTTTGCTTAAAATATTACCTTAGGTGAGCTTAACTCTTTTTTCCTCTCCTTCAGGTTGGTTTAGGCAGTGGGGTTGGTTGTAGTATCCTTTCGCTTAACACACTTTAAAACCAAGAATACCTCCTACCTGCAGAACTGTGATTAACTCACTTATACATGATTCTGATTTCTGACATAGACACATGTCCTCATCCCTGGGGAAAAAAACTAGTCTTAGACCTGTAATGGCAATGACATTACAGCAAAAACAGTTACTATGCAGGTCTGAAAGAGGGCTTTTCTCTTTGTTGGAAGGAGTTCTTTCCCATTATTTACCAGATTGTAGTGTGTGCTGTAATATTTGGATTTTTAGTTCCTATTAAAATTTGAATTTAGTTTTGAATTTTAGAGGTTTATTTTTGTTGGCTACCATCATCACATAGAAGCCAGTATCATGTGACAAGAAATTAATCACAGAAATGTCTGTAAGAGGTCCTTGGTTTTGAATGGGTGAGCTCACTTATTTGCAGAAGTTCTAGGATTTCATTTTGTCTTTAAAACAACACCTTGGATGAGTTGTGCTGGGATCCTCCTGTTGGAAAGTGTCAAATATTGGATTACCGAATTCACTACAGCTCTTTTCTGGGGCATCACCTGAACAAGAATGACCTGTGAAGTTTGCTTAAAATGTACAGTGATGGATTCTATACACAATTCTTAATGCTACTAAATACGTCTGTTTTCCCAAAGAGCGTTTGGTTTAGAGACCACCTGTGTTTGGGGCACAAAGTAGTGCCACTCATTCATAGTTTAAATACGACATTCTGGAAATGTCTACATCTTTCCACTTTCTCTCAGCCCTTCTAGAGAGGACAGAATTAATTGCGATGAGTGAGGCAGCAATTCGGAATATCGGTTCTTTATATATGTATATGAAATGATGCACAAAAGCGTGTTTGACATGAGGATGCTACTGTACAGAGAACTGCAAGCAGAATCCATTCCATTGCTCATGATGTGGTTATGCTTGACTTGATCATAGGATTAGGCTTTTTGTTTGCTGAACCTGTAGTGTTAACTGTAGCTTAAGAAAAATAGGTTTTCATTCATTCCTTCCAGTTTTATTGCAGAACTGACACTTTTATCAACCTTGTATAGGCAGTGGTGTTGCTGACTCCAAGCTCTTTCTTAGAGATAGGCATATCATTTTTATCCAGCGTTAAAGGACAAAATGTGATTTATTTTTTTAGTAGCTTTCAGTTTGTAGGAAAGTGGGTTGGCCAGTACAAAGGTTTAAGGCACAGGTTCTGCCTTCATGTGTTTCCCACAGCATTGGAGAAAAAGGTGGTAGAAGATTTTCCTGCTAGGGACTTGGTAAAAGTAGCTAGTTTATGGTACAATTTCTGTGCCCTGTGTTGGAACACTTAATTAATGGTTGTGGAGCATGATATTTTTAGCCTGGAAGCTGCCTCAGAATGCCAGATGCAGGCAGGGCCTGATCCAGCGGGGCTCTTCTTATGTCCTTACATCAGAGCTGCAACACACGCCAGATTCTACAGAGAGTAATATGCAGACTTGGCAGATACGCTTCCCATCCGTGTAGTTTCAGTTTTCTTCGTAAGGGAGGAAATCAGCTTGATGATTTAGAACAGAAAACATAAGCTAGGACAGGGATGGCGAACCTTTTGGGCTGGCCGTGTCAAAAATGCCTAACTTGACTTTGCTGGTGTGTCGCTGCCCCCTCCCAAACAAAATAAAAACAGCTATTTACATATTCATTCCATATTTAAAAAAAGGCAGCCCGCTCATATGTGGGGCTATGCATTATATATCTAATCATTACAAACATGAAATACTAGTTAAAACAAACTCGGTTGCTGTTGGGTGTTGGTGTCACCTAGAACATGGTGGCGTGTCATAGGTTTGCCATCACTGAGCTAGGAAGAGGCAAAGTGCCCCCTCTTGCCGCCTCTCCATTCCCCTCCCTTCAAAGTGGCTTTGAAGGCCGGCTGCACGTTCG
The DNA here is from genome assembly GCA_029204185.1 of Lerista edwardsae. Taxonomy (NCBI): domain Eukaryota; kingdom Metazoa; phylum Chordata; class Lepidosauria; order Squamata; family Scincidae; genus Lerista; species Lerista edwardsae. The sequence continues at coordinate 10,004,641 of JAJKFI010000033.1, forward strand.
TGCGCAACGTCTTCCTTGCTCCAGCTTTATAGAGCTGTAGTCTTTAATACATGTAGTCTTGAATTCAAATAGTGCCTAGCAGCAGCAGTTTTTAATTCACCATGGGGCTTGGTCACCGTTGCTAAAATAACATGCTTAGTGCTGCATGCTGCAGAGGATGGAGCCTTTTACTAACATCACTCGCAAGGAAACTGGGCTATCTGGTAAATACTAACGCTTCCTTTCCTTCCAGTCGCAACGTGGCTGCCGATCAGAAGGACGACAACAAAGAAGCCAAGCCCCGTTCGCTACGATTTACGTGGAGCATGAAAACCACCAGTTCCATGGATCCGAACGATATGATGAGGGAAATTCGCAAGGTCTTAGATGCCAATAACTGTGATTATGAACAGAGGGAGCGTTTCTTGCTTTTCTGTGTCCACGGAGATGGCCATGCCGAAAACCTTGTGCAATGGGAGATGGAGGTGTGCAAGCTGCCAAGGCTGTCGCTGAACGGAGTTCGCTTTAAACGGATATCGGGAACATCCATAGCTTTTAAAAACATTGCTTCCAAAATTGCCAATGAATTAAAGCTGTACTGAGAAGAGCAATCAAGTTTGTAAATTTAAAGTAGCAATTTCAAGTGTGTTTTTTTGAGAACACCAATGGAAATGTATAGAATAATATTTAGGGCAATAACTTCTGCATCTTCTGAATCATGATATTAAAAACAGTTGAGACAAGCTGCTGAGCTGGGAGGGGGAGTTGGACTTTTTTTATAAGTGCACTACAGCATTAAAGTTGCCTACTATGTAAAATATTATTCCCTTCTGCTTTATTTCCATTGCTCTGAGTCTTGGTAAACAATCTGAAAAACACGCAGTATATACGTTTGAATATGCCTCCTGTTTGTGTGGATGTGTGAATGTACAGTATGTGTGTATAATTATAATATAAAGGTATTATATGTAAACAGTTCATTTGAAGCATCAACACTGTACCAGTACCTCTCTTTTGGACTAATTTTGGTGCTAAAATTGAAATGGCCAAGGTGGAAACACTTGAGAATACTTTACTTTTTATTTTTAAAATAACTGACTAGTTATCCAGTAAAATGCAGATTTTGCAATTCACTGCTGTGTTTAAGATTAGTATAAAGGGTTTGGGTTTATGGTTGTGAAAATTATTTCTGTGGTTTTTTTATTTGCTTTCATGAGGTAATTTTAAAACTCATGTTTTTTTTTTCTCTAAGTCTTGCATTATTTCTCCCACCTATTTATTATTATTTAAGTCTGAATCAAAATTAAAACTACACATTTGTGATAATTAAAATTGTGGGGAAATGCCTCAAGTTTTTCTTCATACTAAGCAGAGGTTGAACATTTTGTTAGCTTTTCACCTCAAGGTTTTTACTCACTCGGTTCATACAATTTTTGTGATGTGTTTTGAACACTGTTCTTTCACAGCCCCTCTCCATTTTCAGAGGACCTGGTGCACGGGAATTTCTTGATGGATAGTGCCCTTTGCCAGTAGCCCAGCACTTCCCAAATTTACCTGGCCAGGAATGCCTTTGTGGAGCTCCAGACTCAGAACCAAGCGCCAATGATGCACAACTTACGGACATGACGATGTCAGCACCACTTTTGGGTCATACAAAAAAAGGCTCAAATATAGCACAAAACCACCCATGGGGCCCTTCCATGACTCCGCAGTTAGCCCAGCCTCCCACTCTGGACCTTCACACAGTTCTCCTGCACAACACACACTACCAAACAGTTCCTCCAGCATGGGTCCCGCAACGCTCCCAGAAATGTGTTGCAATATCCTGTAGCACTGAACCAATTTCTGACGGTTACATTTTAGCATTTTTTGTGGCAGTAGAGATGTGTATTTAAATTTCTGGACCTTGTTCCTCTTTACAATGCAACAGAAATAGTGTGACAGAAGCTCCTACATTAAAAATAGCCCTGCCAGACTAGTCAGGAAAAGAGAGGAGGAGTACGCAAACTTTCACATTTCAATCTGTGATAATGTTCTAGTAAGTTTCCCCTAGACTAAAATTCTGGTTATCATTAAAACCACCCCCTTTGTGAGCACTGTTTGTAAAAATGTAAAAGAAGTACCACTTCAATTTATTACTATTGGTCCAGTCTCTCCACTCTCACTATTCCCATACAGAAGATTCTGCCCCTAAAGACTAGTCATTGGGCTAGTTAGACAATGGTGTGAATCTGGAATCTGACTAATGCAATAATGGACATGCATATTCATAGTTTTCCATGTCCAGGCTCCTCCTCCAGGCTCCTCCCTTGCTTTCTTCTCAGTTTCCCTAGTCCTAAGGGGACGTGGTGGCGCAGTGAGTTAATCCACTGTTGCTGGGCTTTCCGATCGCAAGGTTGGGAGTTCAAGACTGCGCGACGGAGTGAGCTCCCATTGCTTGTCCCAGCTCCTGCTAACCTAGCAGTTCGAAAGCACCTAAATGCAAGTAGATAAATAGGGGCCACTTCCGTGGGAAGATAACAGCATTCCTAGAGTCACGCCGGCCACATGACCACGGAAGCTTGTCCTCGGACAAAACGCTGGCTCTACAGGCTTTGAAACGGAGATGAGCACCACCCCCTACAGTCGGTCACAACTAGACCATTCGGTCTTGGGGAAACCTTTATTTACCTTTTTATGGTAGGAAATGTTCATCTGAACCATCCCTCAGTGAATGCTGCTTAAACCTACTTTAGGTTTTGGAGTATGCATAAAGGGGTGGTTTCAATTGAACTACCTCTGCACCATTACATAATTAAGCAAACTAACTGGAGGACTTGAGGGGAGGGGTTGTGCTCACACCATGAGTGTATGTGTCTGTTATTGCAGTGGGGCCAGTTCCAGACTTAGAATATTGTCCAAACCAACCCATTAAAAAAAGGATTTGATCTTTCTGCATGCCAACAAACAGCTGGTTGAGATTATGCACAGATGTCCCATACTCTGTGATAAGAAAACATAGTTTGCAGTTGGGAGCGATTCGGCAAGCTGAGTTTTTACATAGCTTCACATCTCCAAATGCGCAGGTTGGGGAGAACCAACCAGATGTTGCATGTGGCAGGGCAAAGGAGGCCATAGGGTGTTGGGATGAGGACTACAAGTATTTAATATTAGGTGTTGTGTGGGATGCAGAAGCCTCTGTTTCTGGTCTATGGCTCTGGGAGACACCTGTGGGTTAAAACATTGGTTCCCAAACTGGGTCCATGGCTCACCAGTGGTTCATGACTTGATTTTTGGGTGGGTCACAAAACTGATGGGTGCAGTTGGTTATGTGCATCAGGGGTTACATAACCTGCTACTTGGGCGGGGGGGGGGTACTGCTCACGTCTCTATGGTTAATAATGGTGATTGAGCAGTATCTCAATACAGTACTTTTTTAAAGCACTGCAGATTACACCCGATTGCATTGCCTCTGCGGCTGACATTTAGCATTTTGACACATTTGTGTTGATTTTAAAACAAGGCTTGACTGAGTTCATAACTTTGATTAATATGATCTTGAGGCTATGAGCAGCGGGTACAACTTTTTTTTAGGTGGTTAGAAGTTTGGGAGATAGAAGTTTCTGATCCACAGCCAGACTTCTATTTTCTGAGTCTTCTGCAGCATTTGACCAAATATTTTTCTTGCTTTCTGCACTGTTTTTCTGGCTAGAAACCTCTTTTCTCCAGTGGGTCCAGGAGGAGCACTTACTGTCTGGGGTGGTGGTGGTGGTCACATCCCCCAATAATCTCACTAATAAATGACCCTCCACAAATGCCTGTGGCACACCTGGGGGCCATTTGCAGCACACTGCTTGAAAATCACTACTCTAGGAGAACCAGAAAATGTCATTCTTTTGCTTGATTTCAAAATGTTTAGCTAAGAATCTCAGCCTGTGTTCCTTAGGAAGCCTGACCTTCAGTTGTAGTCAAAGTCTCCGTTGGCTGACATCAAAGGCAACCAATCTCATCTTCTGGGCCTTCCAGAATTGAATCAAGGAACCAACAGCTCCCGTCTGTTTGACCAGCATATCTATAAAGGCCCATATCAACTGCTAGAGATGCTTTCAGATAGTTGGGAGATATTTTTTTTTCTTTAAAGCATTCTGTGTGGTAGAAATTAGATTACCTCAGCAAATGGCTTATACGAACCCTCAGCCAGTCATTAAGCTTCTGCTATTCCCATAAGGAAGAAAAAAAAAAGCTGCTGCTCCTCATGATCTTGCAGTGGAGATTGGTATGAATGGTAAAATATTAAATCGAAGTTATGAACTCCGTCAAGCCCTGTTTTAAAATGAGCACAAATGTGTCAAAACACTAAATGTCAGCCGCAGAGGCAATGCAATCGGGTGTAATCTGCAGTGGTTTGTGTAATCTGCAAAGTACTGTGGTTTGTGGTAAGGAAGCAAATGATCCACTTAGCAAAGTCTGTCAATACAGCTCATATCTGTGGCAAACTGAAGGAAGGCTGTGGTAGCAGAATTGGGGTGGGGGCACCCCGAATCTGCCACCCCCTCAGCCCTACCTTTTGCTGTTGACTCAAGCTGTATCAGGTTGCTTAATGGTGTGGCCGGCAGATCAGTCATTCTGGTACAAAACGGAGTAGGAGAACCTATGTTCCATGCATCTCTTGCCCCTTTGTTTCCAAATGTAACTACCTGGGTTTTATAGTTTTTGAGGAGATACATTAATGCTATCAGGCCTGAAGTCATTCCCCATGAGAAGCTCTGCTACTTCTGCAGCCTATAGGGCTTGCCTCTTGAGTCAGTTACATAGGGCAGCAACCTAGAAATCTGTTCATATGTTTACTAGGCCCTATTGCACTCATGCATTTGTCTTCTCCAATAGTTTGTTGTTGACTTATTTAAGTGGTTCTTGCAAATGAACATACCCTATATACTCATGTAAAAGTCTAAATTTATGCCTGAAAATTGACCCTGAAAGCAGGGATTGACTTATACATGGGTCAATATGGTTCATAACGCTTCTAACAGCAGCTGGGGGGAGGCGGTCTAAGAAGCAGAAAGCAAGAGGTAGGAAAAAGAGTAATTTTACTTACCAGTAATAGTTCTCAGGCACCAACAGACAGCAAGGAAAAAAACAGTAGCCATTTTCCTTCTCTAAACAGGCACAGAGGTGAAGGTGCTTGTGGCAATTGTAGTTGTTTTGAGGGCTAGTGATATGGAAGTGCTGTACTGCATTCCTCACAAAGCCTACAACTCTCATAAGCGTCCATCTCTCTCTTGTTTAGAGAATAGCTCCATTTCTGGGCTACCGCAGAAAAAAGTGAATTGGCTCCATTTTTGGTTGGCTGTCTGTTACTGCCTCAGAACAATTACTGGTAAATTTTCAAAAAATTTCATAAACTGCCCCCCAAGTTTTATCCTCGACTTATTCATGGGTCATAGCAAATTCTGTTACTTTGGGCTTAAACCATGCCCTCGACCTATCCATGAGATTGATTTATACAAACGTATAAGGGACGTGGTGGCGCAGCAAGTTAATCCGCTGTTGCTGGGCTTTCGACCGTAAGGTTGGAAGTTCAAGACTGCGCGACGGAGTGAGCTCCCATTGCTTGTCCCAGCTCCTGCCAACCTAGCAGTTCAAAAGCACCTAAATGCAAGTAGATAAATAGGGACCACTTCGGTGGGAAGGTAACGGCGTTCCTAGAGTCACGCTGGCCACATGACCACGGAAGTTTGTCCTTGGACAAAAACGCCAGCTCTACAGGCTTTGAAACGGAGATGAGCACTGCCCCTTACAGTCGGTCGTGACTAGACCATTCAGTCGTGGGGAAACCTTTACAGTAATTCCACCCAAATGAAGAACTGCTGTTGTTTGGAAAAAGGAAGGGGATGTTCTTGACCCTTTGGGAGATGCCCCTCCCACCACTAGGAGGCAGGGAGGCCTCTGCCTATAGTTTCATTGGCCCATTACCTTTTTATTGAACTGTTCACCATAATTTCACTAACTTTCTCCTGAATTGTCTGAATCAATTCAGATGCCATCAAAAACAAGCTGTGATTTCTTTCTGGCTCCAGTGTGCATTGCTTGTTGGAGCTCTTCAATGTCCTTGTGTTTTCGCCATCCTGAATAATGCTGTGGGTAACGTTATTGCCAGTAGAAGCTTTCCATGCACAGTCTGACATGTGTATGTGCACTTTCAATGTGAGTCAATCCATCTGCATGTAGAATTAGCATGCCAGTGATTGGTGCTCTCAGTGTGTGGGTTCATCGTACATGTGAGCAGAACAGCTCTTCAGTACATTTCTATGTTACTGTGATCCTGTAATCTCACTACATGGGCAAACGCTTTTACCTGTGACCACTATCACTGCGACTGCCCTGGCTCTAGATCGCTTATGAATAGCACTGGGCTCGGTACAGATCCTTGCTTGTGTCTCTCCATTGTGAAAGCTGTTTATTCCTATATTCTCTAAATAATTACTAAGTCCATGACTGCTAGGCTTATTCAAGCACTTCAATCCAGAATGTTTGCCAAAAGCTTTTTGGAAGTCCAATTACAAAAACTCTAGCACAGTGGTTGTCAAACCTTTTAGTATCAGGAGCCACCTTTTAGAATGACAATCTGTCCAGGACACACAGGAAGTGATGTCATGGCTGGATGTGCCATCATTGTGATGCCAGAACATGCTGCTTTCCTGAGGAAGCCGCAATTAGTTGGGTTCTTTCTCAGCCATTTTCCAAGAGCAAAGTGAATCAGAAAGAAAAGAGTCCATCTACAACCTTGACAAAGCAAAACAACCACAAAGCCCTCCTCCTTGCCAGCAACCCCTCTTCTCATATTTTCAATATGGCTGCCCTAGGTGCTTCACGACCCACTTGAAATTGGTTTGCGACCCACTGGTCTACATTCTAGCTACATGTTTGACATGTTTTCAAACAGGATTTCCCTTTGCAGAAACCATGCTGATTCTTGTATATATATAAAGGTAAAGGTTTCCCCACGACCGAATGGTCTAGTCGTGACCGACTGTAGGGGGCGGTGCTCATCTCCGTTTCAAAGCCTGTAGAGCCAGTGTTTTGTCCGAGGACAAGCTTCCGTGGTCATGTGGCCAGCATGATTCTACGCCATAGCGCACCGAAGTGGTCCCTATTTATCTACTTGCATTTTTATGTGCTTTCAAACCGCTAGGTTGGCAGGAGCTGGGACAAGCAACGGGAGCTCACTCCATCGCGCAGTCTTGAACTCCCAACCTTCTGGTTGGAAAGCCCAGCAACAGCGGATTAACCCGCTGCGCCACCACGTCCCATCATACACAATCCAGCTTTAATATTGTTTTCCATCAATTTAGCTGAGACAGGCTAGATGAGAGGGAAATCTTAGAACTATAGAAATAGGTAATTTTCTGTCTCTAGACCCCACTGCAACTAATGTAAGTCCCCTATGCCAATGGATGGACAAGAAAACCTTTCTGTATGCACGGTTTTCAAGCCATGTTCTCAGGAACTTGGATTTTACTGAATCTTATCAATTAAGAGGATTAGTAACAGCTAAAGCACTTCCCTGGAAGCCAGTTTTCTACTGTTATCAATCTTCCCAAAAAGTATGCCTGTTAAAGAGGAGCTATATATGTGTATTAGGTGGGGGGGGGGCGTTCACTTAGAGCAGGGATGATTGCAAAACCCACCAATCCTAGCTGCTTTCCCAGATGCATACAGAGATTATAGCCCCATCTGCAAGGTAGGTGTTCCCTCCGGGGCAGGAAAATCAATGCAGAAAAGAATCCTTGACACGTAAGAGGTTGTGCAAACTATTACTCTCCTCGAAGGCATTTGTGGAATGTATGCATGCAAAGCTCCAACTATCCTGATGCCTCCTAAATTCAGCAGTTCACAGCGCCATCCACCACCCCCACCCCCGGGTTGATGCAAGCCTTGTCCCAGTGCTGTCATGCACGTTCATGCACATAAGGCCCACTGGCGTCAGCACCAGGTGCATGGGGCTGATGCAGGCAGCAGTGTTGGCCCAGGCGCACCCAAGACAACAGCCTGTAAGCCACCCTCGCGCTAGCCCAGTTCAACTAGCGTGGTGGCTTTTCTGGGAAGTGGGGAGGGGGCAGCGGATAGGTAGAACTGCGTGGAGGGAGGGAGGTCCCATGGCAGGGGCAGTCTGGGGACAGGGGAGGAGTCAGGAGCCGGCCCTTATGCTGGATCCAAACCCTTGTCTCTGGGTTGCATGGCCCCGATCCAGGCCACAGCAGGACACTCAGACTTGCACCTGCTAAACAGCAGATGCAGAGCCAAGGAGTCCCATCAGTTCAGCTGGGGCTTACTCCAGGGCTGTAGAAATACAGCTGTAGGGGCATCCTAGCTAGTGTTAGGATGCAGCTTTGGCCTGCCTGCTCCTGCACAAGTTAGGACTGCGCCCTGGTGTTGCAATCGTGCACCAGTTTATTCACTGAATGTCACCAAGAGATCGCACTAAAACAATTCTGTCTCTCGTATTTCATGGTTATTGGCTACTGTCTGTTTCTTTGGGCCGTCTTTTGGTCTTCCCAGACAAGAAGAGAGAAACTTACTTCGTTCGTTGTGCCCTAATCCTGCAAGTCTTGTTCTGAGAGCAGTGATGCTATCTCCCCTCCCCATATGATGCAGTGGGGAAATAGGGGTTCAGGAAATGTTTAGGTCTAGCCTGTAAGGGACAGAGTGGAAGCGGCAATGTGGAAGGAGGAAGTGTGTTGGGCTAGAACAGCTGTCTCCAGACTGGAGACTCCAAACTGGCAGCGCCGAAAAGGCTTCCCAGTGCGACCTGCGCTTTTCGTTCCCTCCGGGAGCGAAGTTCCAGCCGCAGCTACAGCCCCCAAGTGTCGCCGTGGCCAGCCGCCCCTGCCCAAAACACCACGTGCCCAGCCTGCTGGGTGACAGAGCCAGGAAGCAGCTGGCCGCAGCAACACTAGGGGCTGTAGTTGCAGCTGTAACGTTGCTCCCCAGCGGAACAGTAAGAGTGGGTCACCGGGCAGAGGGGAAAAGCAGTCTCCGGATCTGGCCCGCAGGCTGAAGTTTGGAGACCACTGAGCTAGAACATTGGAGAGTGGGAAGAGCAGAGCAGAGCTATAATCAGGACAGGGCGTCAGCATTTTGCCCAGCTATAGAATTAATAGGACTGACCTTCATTCAACAGAGAGCCAAACCAGCAAAGTAGCCCCTTAAGGGCAAGCCGACTCTTTTCAGCATAAGCTTCTGCAGGATGAAGTCCTCGTATCAGGTGCATCAGTTTAATGAAGTGGATACTTGGATACCTTTTATTCAATACTGGAGTTTTTTTACTATAAAGATATAATACCAGGACCACATTTGTCTTTGTAATTGCTTTTCCAAATAAAAAATAGATAAACCATTTAAATTCCCTGACTTGGAGGAGAAAAAAATGAGTTAGTAAAAGGGAGTCCCCCACATGCTTGTTGGTGGCCTAAGGGTGAGGGAGGGGGAGATATACTTTGCGTAGAATTCCTTGCAGAAACAAATATTAACTGCTGAGCAAATCTTGGGAAGTTGCAATGACAGCAACAGCCACAAGAGGTCTTCAAGGTTCAGAAACAAAATTTTGTAGGCCAGTAGTATTCAAACCTTTTAGACCAGGACCCACTTCTTAGAATGGCACTTGTGTCAGTACCCACTGGAAGTGATGTAATTAACCCAGAAGTGATGTTAAGGCAGGAAGTGACATCATCAAGCAGGAAGTGTTGTCATTGTAACATAATAAAATGACATTCCTGAAATGCAAATTGGCATTCTTGGGCTGCAGCAACTGTACAACCATGAAACATCCCTGACAGAAAGCCAGATTAGGACAAAATACAATGTAAAAGCACTGAACTAAAAGCAAAATTAAAAAAAAAACCCTCACTTAAATATTCAAACTGTTAACACTCACAGAAAGAATATAACATGAGTAAGGTCTTCAGTTTCCAAGATGGCTGCTCCTAGCTTTCCACGATCCACCAGTTTGAATAACACTGTTGTAGACAGCTGCCGAAAGTGTGGTGGTAACTGGGTAAGAGAAACATGCTGAGATACTCAGGAATCACAATTTGGTTCATTGGCAGAGCTTTGGAGTCTTCAGACTGTGGGGAAGAGTAGTGACTAAAACTACAGCAATGCTGCTGTTAGGTCTCCCTGTTGACCGGGGGGTGGATATCTGTTTCAACTCCTGCTTCCAGCACAAAGCCAGGCTGGGTGGGATGAGACAAAGGAGGCCATCAAGAACAGCTGCAGAAGAACTGGAGGGCCAGCTTTCTGAGATCAGAGGAGAATTGGGAATTCTCAACGGTGGGAAGACATTTCTTTCAGTACAGGAATGCCCCGCCAGTATCTGCTGGGGTTCCATTCTGGACCCCACTGCGGATACCTGAAACCGCGGATACTGAGAATGCCTTATTTAAAGACAGGGGAATAGCAGTGGTTTTGCTGCAACAAGGTTAAAAACGAGATTTGTTTAATGTTCCCCTCTCTTTTTAATAGGAGACCCGGTATCCGTGGATAACTGAAACCAGGGATACCAAGTCAGTGGTTACTGTGGCATGCCTGTAATTGCTTTTCCGTAACACAAATAGACAACCCCCCAATTCCAAAATTAGTAAACCTCTTAGTGTATGCTGCATCATTGAACACAGTGAAAAATAACACGAGGAGAAAAGTCCTTGCCCCAAGGAGCTTACAAAAGTGGCAGTAATTGGGGACGCAAGAAAAAAAGGTAACAAGAGACAAATGTGACCACTTGTCATTCATTTTATACAAGTTAGGCTTTGTTCCATGACCTCCCTCGGTCCCTGGTCAATTCCTCAGAGAAGTGGACCTCTAGGGGAGGTCACAGAATGAGGCCTTCTGTGCACAGAATGAGACCTTCATCTTAGGTCCTTTGAGGGTAATGTTTTTGTACAGAGAATATTACCAATTTAGTGGGGAAAATCCAAGTGATGATGATTCAATCATTCCTCAGAAACTTCCCCTACAAGTAGATGACAAACATTAGTGATGGGGACAGTTAAAATTCTAACTCTTCCCCCACCATCTGCCAATCACAAATACTTTGATAATGAGCATTATGTGCATTCCAGTCCTTTCTCCTCCTACCTGTTTTCTTTTGATGAAAATTAAGTAATTGATCATTTCAGGGCTTTTTTTTTTTAATTAACTCCTTTCAAAGGCTGAGCCTGCCTGCCAGGGGCACAGCTAAAGAAGTGCAGGGGGTGCAATTGCTCCAGGCGACAAGCTTTAGGGGGGCAACAAGCTGAGTTTGACACTAGTGGCCAAAATGGTGAAAATCTTGGTATGTATGAATGATACCATCATGTTAATAATGGTATATCATATACCATTTGATGCTGAATTTAATGCAGCATGCAATGGAACAAAGCAGTGTGTAATATCTTTATCAAACATTATGGCTAAAAAGCCAGAAAACAAAAATACAATCATCATGTAAAAATCATGGTTTTTAGGAATAATACTTTCATCTTATATATCATTTGATGTGGAATTTCATGCAGAATGCAATGAAACAAATCAGAGTATACTATCTCAATCCTATCAAAAGTTATGGCTAAAAGAGCACGAAAGTGACAATACAAATGTGATGTCACTTTATTGTGATGTCACTTCTGCGACATCATTTTGCCCTCTGCACCAGGCTACATGTTAATTAGCTATTCCAGTGCTGCCTTCTCTCCTTTGTCATTTCTATCCTGCCTTACTTAGCCAAATGTCAAGATGCTTAACAAAAAGTAGACAAACCAATTTAAGGCAGCTCCAGCTGTAGGAACCATTGAAACAGTAGGAGAACCAATAAAACAGTGAGCAAACAATAAACAATAAAACAATTAAAACCAAATTAAAAAGCTCTCCACTCATAGTTCAGAAAAAAGTCTTTATTGTGCTTAATTTGTCTCTAGGAACAGCATTCCATAATCAGGTTGCTACCACCAAACAGGCCCTGTCCCTGTTCACAGCTAGCCTGTCTACTAAAGGGGGCAACACCCAGAAGAAGGTCTAGAACAGTGGTTCCCAAACATTTTAGCATTAAGACCCACTTTTTAGAACAACAATCTGCCCAGGACCCACCTTCTGGTGATATCACAGCTGGAATTACCTTCACTGAGACACCAGAGCCTGCTGCTTTCCTGAGAATGTAGCAATAAGATGGATTATTTCTCATCCATTTTCCAATAGCAAAGTGAACCAGAAAGGGGGAAAAAAGCCTATTTACAATCTTGACACAAGCCAAACAACCACACAGCCCTCCCCCTTTCCAGCATCCCATCTTCCCATCTTTTCAATATGGCTGCTCTAGGTGCTTCACGACCCACCTGAAATTGGCTCATGACCCACTGGTGGATCCTGACCCTCAGTTTGGGAACCACTAATCTAGAAGAGCCTTCAGCTACAGTTGGTCTTTCAGCTACTCTGATTCAAAGCAAGGTCAAAACTGGCACCTGGAAGTAAACTGAAAATGGTAAAGATCTTTTGCACTGGTGTGAGATGTTCCACCGTGTAAACACTTACTAGGGGAGGTTAGTGTTGGTCCAGGACTGGTTCAAATCCCCACACTCAGCTGTGAAACTTCCTGGGTATCCCTGGGCCTTTTGTGAGGTTGGTGTGTGTGTGTGTGTGTGTGTGTGTGTGTGTGTGTGTGTGTGTGT
>JAJKFI010000033.1:10022833-10073957 GCA_029204185.1 Lerista edwardsae
ATTTGCTCTGCACTCTTTCCTGGACATGCATGGCAAAACCAATCGCAATCTCAGGGAATCCTGAGTTTCCAAAGCAACGCAGCACAGCCATACCTGGAGGGGGTTCACAGCACTAGGTTTTTCAAGCAGCCACTTCCTCTCCTCTTCAGAGCCATTCCCAGCAGCTAGAGCAAAATGGAGGCTGCATTGGCTCCGAATGGCTCCAAAGAGGAGGGGGAGCGGTTGCTGGAAAAATTTGGTGCCGTGAGCCCCCTCTAGGTATGCCACTGCAATGCACTACAATGCCAATATGTGTGAGTAGATTAAGGCTACAGTCCTAACCTGGAATGAGGCTGGCACAGTTGGGCCAGCAAAGTTTGGCTGGCGCAAGGGCCACGATAAAGCACGTTTGGACCACTCTCGGAGTCCAGGAGAATGGCGCACGTCTGTGTGCTGGCCCCTCTGACTCAGAGGGTGGTCCAAACATACTTTACAGTGTCCCTTATGCTGGCCAAACTTTGCTGGTTTAACTGTGCTGGCCTAACTCCAGGTTAGGATTGCTCTCTGACATATGCAGTGTTTTTGAATAGCCGTTTGAAAACTGTATTCTTTACTCAGAACTAAGGCCATTTTGTTCAATAAGACAGGCTCTCTAACTCATCAGAAACAAACACCTCATGCTAACAAAGGCATTGTAGCCAAGATGTAGGTTTTCAAATGCTGCATGTAATGTGCAAAAGACATTGACTTGGGCAGAGACCTTAAACATGGGCAAGAGGTTTAGTTGAGAGGGTTAAAGCCTCTGTTTGCCTGAAGATAAGATCCGAAGGTTGCCAGTTGGAGATCACCGGAAGCTTCCATGAGCGGCAGACCTTGAGAATTATGACAGATAAGAGCTGAGCTGTGTCTCCAGCTGCCTGTGAGAGAGGAGTTGTGCTGGGCCAGCTGTTTCTTTGGTGGGAGCAGAGAAACCATCTATCAGCCAGCAGGAAGGCAATCGTGCGGCCAGAAAGAAGGACTAGACCACGAAAGTTCCATCTGTATGTTGGTGTAGTTCTTGAAAGACAGAACTTCTTCGTAATTTGTAAAAAACCCTTGGGGGTTTAGAGAAATAAAGCCTGCCTATGTAAAACGCCTTGAATTAAAGTCAGAGGAGCAATCTAATGACCAAAGAAAGGCGGTATATAAACACTAGCATCATCATCATTATTAATTATTATTATTAATTATTGTTATTATTATTAAACAAGGGCCTGTGTGAGCTAGAACTAGTTCCACCAAAAGTCTATCACCACATCCACCCACCTATCTGAATGCTCACGTTCAAATTCACACTTTAAACTTCTTTTTCAAACTCCCCCCCTTTTTTTTACTGTGCTTCGCATTAATAAGCCATTTGTATCCATTGACAGTTACTTAGAAACCAGTCCAATCATAACATGTTAATAGTTCCCTGCTTAGTGAGGCAAAGATGCTAATTTAACGTTGCGCTTGCTTAAGCACACATTCTTTGTGACAAGCTTATTTCGACTGTCTGTGATTAAATCTGGGACTGGAGTTACCATGTTATCTGGTTAATTGCTCAAAGGCACTCAGTTCTCTTCCACTGCAGAAGTCCACATTAAACAAGAGAATCTCCCTTTAGCCAGCCAAGGTCTCAAAGCCAAGTTCAGTAAAAGAATATCGCCCCCTGCAGGAAGCACAAGAACTAACCACTGGATGTGTTTCAGAGCGCAGTCCTAACCTGGAGTTAAGCTGGCACAGTTAGGCCAGCCAAGTTTGGCCCGCACAAGGGCCACCATAAAGCATGTTTGGATCATTCTTGGAGTCAGGGAGGATGGCACACGTCTGTGTGCTGGCCTCTCTGACTCTGAGAGTGGTCCAAATGTACCTTACAGTGTCCCTTGTACCAGCCAAGCTTTGCTGGCCCAACTGTGCCAGCCTAACTCCAGGGTAGGATTGTGCTGTCAGTGTTGCTCAGTTTATGCTATTGAGTTTCAACGAAGCTGCAGTGATTCCTGGGCCATTTAGGTTGGTAGTGGGAATCACTGTCTGTTTCACTATATGGATCTCTGCAGGCAAAGAGATGGAAGGCAAAATGCCTGGGAGATGAAATGCCCATTTATTGTAACCTGCCGGTGCTTCTGATGAGAAATGAACAAAAGCAAGAAGAACATGCCGAGAGCCAGAAAGTCTACTAAGGGCCCAATCCTGAACCTCTCCCCTGCAAGAGTTGCAAGTGCACCTCTCACACTGATGTCATAAACGTGCCGTAAGTGTAAACATGCCATAAGTGTCACAAATGGACCACTAGTGTTGTAAACATGCTATGAGTTTACCCCTCACCTGCACTATGCTCCTTCTGGGTGGACTGGGAAGGTGTACCTGGGCGGGGGAAGAGCGGGGCAGCCCCACAAGGAGGTGGGACTTGGTGGTGGCTTCCACTGCCGGATCTTATCCCCGGTGGGGGCCCGGGCAACACAACATGGGAATGCTCGAATCATTGCCAGCCAAATAGCTGGTGGGGCGCCGAGGAGGCCCATTGCAGGGAAAGCGGGAAACAGGGATATTTATTTATTTATTTGAAGAATTTATATACCGCTTTTCCCATGCTGAAGCACGTGCCCAAGGCGGCTTACATGAGCAGGCTAGTCTAAACCACCATTTTTTTCAATGAGGTTTTTACAAATCTACAGTATTCTTGTGATCCACCAAATCCTCAGTCCCAGATGTAACCTTCCCAATGTGGTTCTCTCCTTTGGCTGCCTGCTGTCAAGCCTCAGCAGGCAATCGCAAATCAAGCCTGGACAGGTCCTCAAGGTCGTATTCCCTTCTTTGCCGGCTGGCCTCCTCACACACTCCCCCCACAACTCTCACTTGCGGCAAGCTAATCAGCTCCACAGCGACTCTGTTCTGCCACCACAGGTACTGCAGCTTGTCTCAACCTGGCATCCGTCTCCCATCCAAAAACAAACCACAGATTCTCCTGCTTAGTTTCAGACAGTGCCAGCAGCTCAACCATCAGTCCACACCTCCTGGGATTTGCTATGTGTTTGTATAGCAAGAAACTGCATACTCAAATAGCTGTGTGCGACCCACCCACCCACACACCCACTAGATAAGCAGAGACAATGTGGTGTAGTGGCTAGTGTACTGGACTGGAGTAGTTTGGGTCCAAATCCACATTCAACCATGAAGCTGAATGCATTTTAATTTAGTCATCTTGGACCCTTCACCAACCCTTTGTCCGTAACGTTTCATGTGGCTATTGTGAGGATAAAATGTGGGAGATAATAATGCATGCCATCTTGATCTCTTTGGAAAAAGTATGGGTTGTAATTGATGTAATTAATAGTAATGTTATTAATTACTATTCACAGAACATGGCAGAAGACTTTGCATTACTCTTAGCAGTTATGCACTATGTTCTGGTCTGATCTGGCCAGTAATTTTTGCATGATTCTTCATTGCTGTGCTGTCTTCCAAACTTCCCATTATATCTGTTTCACACACACACACACACACACACACACACACTATCTGTTGCACTTTTAAAGCCGAGCCTGTTGTGGCGGCTCTTGTGCGGCACTTGGCAACTGCATCTCTTCTGCAGCATTGAATGGGCCAGTGGTTCCCAAAACTGTGGGTCGGGACCCACAAGTGGGTTGCAAGCAAATTTCAGGTGGGTCGCGAATAAACTAGGACAGCCATATTGAAAATATGGGAAGATGGGATACTGGAAAGGAGAGGGCTGTGAGGTTATTTTGCTTGTGCCAAGGTTGTAAACAGGCTTTTTTTCTTTCTGATATTGGAAAGAAATATCACCTTGGTATTGGAAAATGGCTGAGAAATCACCCAACGTCTTGCTGCATTCTCAGGAAAGCAGCAGGTTCTGGCATCAAAATGACAACACATCTGGCCATGACATCACTTCTGGTGGGTTCCAGACAGACTGTTATTCTAAAAAGTGGGACCTGGTGCTAAAAAGTTTGAGAACCACTGAAATAGGCCATTTCACTGCAATTTACCAGATTCCATTTCTCCTGTTTGCTTTCCCGATGCGCTTCCCACGGGGGGGGGGGAGAAGGACTTTCTCTGCATACCAACTGACAGCAATAAACATATCTGACATTTCTGTAATCTCAGTGTGCCTGTTAAGAATCAGTCTCTTGCCACTCATTAGCCTTTAATAAGAGAAGCAATCCAATGGGAAATCTTATAAGAGGATCACTCAGCCATCATTCACTGAAACATAATTATAGCTGGATGCAGATGGCTGTTCATCAAGTGGTAACTTGCTAGGGTGGGTATGCATCATTCATTGGCAAGCTGGGTTTTAGAGCACAGCACAGTCAAACTAGCTTGGTCCCCTGAACCAGGCTCCTGGCAAATAAGGAGAATTTGCTCTCACGTCAGGTTTACTTATGCGAAGAACATCTCAAATGGTAAAAGGAAATGACCTTTTTCACCCAGCAGGAAATTAATCTGTGGAACCCCTTGCCACAGGAGGTGGTGATGGTGTCTGGCCAAGGTGCCTTTAAAAGGGGAATGGACAGATTTCTGGAGAAAAAGTCCATCGCAGGCTATAGGCCATGATGGGTGGTGCAACCTCCTTATTTTAGAGGTAGGCTACCTCGGAGGGCCAGATGCAGGGGAGTGGAAATGAGATGCAAGTGTCTTGTTGTCTTGTGTGCTCCCTGAGACATCTGGTGGGCCACTGTGAGATACAGGAAGCTGGACAAGATGGGCTTTTGGCCTTATCCAGCGGAGCTCTTATGTTCATGTGTATGGACTGTTTGTAGCTCCAGAGCTTCCTTGCCACTGCATAAGTTTCCAAGCCCAAGGGAACAAACTGCTTGCTTTCCTTTCTGCCCTCCACATATGGAATTGCCCTCGCCCCCAAAAAATCCTGTTCATGGTACCCCCTCTGTGTCTTTCTTCAAATCCCTCCTCAAAATTAACCAAGGGCTAACCCATTTCTTCCCAGATGAAGGACATTGAACATACAACAATTAAATAATTGTATCGGAGAATGTTGCATATACACAAGAATGAGCAGGAATGGTTAATGCTCCATCCAAAATGTAACCAAGCTTTAAGTACATTTACAAGACCTGCCCACAATTCTCCTTTAGTGTCCTCTGTTCCTTTCCCCATTATCTCTCTATCTAGATAAGCGACCTTATGTGTTCCTTGTCCTCATTACAAGCCTCTTAGAGGCAGGTGTAGCCAACTCTAAGTCACGTACACACTAATAGCCAGTAATAAATAAGACTTTGGGGCAAGCATACTTGAGATATAGCCTCGGTTCTGTACTAGCTAGAATGACATTGACTCATGTTAAAATTATGAAAGACAAAACAAAGCAGGTGCTTTGAGTGCAAAAAGGCCCAGGTTCAATCTCTGGCATACGAGAGAGGGCTGAGGTAAAACAAAAACCATCTAGGATACTAGAAAAGAACACAAGAATAGCCCCACTCGATCAGGCCATAGGCCCATCTCGTCCAGCTTCCTGTATCTCACAGCAGCCCACCAGATACCTCAGGGAGCACATGAGACAACAAGATGCCTGCATCCTGTGGCCACTCCCTTGCACCTGACATTCTGAAGTAGCCTACTTCTAATGCAAGCAGATTGCGCATCCCCTCGTGGCCTATAGCCCACGATGGACTTTTCCTCCAGAAATCTGACCAATCCCCTTTTCAAGGCACCAAGGCCAGATGCTATCACCTCCTCCTGTGGCAAGGAGTTCCACATATTATTTACCCGTTAGGTAAAAAAAGTATTTCCTTTTGTCCATTCTCCCTACACTCAATTTTTGTGAATGTTCCCTGGTTCTGGTGTTTTGAGAAAGGGAAAAGAACATCCACCCTATCCATCCCATGCATAATTTTGTACGTCTTAAATGTTTGTTTAAATACTTAACTAGATAAACTGCTGGTCAGACTCAGGATACAGCAGCTTCCAAACCATAAAGATTACATAAAGATGCACCTTGGGAGTGTTGTTTGGGATCATGCTGCTTGCTGTAGAATTTTTCTTCTAGCCTGTCTCACCAGCAACCCCCCCCCAAATTGCAGGATTCCCCCCCACACACACCCCTAAGATATTTTTTGCATGTAGTACGTAATAGCTAGGGGGTGGTTTTTCAGTGATAATTTAAAAAAAATGCTTTCTGCACTTCTCATTTTTGTAAAAAAACACAAAAATATGTGAATAAAACCATTTTTAAGCACTATGACATATTGATAAGTGTAGGCTTCTTGGGCTGCACAGGGGTCTGTGTGTGCGCAAGAGTAATGACTGTGGCTGCAACTGCCAACACAATAACCTCCTATTCATCTACCTAGTACACTTTGAAAGCAATTATAATGTACAAAGATGTGCCCTTGGAATAAATACAACACTGCTTTTTGCACTTTTCCTCCTTGGGGAAAAAAAATCTGCAAAAAAATAAGAATGTTTGAGAACCCCTATTCATGGCAGAGGTGTAACTAGACAAAAAAGTGCCTGGGAGGAAAGAAAGTATATGGGGCACCCCTGAGCAAAGGGAGGGGCCGCCGTACAACCCAGAAGAGGAAGCTATCTAGGGCTTTCCCCCCTTATTTTTAAGCATTTTTAAAGTGGTCTGCAGGAAAATTGCACCCCCTTGGTATAGCACCCTGGGGCAGGTGCTCCACCCTTGTTTCATCTCTGATTAATGGCATCCTAAACAAAATGATAATTTAGGGGCCCAGACCATTTTCCATACACTCGCATGCCGTCTCAAAGCTTCCTAACAAGCCATTCAGAAACAACTGTTCAAGCTTGGAGTACGCACAGGGTCAGGCTACTCACCCTCAATTAATTCCTCATACATGGAGCAGATGTGGCTTGCAGTTCCTTTGTGGATCAATCCAGCCTGAAGAGCTGCAGAATCCATGCAACCAGAGTACTTTTCATGAGGAAGCTGGTAAGATTGTGTACACTTCTACCCTTATCAAAGGTTTTCATGAGCAGTGTTTGCTAATTTTCTGCATCACTCACATCTTCTCCCTCTACTCCTCTGTCAGTGGGCTGAGAGAGTATGTGGGTAGGCACCTCTCTTTTGTTCTCCAGCTGCCATTTCTGGAAAAGTTGCTGGCAGTGAGAATACGGGAGGGTTCCAGATATGTCATGTAGCGGATATGCGGGGGTACGTGCGTACCCGTTCCTAGGATTAGGGGTGGCCCGCCCATTCGACTGCCCACTCGTCGACTCCATCGGCGCTCCACCCCGCCCCCTGCAACATTTGAGTTGCCTGCACGTTCTCAGAGCCAGGCAGGCAGGCAGGCAGCGGAGTGAGGGAGACCAATGGCGGCAGAAGCAGCGTGAGCAGGTAGGCTGCCTGGGGCTCCCTCCTGAGGAGGCGTGGCAGTTCCTGGGGGGGGGGAATCGGTAGCCTGGAGAAGGCCCCGAAGAAGGCCCGGAACTCCCGGGCCTTCTCCCGGGCCGCCGCGCAGCCTACCGAGGAGGCGCGGCGGTTCCTGGGGGCGGTTCCTGGGTTCTGGCTATGACCTCACTTCCGGTGGGCGGGCCCCGACACAAGTGCCAATCAAAAGTGAGTACCTGTTGCTAAATCATTTAGATGCCATTACTGGGGTTCCAAACATCCTCTCCAGTGAGCTACTTTACAAAAGCAACAGCAGAGCTGGAAGAGAACTTAGTGTTGCAAGGGAACTAGCAGAGTTTTCATGACAGCCTTGCAAAAGAGCCTATGTTGGACAGAACGCTCAAGTAAGTCTTGTGCTATGGAAACCACAGGTGTATCAGCTAGTCCTGGAGCATCTGTCCTACTGGAACAGTGCACAGTCACAGACTCACCACTTCATAGCAAGCTGTCCTCCTAAATTGTCCAAATTATGCATGAAATAGTGTGAATAGAGGGGTGTTCTTTTCCCTCACAGCACCAGGGGACAGCCACTAAAATTGAGCTTAGGGAGAGTTAGAACAGATAAAAGGAAACACTTTTTTACCCAGCGGGTAATTAATCTGTGGAACTTCCTGCCACAGGAGGTGGTGATGGCATCAGGCCTAGACACCTTTAAAAGGGGATTCTTCTAGAGGAAAAGTCCATTGTAGGCCATGTGTTGTGCAATTTCTTTACATCAGATGTAGACTACTTCAGAATACCAAGTGCAAGGGAATGGCAACAGGATGCAGGCATGTTGTCTTGTGTGCTCCCTGAGGCATCTGGTGGGCCACTGTGATATGCAGGAAGCTGGTCTAGATGGGCCTTTGGCCTGATCCAGCAAGGTTCTTCTTATGTTCTTAAGGCCCAAATTGGGTTGCAAGTTATTATTTACCTCAGAATTTTACCTCAGAATGCCAGGTACAAGGGAGTGGCCACAGGATGCAGGCATCTTGTTGTCTTGTGTGCTCCCTGAGGCATCTAGTGGGCCACTGTGAGATACAAGAAGCTGGACTAGATGGGCCTTTGGCCTGATCCAGTGGGGCTCTTCTTAAGGCCCAGATTGGGTTGCAAGTTATTTACCTCATAATTTTACCTCAGAAATGTACCTCAGAATGACAGATACAAGGGAGTGGCAACAGTATGCAGGAATCTTGTGTGCTCCCTGAGGCATCTAGTGGGCCACTGTGAAATACAGGAAGCTGGACTAGATGGGCCTTTGGCCTGATCCAGCAGGGCTCTTCTTATGTTCTTAACCCAATGATGAGGTGAATGGGGAGCAAGCAGAAGATTTGCCATTGGCAGTGCTGGATTGACAACTAGAAGGGTGCTGGTGAGCCCTCCCCCCTTTCCAAGATGAGAGCTGAATTGGGACTCTGACGGTGTCTGCAGCAGCCCCCCCACCACTGGAGCCAGAGTAGCACAAATAATATCACACAGCAGCTAATGTCAAGCTACAACGTCTGGCTGGGCTGGTAGCCAACTAAACCAGGATTTCTCCAGTTGGAAGCACTAGCCATAAGCTTATGGGTTGGGGGTGGGTGGGAGCGCTTCCCAGCCTAGCCTGTCTTATCTTAAGAGTTCTGAGGGTAAGTATTTGAATGGTAAAGAAAAATCTGGGCTGCGTAGTATAGTGCTGGTTTTACAGATATAAAATTGAGTGCAATACTTCCAAATCAGGAGAGGTAGGTTCAGATGCTCCCTTAGCTATCAGGGCCAAGACTACACATACAATCGATTGCTAGTACTGATGTATCAAACTTGTTTTCATAAAAAAAAGGGGGGTCCAGGTTTGGCATTGGGGCATTCTTGGCATTGGGGCAAGCATAAGACGCCATTGCTCTGGTGCCTTGATGCCCCCAAATAGCTGTTTGTTTTCTTTCAAACACACAAAAAAAACAAAATAGTTGATGCTATTGCCAGACTCACTGCAACATCTAGCAGATAACCTTGGAGCCGTTGCCCTCTCAACCTCAGTTGCTGCAAGGATGAACTGGAGAGAGTCCAGCACAATGCCCTGAATAGGCAGGGAAAGGCTGGATGCTTTTTAAATGAATACACACAAAGATGCCTATATAATAAAAGGTTTGCATCGTGGCTGTAGAATGAGACCGATGGAAAGGCTCTAGTCCTAGTCAAGCCTGGCTGCGAGAGGCCAATCAACTTTAGAGAGAGACCAAGACAACTGTCAGGCCAAACAATGGTTTATTTCAGTTTCTCAGTAACATTTCAGCCATCAAAAAAATAAACTCTAACACGTATGGATGGAAGACTTTCTACAAGTGTTGCTAAGTGGGATTTTTTTTTTCTCGCCTCCAGGGTTTTTGATTGAAGCATTTCCTCTTATTATTCATCCAATAAGTTAGGAAGAAGCATGAAAGGGTGAGTTAAAGTGCTTTTTTCATTTCTGAGCTGGCATGAGGTCTTCAATGCACTGGCCTTTTTCAAGGCGTTTCTCCATTTCAATCAGCAGCTTCACCCCATCGACCACCATCTGTACCAGCTCCACCTCGGAGAAGCCAAGGCGGTCCGCATTGGAGACGTCAAACACTCCTCCCACGGCAGCCGTGTCCACACCACCTAAAATGGAAAACCAGCATCTAGTTGAGACAAAGTCCTCCTGAGCCACACTTGCAGCCCCCAAGTGGATTTTAGGCTTTGCTCTTAACTGCCCCAACAAGCCTGCCGGAAGTTTGAAAGCCCAGATCTGCCCTGCCCAGGCAAAGCTCTTTGGGCCATGCTGAAAGGTTCCCAGCATTTGGGAAGGTCGTTCTTCAACTGTGTAAAGTCAGGCTGTAGGAACAGCCTACGATTTCTAAGGGCAATGCACAGATTAAGTGAAGCCTGGCTGGCTATCTATGAAAGATCAGCAAACAAAAAGAGGGCCAGTAGCATTGCTAGGCGGGTGCAGATCACACAAGCTGATACTAAAATAACTGAAATAAAATGGCCAAAAATATGGAAATCTTGGTATTTTTGAACATCACCATCATGTTCTTTCATTCAATGTGGAATTTAAGGCAGAAGGAATGAAACAACCCCCACTGAAATATCTATATTCCATCAAAAGTTATAGCCAAATAACCAGAAAAAGGAAAACATAACTGCCTTATGTAACAAAAAGTGCATTTCTTTTAACACAGAACTGTTCTGAGTTATTAAGGCACCGCAGGGAAAACAATAGGCTCAGGGAATCAACTCTCATTTCCATGTATTAGAGCCAATACTAGAACTCTTATTCAGCTGTGCAAGTTGGCCATTAGTTTTTTGTTGGGTGTCTTGTACCGTTATACATTAAATACAGTTAATGAGGTGACAGCAACCATAGTGGTGCCACTGCATTTAGGCAGTTTGCAAAATACTGTAATTTATTCTGTATGGTCTGGTACAGGAGGTGGTTCATCATGGGGGTGACATAATGAGCTCATGCACCAGGTGATGCAAACCCTAGCGATGCCACTGAAAAGGGCCACACGGTGACAGCAGCCTCCTGGTTTGCAGAGAACTGACACAAGAGGCAGCTAAAGAACCTGCCACGTGGCTTGAAAACAACAAGCTCTAGCAGTTTGCCCCATTTTTCTTTTAAGAGAACTACCATGAGGGCATGGAAAGTGTCACAAGGTTGCTGCAGCAAGGTACACATGAGTTTTTGAAAAAGCAATCCTAGCTAGCGCACATGGTTGGGATAGGAACCAGGGCATGGTGGTGGAAGAGAAGAGATAATTGCTAAAGAGTCCCGTGACATTTGCAGGCTCATCCCAGTGCTTTTGGGGAATGCATGTTAAGAGCATCCTTTAAATGCTGCAGGGAGCAAGGTAGGATTGGCAACCCAACATTCCAGTTCCTTCCATCCAAGGGTTCCAACTGTTCTGTGCCACATGCCATCGTTTCCTCACCTGTGCCACGTTTCTGCAGCCTCAGCCTCTTGAGGATTTCACCAAATTTCTCGTGCTTGCCAAGGTGGGGTAACTTAATGTGAACGCCTGCACGGAGACCCGTGCCAAGGTTGGATGGGCAGGTCAAGATGTAGCCAAGGTGGGGATTCCACATAAATTCATAGCCTTTGGACTTGAAGAGTGTTTCAATCTAGATGGAAGAGGCAGGCCATTATTTATTTGTTTGACGAATTTATAGCCCGCCTTTCCCATGCCGAAGCAAACGCCCAAAGTGGCTTACCGAGAACAAAGTACAATGTAACCATAAGTAAAAAAACAAAACAAAAACATTTAATGGGAACACAGAGAATTGTTCAAGAATGAATTGCTCAAGAATGTGTTAGACCAATTCTCCTCATCAGGCCTTTTGGAGGGTGGGAAAACAATTGACCAGGGGAGTAAACAAAACTATGACAGTATCCCAAAGGGATAGAGGGTAGACAGCCAACCATCATCCAAAGGCCAGATGAGATAGGTATGATTTGAACCCACTCTGAAAGGCTCTGAGTTAGGAAGAACTCATTCACCAAAGCCATTAGGTCTTAACCTTTTCTTAAAAAAAGGTATAACTGATGTGATCCACATCAGTGGCATAGCTAATGGGGTGCAGAGGGTAGCAACTGCACTGGGCAAAAAGCTTTAGGCAGGCAACATGCTGAGCTTGGCACTAGTGGCCAAAATTGTGCAAGTGCAAATATGATCATGTTATATCATTGGAAAGGTAATTTAATGCAAAATGCAATGAAACAAATTGCACTGGAATATCTGTATTCCATCAAAAGTTACAGCCAATTAACCAGAAAACTATTTACAGGCTTGCTCTAGTATCTGCTGGGGTGCTGTTCCAGAACCCCAACGTGGATACCTGAAACCATGGATACCAAAGATGTTTTTTTAAACCTAGGGGAACATCAGAGGTTTCACTGCATCCATGGTTTCCATGGATAACTGAAACAGTGGATACCAGGGCATGCATGTATTTAATTTGATTTCATTGTGGAGGAAGACTACAAAATCAGCTATGTCACTGATCCACATACAGAGCTTTTCAAATGTACACTTTAAATGAGCTCTAAATCATACATGGTAGAAAACCAGTAACACTAAAATCTAAGGGAAGGGAGGGGTTCTCCAAAACATAATCTCCAGTTTCAGAGTCCACTTATCCCCTTTACTGTGAAGTTGCAAGCAGACATGTCATGTAATTCCTAGGATTAGGGCTGGCCCCGCCCACTCGCCCGCCCACTTGTCAACTCCGTTGGCGCTCCACTCCGCCCCCTGCAACGTATGAGTTGCCTGCACGTTTGAGTTGCCTGCACGTTCTCAGAGCGAGGCAGGCAGGCAGTGGAGTGAGGGAGACCAATGGCGGCAGAAGCAGCGTGAGCAGGTAGGCTGCCTGGGGCTCCCTCCCAAGGAGGCGCGGCGGTTCCGGGGGGGGAATCGATAGCCCGCGCGGCCTACTGAGGAGGCGCAGCGGTTCCTGGGGGCGGTTCCTGGGTTCCGGCTATGACCTCACTTCCGGTGGGCGGGCCCTGACATAAGTGCCAATCAAAAGCGAGTACCTATTGCTAAATCATTTAGATGCCATTACTGGTTGCAAGTCAATGAGAATGAGCAGCTCCCAGACTAGCAAGCCATTTTCACAGACACTAAACTAGATGCATGCCAAGCCAACAGTTTCTCACAGACAGTGAAGGTATTTGCAGCCTATATTTACAGTGACACATTGTTAAAGTACCTTCCTATCCCTACGAATAATGAAAGAGTACTGCAATGGGCATGGCTGCTACTTTAACCAAGTCTCTCCTGTGGCAGAAATTGCTGGGAATAAATAGGAACATCTGCACCAGTAATGCTACATTTGGGATGATGCCTGGTTTGAGGGGGGGGGGGTCTGGCCTCCTCTTTCAAGACCTTGCACAGTACCTGCAAGTCTGAAATTGCACACAGCTGCCTGCTAGTGTCTGACATGGAATGAGTTGGAGGTGGCATTAATGCAGCTGGCATCCCAATTCCAAACCAAGATCTGGAGACAGATCTTCCTTACAGGGTATACTTGGACAAGGTTGGTGACCTCAGGCATCCTTTCCTCCCAATACAGAGAGAGCAGGTGCTCTAGTATTGGCAGATTGGCTCCTGCTGCCAAAAGAAACCTGCATTTGTTCCTACCTGTGCAGTGGGCTGCAACCCCTGCCTGAACTGGGAATTCAGAGCAATACCGACACATGCATTCATTCCATCCAGCCCACACTGAACACTGCAGAGAAGCCTGCACCCCCGATTCACCACTGGGCAGCTTCCCTCCACCAGCACTTAAGACTTACCTGCGTTAGCCCAGTACAGAAGCGGCTGAACACTTCCCGCAAGTTTCCACCTTTCTGCATGGAAATAACTCTAAGATGGTCTTCCTCATTGATCCAGACAAGGAAGGTCTTGTTGTCGTTGTGCCTGAAGAGACATAAGCCAGGGAAGTTGTAGAGGCTTCCAGGTTTCTTTACTCCAAACCAGGTCCGGTCCGTTGAAGCCACATTTGTGCACCAACCATCACATTCTGAAATCACTCTTTATAAAGGGTTCACTTTTACTTTGCAGTAGCCACTTAGGAGCACAGCCAGACTTGGTAAACATTTCTTGGGCCATCAAAACCAAACAGACCTGGGCTGCTAAGAGAGGCATGCAGAATGGTAGTATCTCCTAACCCAGAGCAATTTTGCCAGTGCTGCGGAGT
Source organism: Lerista edwardsae (assembly GCA_029204185.1). NCBI lineage: Eukaryota > Metazoa > Chordata > Lepidosauria > Squamata > Scincidae > Lerista > Lerista edwardsae. The sequence goes on from JAJKFI010000033.1 coordinate 10,036,905, forward strand.
CACTTGACCATTTTCTTGCCTCCCTCACCACCATGTCCTTTTTCCAAACAAAATCCCTCTGCATGTTCAAGGAGCTGTAAGAATATAACATAAGAGACCTGCTGAATAAGGCCAAAGACCAATTTAGTCCAGCTTCCTGTAACTCACAGTGGCCCACCAGATGCCTCAAGGAGCACACAAAATGCCTGCATCCCATTGCCTGCATCCCATTGCCACTTCCCTATATCTGGCATTCCAAGGTAGCCCATGTAAGGAGATTGCACCAACCATCGTGGCCTATAGCCTGCAATGGACGTTTTCTCCAGAAACCTGTCCAATCCCCTTTTAAAGGCACCTGGGCCAAACACCATCACCCCTCCCTGTGACAAGGAGTTCCACAGATGGACCTTCTGCACACGGTCTGCTCCTGAGCTCTGGCCTCTCCCATAGCAAAGAGATAACTCATGCAGAAGAGTAGCAGCACAAGGCAGATAAGGTCCTACCACTGCAAAAAGCCACTTTCTACAGAATTAAATAGGGGGCTCCATAGGCTGAGAACTCTTCCTCCACCTCCAGCAATCTTTTAGACTGAAAACTGACCCACTATGCCCTACCTTGATTAGCAAGCCTTCAAGGCCTCCCAAAAGACTGTCACTGCCTGCTCATATAGTTGGGGCAGATCCTCGGGGGGGGGGGCAGCATTCTTTACTTGGGTTCTGCTGCAACCTGCCTTCAGTCCATATTTCAGTTGCTGGCTACCATGGACAGCACTACTCATGCTATTTAGTTTGTCTCTCAGGGGGTTAAGCAGAGCAATTCAGCCTCTCGTCAGATCTGAGGGCTGCATAGGAATCACTTGAGATGATCAGTAATCCTTTGCTGTGCATCTTGGAGAGCCTTGATGATAAAGCTATGCACTACAGAACTGTTGCACCAGCGCCCGTAGCCTGGATGCTCAAGAAGTTGTGCGCTACTTCCTATTGCAGAGGAAAGCCTGCATGTGTAGGCAGCGCGCCTGAGAAAAGCTTAAGAAGCAGCAGCCTGAAAAAGCATTTACATTTATTTAGACTCTTAGGAATCAGTGTGCTGTAATGGATTGGGTGCCTTACTTGAACCTGGGAGATCTGGGTTCAGATCCTGCCAGGGCAGCCTTCGGAAAGTCACCACACCTCAAGCCTAGCCTACCTTTTTACATCGTCGCATGTAAAATTGCGATGAGAATTGCAGGCTGAGAATTGCACACATTCCTTGAAGTCCTCAGTGCCTGGCCCCACCCTTGGTTTTGTAACCTGCTCCAGCTGCAAAAATGAACTTGTCAAGAAATTGCACAGCAATGACAGGTATCGCACCTGTCCTCTTACACATTACAACCAGTAATATGATTGGATGCTTCATCCTCCAGAATGAGCCACTGTACAGGTAGATGGGCTCTGCTCCAAGAACAGGCTACTGCATATAGAATAAATTAAGGACACAACCCTAACCTGGAGCTAGGCCGGCACAGTTAGGCCAGCAAAGTTTGGCCCGCACAAGGGCCACCGAAAAGTATGTTTGGATCACTCTTGGAGTCAAAGAGAATGGCACACAGACATGCACCATCCTCCCTGACTCTGAGAGTGGTCCAAACACACTTTACGATGGCCCATGTGCCAGCCAAACTTTGATCAGGCCTAACTGTGCCGACCTAACTCCAGGTTAGGATTGCACCCTAAAAAAAATCCAGGCTACTGGAAGAATTCAACAACTTCCATTTATTCTGGTTTAGCTTATGTGGTTTCTTTTTACCAAAGATCCAGTACTCCTTGACAAAATATCTCCCCCCCCCAATACATACAACCTTGCCACAGGATGTGGTGAAGGCATCTTGTCTGGATGCCTTTAAAAGAAGATTGGACAGATTTCCAGAAACAAAGTCCATCACAGGTTACAAGCGATGTTGGGTATGTGCAACCTCCTGGTTTTAGAAGTAGGCTGCCTCAGAATGCCAGGTGCAAGGGAGTGGCAACAGGATGCATGCTTCTTGTTGTCTTGTGTGTGTGTCTTGTGACACCAGATGTTGTCTTGGGGCATCTGGTGGGTCACTGAGAGATACAGGAAACTGGATCTTTGGCCTGATCCAGGGGACTCTTATGTTCTTATATAACCTAATTGCAATGGAGTAGTATAGCTTGTTCTTTTTTGAGAATAAGCTCCTTGGCACAAAATTAGATAAGAGCTCATGTGGCAATGGTAGCCATAGTAGGCTGCAAAATCTCCAATAAGTAGCAGACATAACCAAGCTCAACCTTGGTTCTTCTGAGGTCAGCATCCACATCATCTCTGCAGCAACAAGGCTTATTGTAATTCAGTTTAAAGAAACAAGATTCCACTACTGGTTTTTGGCACCCTCTCCTACCTGCAGGACGACTGCAACACGAGTCTGTTAATTAATTAACAATGATTTTCCAGTGTGCCAATACTTCCTGTATCATATTCTTGATTTATTCCATGTGAAAGGTCTAGCATGGGAGAATTCTTGCTAGGCAGCTCTTGAGCAGATGGAGATTCCAGACCCACAAATAGGCCTTCTTTAGCAAAAATATTCCGCAGGAAGGTTCTCCTAGATAATTCCCCGTGTTATAGACATGCTGCAGTAATGCAGTTCTGTCCAAGAAGCACTTTCACATTCCCTAAAAGAAGTTCATACTGCAATACTGAAGCAAGGAATATAGACCTAGAGTCATTTAACCATTTTAAGCATGATGTTTAAAGGACTTGATCCCATAACGCCTCAACAAGAAACTGCTGGATTAAAGTGACTTTTGGATAAATTCTGTTCAATCAGGCTTAAAGCCAAGGTAATTTTTCCTGTCCCGTTGAATGTTTCCTTCTAGCTTTTACCAGGTCCTGCCATCACAGAATTACTGCAGTTGCAATGTTGCTATGCTTCTCTCATATACATTTAAGCTTTACATAAATTGCAGGATGATTTTTCCAGGGTGCCAATACTTCTTGTATCATTTTCATAAGACATTTTGTGGCCGCTTGGTACTACTGTTTACATACTGTACCCTTGTATACACAGCTGCACACAAAGATAACACTTCATGCCTCTGATGAAGCAGAATGTAGCCTATAATATACTGGAATAGATCTGTAATATTCCAAGAGACTTGGTTGTCTATTGATGGACTTCCTCCAGCAAGGCAGCACCTCCCCACAAGAAGTTGTGCCTTCGGGTGGTCCTGCTGGTCAAGGCTAGCAGCCCTGCCTCTTGCAAGGGGATGCAGCTGCCCTGTTTCGAAGCCCGCTTTTCACTTCATCTTACTCACCAGATGCCCCTGGCATCGGGCCAATCGCGAGCCATCCCAGAGGCCAAGAGCAGAGGAGAAACTGGCTTGTCGAACAGGAAATGGTCATCAATGAGCTGTTGCTGCTCAGCGTCTGTCATATTCTTCAGGGCATAGTACCGCCCGCTGAGGTCACCTTCCAGGCTAGCCAGAGCTGAAACAAGGGCAGAGATGCGTGAGGATTAAATCCTGCAGGACAACTGTTCCTTCGTTTGTCCTGCAGGACAATTGTTCCTAAGGCAAGGCCTTTGTTTCGGCTTATTGCCCAGAATGCCAAAAAACAAGGCTATTTAAAGCAGTTTAACATTTTTATTCTTCAGGAGATCACTGCTTTCAACAAAAAGTTCACAAAGCGGTTTACAGGCAAAAAAATAAAGTTAAATGGATCCCTGTCCCAAAAGGGCTCATAATCTAAAAATAAAAAAGCAGAACACTACCAGCAACAGCCACTAGGAAAGACACTGCGCTGGGGTGAAGGGGGACACTTACTCCCCCCCCCCTGCTAAATATAAGAGGAACCCCACGTGAAAAGTGCCTCTTGCCCAGTTAGCAGGGCAAGTTCCAGATTGGCAAGTCCCAGTTAGCAGGGAGATCAGTTCCAAGAGGTCACAGCGGAAGGGAAGACGACAACAGCCCAAAAATGTGACAGCCTGCCCTTCCAACTGCTCTATAAGGTAAACAGTCATTCGGTTGCTAGATAATAAATGAAGCTCATTTCCTGCCATCAGGTACAGGTTCCAGGCTGGAGGAGGAAAGGTTCTTGGTATCCATCCAAGACTTATCCAAGCCTGTGAAAGGCAGCAGAACTCCCCTAGCTGAGCTGCCTGCTCCAGGTGTGGCTTGGCTTGCACTGTATTTACCCCCACCGCATAGTAAGCGTCCTCTTTCAGGTCGAGCATTGGAGGGAAGAGAAAGTGCAGGCTCTTAAGGGTAAACAAGATTCCACCTTTGTAGCTGGTACCAGAAGTACCTTGATTTGGTATACTCTGCAGGAAGTCGTTGCATCCCCCACACTGGATTTACGCAATACCAACAGCATGGGATAAGACTAGCCCTTCTGTATTCTCCACGGTCCATTTGAATCATTACTGGGTACTTTTCAAGGCTGCCACTCTATGGGAGTGATAAGCAGCAATTAATGCTCTCAACTTTACCTTCCACAGAAAGCTTTTCAATTGCACGCCTCTCTCCTCTGCTACAATGAGGGGGAAGGCAGAAGCCACGAATACTCCTGCCAGTTCGGACACGGGAACTTAGGACGTAGTTGGGGTCCAGGTCGTCACCACCCTGAAAGACAGAACCACCACCTTAAACACAATCCCATCACCTCCTGCCTTGAATTGCCAACGCAAGCAACAAGTTATGGCTGTGCCAGCGGACAGGTCATTCAGTTAAGCTTTTTGCTGAACCTTTTTGTGGCTGCCTCACAGCAGTTAGAGGTGCTGGGAATGAGAGTTTCAGCAGCAGCTTACAAGTTCTCAGCCGCCTCCATTTGCTACAGTCATTTATGAATACAGGATCTAATTGGTTAGCATCTCCCTATAGGTCTGCTTTGAGCATTTAAGCAAGGCCAACTCCCACCTTACTGTTCTAAAGCCCTGCAGAAGGAAGCATTGCATGTTCTACAATACACCGCATGTCACGAGTGCGAGGGAGAGCATGAATAAATATCCCCATGGAAAGGAAGCCATTTTTCTACTGTTCATTTCCACATACGAGATGGAATACTGAAGTCATAGCAGATGAGGGCTAAAGGGCCAAGGCTGGTTTCTGAGAACATCTTGCTCGACGGGCTTACTTCATACTCATGTGATTAGCTGCTGGAGGATGACATACTCGACTCGGCAAGTCAGGCAGATTAGCAGCTCAGAGGGAACAGCCACAATCTATTTCTATTGCTTGTTCCTACCACAGTGCATCAAACGGGTCAGCAAGAGAGAAGAAGTTGCATTCTACCCACAACATGAGAACCTGATCACTACCAATGCCAGCTATTATACAGGCAACTCTAGTGGCATGGAACCCCATCATCCCTGGTACACCCCCCGATATCCTTGACCCCTCTCACTACAGACATGACAGACTCCTTCCATGTTCTTTCAAGGCCTCTTGCAGTCTACATGAATGCTCCAAGAATTACTGGTTACTCTCTGCCACTGTTTTCCAAAGTGTGGGTTGGGACCCACCACTGGAAAGCGAGGCAATGTCAGGCGAGTCGTGAAGTCCCTAGGGCAGCCACATTGAAAATGTGGGGAAGTGGGATGCTGGAAAGGGGGGGGTGGCTGTGTGGTTATTTTGCTTGTGTCAAGGTTGCAAACAGGCTTTTTTCCAATTCACTTTGCTGCAGTGTTTGGGGCTCTTCAGTCTAGAAAAAAAGGCGCCTGAGGGGGAACATGATTGAGACATACAAAATTATGCACGGAAGGGATAGAGTCGATAGAAGGATGTTCTTTTCCCTCTCTCAAAACACCAGAACCAGGGGGCATCCGCTAAAACTGAGGGTTGGGAGAGTTAAAACAGATAAAAGGAAGTATTTTTTTTACCCAGCGGGTAGTTAATCTGTGGAACTCTTTGCCACAGGAGGTGGTGATGGCATCTGGTCTAGGTGCCTTTAAGAGGGGATTGGACGGATTTCTGGAAGAAAAGTCCATCATGGGCTATAGGCAATGATGGGTTGTAACCTCCTTACATTAGTAGTAGGCTACTTCAGAGTACCAGGTGCAAGGGAGTGGCAACAGGATCCAAGCATCTTGTTGTCTCGTGCCTCCCTAGGGCACCTGGTGGGGCCGCTGTGAGATACAGGAAGCTGGACTAGATGGGCCTTTGGCCTGATCCAGCAGGGCTCTTCTTATGTTCTTATGCTATTGAAAAATGGCTGAGAAATAACCCCATTATTTTATTTAAGATTTTTACCCTGTCGTTTCCCCACAATGAAGGGAATTCAAGGCAGCTTACAATAATTCAATAAAAACAATATTTTTGCTGCATTCTCAGGAAAGTGGCAAGCTCTGGCGTCACTTCTGGCAATAACATCACTTCTGGTGGCTCCAAGACCAATCGTCATTCTTAAAAGTGGGTCCCGGTGCTAAAACGTTTGAGAACCACTACTGCATGCCATTCTTCAGAATTAATCTTTCGTACAAGCATGCCACGCTTAGAGGAACTAAGGAATGAGAAGCACATACTGCTATAGGAAGAATGCAGTGAAATCACCCTGCACAAGGGGAATGAATTGGCAGTGGAGATGCATCCAACTCTAGTCCAGCCTCTCACAGAAAGGCCCAGGTGTCAACATCTACATTTGTCTAGGGAAGCTCTACCATGATTGTTGAAAAGCAGAATGTTCTCAGCCATTCTTAAACTCAGGGTCTAGACTAGGATCCCACCACCAGCCTAGAGGGAGAAGACAGGAGGTACCGTGGATACAATAGCATCATTCTGGGGCTGCTTTTGAGAAATTCTAGGCCTACCCCAGCCTCCAAGCACCCTTCCAGCAAAACCAATTACAAAGCAGGTCAAGTAGTCAACACAGGGCATACCGAAGTCACACTGATGCAGGTGAGTGGCAACAAGATGCAAGCATCTTGTTGTCTTGTGTGCTCCCTGAGGCATCTGGTAGGCCACTGAGATACAGGAAGATGGACTAGAGGGGCCTTGGGCGGGATCCAGTGGGGCTCTTCTGATGTCTTCAGTAAGCCTGGCTCATGTTTAAAAAAAAGTGGCAGGGAGAGACCTGGAGGGCAAAGCCCTCTAAAAGCAGCATTTGACAAAAGATATGATAGTGCTGGCTCTAGGTGTTGGCAGGACTACTGCAAGCAAGGGTCCCTCCCATAGTAGGCTTACCTCTTCTTTATTGCCCAACTACCCTTGCTAGCAAGAAAGCATGTGTGGCGGCGGCAGCACTTTCTCATCACCATTGGCTACTCACTCACCCTCCTAGGCCAAGGAACAGACACAAGGCAAAGGTGACCAGTAGCAACCAGGCAGCCTTGGGGTGGGGGTGAACCTCATTCACATAGGGGCAGGTTACATTGTGTTGACCAAGCATGACAACTCCCGAGAGGGTGCAATTCAGGTTCTGAACTTTCAGCGTGTACAGGATAGCCCAGGTAACAGGCAACTAGCAAACACACTATTTCGGTGGTTCCCAAACTGCTGGTCAGGACCCACCAGTGGGTTGCGAGCCAATTTCAGGTGGGTCACAAAGCACCTAGAGCAGCCATATTGGAAAACATGGGATGCTGGGATGCTGGAAAGAGGGAGGGCCGTGCAGTCATTTTGCTTGTGCCAAGGATGTAAATAGGCTTTTTTCTTTCTGATTTTGGAAAATGGCTGAGAAAGAACCCAACTTATTGCTGCATTCTCAGGAAAGCAGCAGGCTCTGGCATCACAAAGTGACTTTGAGCAGTGGCATCACTTCTGGTGGGCCCCGGACAGATGGTCATTCTAAAAAGTGAGTCCCAGTGCCAAGAAGTTTGAGAACCATTGCACTATTTGATAAAGATTCATTTTAAGAGGCATCCCCACCTGCAAGTTATCACAATTCAAATCCGTCTTGTGTTGGTCCGTAGGGCCGTAGCCTCCATGTCGATCCTTGATAACGGGATCAAAGAGTTCGTGAAAGACGTCGTAGCAGTCTTCGTCACCAGCTGCGCAGCCCACTGTCATAATGTAAGGGTGGCCTACAGAGGTAACAAGCCAGAAGAGTTGAGGTTTGGAGGGTGCTCATATCATTCCAAAACATAAGAATGCTCCCTACTGCATTCCCACACAAGCAGATCAGAAGACATACTACAGGTCTTACATTTCATTCACCTTGAGGCGTTATTGCAGGAGCAAATTCAGGTGCAACTTTGGAGCCCAATTCCACAAGACAATTTGCGTACAATAAAACCATTTAATGCACTGACCTGGGGAAAGCCAGAGCCACAGATGGGTTTTTCCCTTGCTTTCTGTTCCTATATTTAGTAGAAGGTTCTCGATCGCAGAATTTTGACGTAACCTGAAGAGCTATAGTCACACTTAATTTGCTTTTAGTTTGGGGCAGGAAGTTTGGTAGGACGCAAGATTTCATGGGTCATCACTGTCATCTGGCCAAGGTTATAAATGACTACCCTTCAAATTCCATAAAGGTCTCTTCAATTTCCTTGAGCTTTTTGCCCACTATTGCTCAGTCTTGTGCATACACAGCCAAAATTAAAATCTTGCAACAGGGCAATCTAAATTCTGTATCAGTACTCATTATGCAAGAGCTTGTTTATTTCCAATCCATAATTTAATCTTTTTCATAATTTAATCACAGCGGGGGGGGGGGGGAGAGAGTGGAGGAGCAATGCAGGGTTTCCAATTTCCACACCTAGGCTGCGCAATGTTATTAAGAAGCCTTCTAACTGCCAGGGCTACTGCAGTCTTGCACAAAGGCTAGAAACCATGTCCAGCAAATTTGGTTTCATGGAAAATTGCAAATGGAAGCAACACATTTTTATGTTAAGTGCTTTTTCCAAGTTGCCCCCCCCTCGACATTCAATTCATAGTTTATTTTGTGCTGATCAGATGATGCACTCTCTTAAAGACTATCGAGTAACTACAAGCTCTCGTTTACAAGCACAAGTATCTTATTTTGAAAGTTCTCTACAAGGTGCTGCATTTTCTGCCACTTAAAAGATCCTCTAGTTACAAATCACTAGTCTTTCCTCATCATGGCTACAGACAAGAGTGGAATTGGACTCCAACCAGAGACTGCAATGGAGAAGTCCTTCTGCAGGACCTTTATGAAGTCCATGCACGACAAGACATCCCACAGTGTTCTTCCCCCAAGATTTGTTACTCAGAGATATACAACCTTGGAATACAAGGGTTCTATTTAACCATCATGGTTAGAAGACTTATAACTTGGAGTTTGTCTACTCCCCTTGTAAAAGACTGTACCCTTTGCCACATCTTGCCGTTAAAGAGAGGCAGGTGAGGAAGCGACAAATATTAAATGCCACCATATGGGAAGGTCAGACTCAATTAAGAGCTATTTCATTAGATTCACATCCCTGTTGCTTTAGAAAATAAATGCAAAGTGGCTGTAACAATTGGGACCAATCCCCCCCAACACATATAATCAGTCTCCTCTAAGCCACTATCAGGAACTGGTTCATGGAAGAGAGTCTCAAAGCTTTTTTTTTCTTTACCAGGATTATCAACCCCAGTCTGAATGATATCATCCACGGTGACACCACTTGCGGTGGCTCTGTTTCTCAGTTTCTTGTACAACTCCAGGGTTAGAACCTTGGCCATGTGGTTGTTGTGCGCACTCAGGTCCGGGTATTCCTCATCAGCAGGCAGTTTCTGGTTATTAAATGGCATTTTGATATTGCTAGAGTGACAAAAAAGCCATATACACCGCAGTTAGACAGCAACGCAGCACAGATCTGCTCCCCCTTTCTTTGCTAAAGAAGTGCCATAAAAAATAATTGCATTGCAGTGGGTAGAGAATCAAAGCAGCCTTAGTTTGGTGGTTTTTTGTTTTTTTTCCTTTTTTGAAATATTTTATTGTCTATCAAACCGATTTAGCAGAGCAATTGCATAGGCCATTCAAAAGGGACCAATACCATGTCAGGTGTTGATGCATGCATTAATCATGTGCATGCCTCAAAAGACAAAAAAATCTACCTTTAATGTTCTGGCTGAGCAGGGTTTCTGCACCAGTACTCAAGGGCTTTAAGGAGAGCTACATCTTTTGGAAATCCCAAGGAGATCTTTCAGATGCCATTTTCAAAGCAGCACTTCCTCATTAATGAAAGGAGAACAGATCCGGAGCAAAGCAGGTGACCCCGTATTCTTTTACCTGGGTTGTCAACCCCAGTTTGAATGACATCATCCACCGTACAGCCACTAGAAGTCTTTTTCTCCCGCAGCTTGGCGTACAGGTCCAACGTCAGCACTTTAGCCATGTGATTGTTGTGGACACTCAGGTCTGGATACTCATCCTCCGCAGAGAACTTGGTCTTCAGGAGGTTGTGGCTGTTTGAGAATGGCATGGCGAACACCTGACTGCAAGGAGCTTGGGGGGGGGGAGAGAAGAAGAAGGAGAGTGGGCATCCGTCACCTTGCCTCCTCCAGGGCACGAGCGCGACAGGCAGTCCCTGGAAAGCAGCTCAAAGTCACCTTGCCCTACCTGCCCAGTCAGGCACCTGCCATTGTGGGGCCTGCCGCCAGGGACTTGGCAAGCGCGATCCCCTTCGCTACCACTACTTCCTCCTGACGCGCCTCGGCAGCCAAGGAAGGCGAAACGCGGAAGGAAGCCGGCATTAAGAGAGGCGCCCAAGGTCAACGCGGGAGCTCAGTGGCAGCAGCCACGCCAGGAACCGGCAGCGCGCGCGGCTTCCTCTGCGAGCTTTTTGAAGCTGCCCGGCCGAGCGCCTCCCTTCCCTTCTCGGCTCCCAAAGGGTCACCTTCAAGGGAAGGGGGCAGGCAGTGCTCGTTTGCAAGCCAGAGAGGAGTCCCTTGCCGGCTTCCTTGCGGGCGGGGCGGGGGGTCCCCGGTGCATCGCAGGAGATCTGGACCCCGAGAGCAACAGCCGGAGGCCCCGCAGCTCGCCGCCTCCCCCTCCACGCTGCTGATTTGGGGACGGCAACCCGGCAGGGCTGCGGTGAGCGGCCGGCTGGCGCCTCCCCGGCGGCCGAGAGCAGGTGAACGGTCGCTACAGCGCCGCTCGGGAGAGACACGCCCGGCAGGCAGGCAGGCAGGCTCCCCCCCGGACCGAGCAAGGGCGCTGGCTCCAGGCGCGCGCAGCATTGCGCCCCGCGCCGGCAGCCAGAGCGGCTCAGCCCCCAGAGGGCGGACGACGCAGCCGCTTCCTTCTGCCTGGCCGGCCGCGGGGAGCCCAACTGCGGCGCGATGCAAGCCCTGACTTTCGGGGCGGGGGGGGGGGAAGAGCGGGGCTGGCGGCAGGGAATCGCTCGAAGCAGCGCCGCGGCTCGAGGGGGCAGCCGAGAAAGGGCAGATGCCCGCGGCTTCTCCTGCGCCCTCAATAGGGCCGGAGACCCAGCTCTTGTTCCCCCCCCCCAAAAAAACCCACCCTCCTTAATCACCTTAATCGCTCGAGCCTGGGAGGAGGTGGCCGGAGCCGCGAGAAAGCGAAGCAGCCCCATCATTATGTAACTCCCTCCTCCGCGGCTCGAGCTGTCGCTGGTGAAGGCGGCGATGCAAGTGCCCTGCTAAACGCGCGGCCGGCGGGACCGTGGCCGTCCGAGTCACGTAGGCAGCAGACCCGCCACCGGAAGATCCCGTTTTTGTAAGTGCACCAAGAGCGAGACGGTGCCTGCGGGGTGCTCAGTGCGTCGGCGGTCTGGGCTGCAGGGCTGGAGTCCCCCACCGCTCCCCACCCTGCGCCAGAAACCGGCCCAACGGTGCCTGCTTGAAGGCTGCGCAGCTGCCTTCCCCACCACCCCGCAGTACTTCCAATGCTAAGTGGCCCCTGCCCCCGCCAACATCTCCCTTGCAGCCAGCGACTGCAGTCCATCCCCCTCCCCTTACTTACCAAGAGCTTCCGAGAGAGAGAGAAAGGCAAGCTAGTACTTATTTCCCCCGGCCACTTACAGCCCCGCACTGCTCCGAGAAAGACCTGCCCGGAGTGGAACCTCACCCCCACCGCCTCATCACTTTTATATACCAGCAAAGCTGGCCGCCGATTGGCTAGTATTTATATTCCATTCATTCCATTGGAGCGCCGCTGACAAGAAGGGGAGAGATCTCTCGCTGTTCTTGCCCTTTAGTGCGCCCCATTTTGTGGTCGGGTCTCCTAGTCCGGGAGGTGCGAGAGAGACCCCCCCCCGCGCGCGCTTCCAAGCACACTGGCAGGCAAAAGAAAGGATAAAGTGAGGGGGGTCTGTGATTCATGCTGCCACCCTATGCAAATTTACCCCGTTGAACGTAAACCCCGTTGAACACAATGGGACTACTTCTGAGTAAGGGTGCCTGTCCTCAAACTCCACAAATGCACTTTCTTCATGACGGAGGATGACTCCTACCTTGCTAGTTCCAGTTTTGCCAGGTGTGTGCCAAGGTTTTCCCATTCACTGCTCCTTCCGCCACCATTAAGAATTTACCAGCAGCAATTAAAAAAAAAAAAACCTTGGCTGAAACACAAGTAAGAGGGTAGCTGAACCTAAGAGTCATGTGAGTTATTAATTACATCTCTGTGTGGATTTTATCAGAGTTATCAGCAGGAATGATCAGGGCTGCACCTTGCCTAAGACTTGAATTCCAGCACTTGTAAGATGGAGGCTGAGCACATTGACTCATAAGTCCTGCTGCTTCCAAGGTGACTTACTCCCGCGTAAGGGTGTAGAGGACTGAATCCTCAATCTCACGGTTCTGCTTTTCAGTAGGATTCAAAGGCCTGCTGGTTTGTTTGGGTTTCCTTTTTTCCAAGACAGCTATTAAAAGTCACATGGGGTTGTGTTGGAGAGAGCAGCTGAAACACGGAAGAGGTTTCCTGTTCCTTTAAAGCTGGTATGGAAAGAGCCTGACATTCCTCCAGGTGCATCTCAATGTAAATTGATGCAAGAGCGCCTGTATCTTTAATAATTGTGCACAAGAGTTTGAGCAGGTGCAACTAAATGCTTGGTCAGCGAGCGCTTCTGAACCGGGCCAGAAACACAGCTACTAATAACTTGCTTTTGCACCAGCAGAAGTACAAGCAAATGGGTCTTTTAACTCCTTCCACTCCATTTGAAGCCTTGAGATTTTCCTCCTAGCTGCACAATTGGCTATTCAAACTGAGTGAATCAGGGAAAGGGTATGAAAGAGGCCTTTGATTGTATATCAGTCTTGATTCACACATGCACCAAAGTGAAAGACTGTAGCAGCCTGAGGCAATAAAATGGCAAATGCGTGTGTTAATGGCCTCTTTATGTAAAAATCATCCTGCAATATTATGCAGATTAACACAGCAAAGAGCAAGATTCTAGCTTGCTTCCTATTCTGTTAGCTTTCTGCTTGCAGGGAGCATTCAAACAATATGATCCCCATAACTGCAACCTAAAGGAGACCAGTCCATTCTGCCACTTTCTTCCCACCTCTTTGCTGCTTGTGTAGACCCAGGGATGGTCTACATAGGCAGCAAAATGAGGTAGTAGGATAGGCTACAGCACTCCAGTTTACATGTGGGGAATCACATTTCTGAATGACCATCTCTGTAAAGAAAACTCCTTCAAAGTAGAAAACTAGTGTGGCAGGGTACTAGCTTTCTACCTGCAGAGAGTTGTTTTGTGCAAGAGCATTCAAAAATGGTTTCTCCATCCTGCAGTCTGATTCTGAAGTGGTTCAGTTCATTCTGCTACATGTAGACTGAAGCACTGAAATGCATAATAAATGAATGGTTCTGCTGTTTACATGGGTGGGTGGTTAAAGAGGTCTTTGTGCATCTCCTCACTCAGGAAAAAGCAGCTGGGATACATAACATATACGTTCTTGGGATCAGGAATTCTGCTGGGGACCAGCTGAAAAATCCTAGCAGTGTTGCCTTCAATAGCAACTTCATGCAGGAATGAGGAGGTGATAACATTTTCCTTGTGCTGCAAAAAAACCTTCATCTGCTACTGCCTAGAATAGAGATTGTGTTAAAAGCACAGTTCCTGTTGAAAAGTTGGCAAACCTACTTGTGGGCTGGACTCATCCCTGCTGCTGTTCCCTTTCCCTAAGGTAGAGTGATGGCATGCAAAGGAAGAGGATAATGCTTATGCAGGTTGAAGAGGTGTCTCAAAGCCGATAGCTTGGTGGGTGCTGCTTTCAGTACGTGCCCAAAATATGCTCTGCAAATGTTTAAAGGCATAGAAATCCTGCCCTTCTTTGATCTTGGTTATACTAAATGCAACAAACCAAGGGATTGCAAAGCTCTGAAGGACTAGGCTCAGGGCGCAATCCTAACCTGGAGTTAGGCTGGCACAGTTAGGCTGGCAAAGTTTGGCCAGCATGAGGGATACCATAAAGGTCAGGGAGGAGGGCGCACGTCTGTGTGCTGGCCTCTCCGACTCCGAGAGTGGTCCAAACATACTTTACAGTGTCCCTTGTGCAGGCCAAACTTTGTTGGCCTAACTGTGCCAGCCTAACTCCAGGTTAGGATTGCACCCTCAGTCCTTTGAATTGCTTGACTCCTTTGGAGGTAGTCTAGGGCAGACACCTGTCTGAAACCCCAGAGCACTATATGGCCCAATTGTTTTACACTAGAGGGTCTCAAAGTGTGGGTCGTGACTGGCTATAATATGAGAGGGGGTTATGTAACTGTAATATATGGGGGGGGTCGCAGTCACATGAAGTATGAGAACTTCTGAACTACAACCTGGAAGCTGAGGGCTCCCCATTTAGCTGTGAAGTTTACAGGGCAGTCTTGGGCAGTCATGACCTCTCACTCTAACCTACCTCAGATGGTTGTTGTGAGGGTTAATGTGTAGGAAGTGGAAGGCTATTAAGAAAATAATAAAGGTGAAGAAAGTAGCAAAGATTATAGTAATCAATTTGTAATCAATTTGATGATAAAATAGTGTCAGAGTATAAGTGAGAGCTCAATCCTAACCTGGAGTTAGGCCAGCACAGTTAGGCCAGCAAAGTTTGGCCTAGAGAACAAGGGACATAATAAAGTATGTTTGGACCACTCTCGGAGTCAGATAGGCCAGCACACAGACGTGTGCCATCCTCCTTGATTCGGAGAGTGATCCAAATGCACTTTACGGTAGCCCTTGTGCCAGCCAAACTTTGCTGGCCTAATTCCAGGTTAGGATTGCATCCTGAATGAATTCTTCTGTGCTTTACTGAATCATAAATTGGGTGGTGTTGAGCTCCAACATCAGGCTAGAGCAGTGGCCAAACTGTGGCCCAAACTGTGTGCTGCAGTGTGGCAAATTCACAGGGGTGCCATGGGATGTCCCCAAAGGCCTCTTCTTTCCACCTCTCCTGAATGCTCCTGTCTTGAGTTGCACAAGTTTTTCTGTGGTTCAAGATGGCGGCTCCCAGGAGAGCCACGTGGCGGCACCACTGCAACAGGGCTCTGTGACCGCTGTAAGTTTGGGAACTGCTGGTCTAGGGGCTCAGGCCCCCACTACTTTGGTGTCCCCAATATGAGAAAAAGGGTCATGTTAATTTCATCCTTTGAGTTGACTTGCAGGATTTGGAAAAAGGTGTGGCGATTGGCATAGAACTGTAGGAATCAGCAGATAACAGTGGCTATCTTGAAACAACTTATATGAAATGGCACTGTTAAGGGTCCTAAACCTACGACCAGGATTGCCAGGTGAAGTAGCTAGAGAAGGTAAGGACAGGAACTTTGCTGCCTTTCTCCTGTCAGAATGGAAGTACTGAAGATCAGCAGCTGAAGTTCTCTCCTGCTGTGTCACCTGGCAACCCTGATTAAGATGGCATGAGGTCAGACTTGAGAATAGCAGGCAACCTAACATTCAAAGGCACATACCTTAACTTCTGTTCAGTTAGCAGAGCCTCACTATTGTCAAAGGAAAGTCCGTGCCAATTGCATCTGAGTAGGCAAAGTCCCAAAAGGCAGCGCTTGCCCCCCTCCCATCAAAATGGACAGGTCCATTTGCTATCACAGAAGCATCTCCCATTACTGCATTCAGGGAAAAAGCCTTGCATTTTGGCCCATATGCAGCAGTTAAACGCACAGATGCTGATCAGTTTTTAAAAGGTGGCAGACCCTTCTAAACAACTGTGTGCCATCATTTTAATATCATTTACAAGTAGAGTAGGCCCTGATTCCCCCCCCCCAAAAGGAGACACTGTAGGCACAACCCTTTTTGTGGCATAGTTCCAGGTGAGAAAATTCCCTTTTAGCTTTAAAGGTCCCTTGGGGTTATTTCAGGTAATTTCTGCTTATTCCAAAATCAGGACACTGCTGTTGTGTTAACACTGACTGTATCACCAGCCAATCAGCTCACTTTGCTCTTTGATTGCTATTGATTCAACCTGTCTTGAAAATGCTTTCTTGTTGCTATTTTCCATTAATACTAGTGGTTATTTAAAAAACAAAACAAAACTGGCCCTTCCTAACATTCTGAAATTGACATTAAGCTACTCCCACCATTTATATCCATGCCACAAAAAACCGTCATCTGCTTAATTTCAGGGTGTGAGGTTGCATTTAAAGTTACAGAGCCAGTCTTTAACAAGGTGGCACAACTCATTATTACTGTTTTTAAGTGTGCATTTAAAGTAATGAAACATAGAACAGTCTCCTAACCTCAGGCTCTCTGCTGACTTCAAAAACCCACCCTCCAGAATTTTATTTGAGCCAAACCTCACCAGGGCCTAACAACATGTGAAGTAATCATAGAGGATATGCTGCTGGGCAGAATGTAAAGCTGCCTTTCCCTCACCTTGGAGTCACTGTAGGCAGGGCGAATCCCTAATCATCTGGGCGTATGAAGGGGTAACTTCCGCACAAAGTTGAAGCCCTGTTACGGTTCATTTCAGAAATAAAGAAGATGGGAAGCTGCCTTCTAATGAATCAGACCATTGGTCTATCTACACCCAGTTGTGCCTTTGCTAGCTGCAGAGGCGTTTCTATAGGGCGGGCAAAGTTCTAAGTTTTGCAAGAAGCCTTACCTTGCAGTGGAAATCACTCCTCTCCTGCACCATTTTAGCCAATCCTCACAGGGAAAAGCAACATCTTGGCGTTGCTTACTGGCTACAGCAGCAAGGGAGAGGAGGGATTTACATGACAGGGTAAGGCTTCTTGCAACACTTAGAGCTTTGCCCTCCCTGTAGAAACGCCACTGGCTGGCAGCAGTTGATCGGGGTAGCTCCAGAAAAGGGCCTTTCCCAATCCCTGTGCTATCTACAGATGTCATGAATTGAATCCGACAGCCTCTACATAAAGAGCATATGTGATTACTGAGCTCCAGTCTCTCCCTGAAGTCTCTGAAAATGATGAAAGACTCTGGGACCTTTAATATGGTGTAAAACAGGAGTCTCCAAACCCTGGCCCAAGGGCCAGATGTGGCCCTTGGACAGCCTCTATCCGGCCTGCAGCAAGCATCTGGTCCCCTATGAGTCTCTGTCCCTCCTAACCTTGCTGGCACAGGCTACACCCCCCAAGGTGTGCTCTGGTTGCATGAGAATGTATTCTAAGAGCCAGGGAGGCCACACGCAACCTGGCCGAATCAGTGCTGGGCAATTGGTTAGGATTGGGCCCTAAGTCCCTCAAGCCTTAAGGCTATTCATTAGGGCCGCCTCATAATGAGAAATGAATCAAAAGTTTGTTTGTTGCAAATAAATAAATAAAATATTGTCATGTTATTCAAACTGTGGGTCAGGACCAGAGGCGTCATCCAGGCAGAACGGCCCAGTACTCCGTTCCGCTAGTTCCGCGGAGGGTCCGGGCCACCTCTCCGGAGGATGGGCGAGCTGCTGCTGGGCCCGCCTGCCCTCCCTTGCGTCCAGAATCGCTCTAAAATGGAGCAATTCCGGCGCAGTGAGGCTTGGGGAGGCGTGGCAGCCCTCCGCCATAGGGGCGGAGGGCTGTCAATCATCCGAGCGTTCCGGTACTTCGCGCGCTCGGATGACGTCACTGGTCAGGACCCACTTGGTGGGTCGCAACCTGATGTCAGGTGGGTTGCAGAAAGCCGGGAGCAGCATCTTGGAAACTGCAGACCTTACTCTTGCTATATTCTTTTTTGTGAGTGTTAACAGTTTGAATTTTCAAGAGAGGGTTTTTTAAAATTTTGCTTTTAGTTCTGTACTTTTACTTAATATTTTGTCCTAATCTTGCTTTCTATCAGGGATATTTCATAGTTGTACAATTGCTGCAGTCCAAGAATGCCAATATGCATTTCAAGAGTGTCATTTTATTATGTGACAATGACAGCAGTTCCTGCTTGATGATGTCACTTCCTGCCACAACATCACGTCCAGGTTAATAACATTACTTCTGGTGGGCCCCAACACAAGTGCCATTCTAAAAAGTGGGTCCCAGTCTAAAATGTTTAAATACCACTGAAATATTGTAAATAAATAAAAATATTATTTCCTTCTAGATCACCTTTTTAAAAAGTCTTGTCTTAAGTCTTTCTGGTTCACCTTTGCTTTCTGCTGGGTGAGTCCCAATACAGGGTCATTTTACAAAGTGGGTCCCGGTGCCAAAAATGTTTGAGAACCAGTGCCTTAAAAGAAGCCTACATGGAAGTTTCCTTAAAGGTATTTTAGAGCCCATTCACAACAAAAATTGGCCACTCGGGCAGCCACAGGAAGTCTACCTGCATTTGCTTACATCAGCCCAAGCAAATCTCCCCGGAGGCGTAATTATAATTGTTGTGCTTTACAGTTCCGTGTTTCAAATACAATGAGAATTTAACAAGTGTTGTCTGGAGCCGTTGCTCCTTTTTCCCCCTGCCCTCTTTTCTCCTTATTAGTAGCAGCTCTCAGGTAGAAGGTAGCATTACCTTGACTGCCTGGATAAGTATCCTCTTGAATTATAGAGCAGATGGGTCTGAATTATAGAGCAGTAAGCCAGTTTGCAACCAAATACTGGCTTCCATATCATTGTTCCAAAGAGTTCTAACACTCAGCTGTGGGGGGAGGGGAAGCTGGAGGAGTCTCTGCCCAGGGGCCATGCTATTAGCTTCCCTAGTGGCTTAATTATACATGTTATGCTGTAAGTTAGTACTACAGGGAAGATTTAGTTGTTGCCAGTGACGTGGTCCAGGAGAATCTAACAGCCTGTCTCTGTGCAGAGTAACAGGTACAGTCAATCCTCATTATCCGCTAGGGTTAGGTTCCTGGAAATTCTCGTGGACAGCGAATTCACACATCTCCATTGATCCCATGGGATCAATGATTTGTTAGCAAGGGGTGCCTTATCTGCCAGCAGCGACCCTCAGGAAGCCAGCAGAGTGCAGCAGGAAGTGCCAAAAGATCTCTGAATGCTGCAGAGCCCTTCCAGAGGCTGCAGGGACCTTCAGAATAGCACCTGCGATCAGCATGGACCCCTTAAACATGGCTGGTGGATGCTTCTGCCGGCCATTTTAAAGGGGTCAGTGCTGGTCGCAGGTGCCATTCTGAAGGTCCCTGCACGCTTTGGAAGGTCTCTGCAATAGTGGATAACGAAGACAGAGGTGCAGATAATGAGGAAAGTAGCAATGCTGCCCCTCGCGGATAAGCAAGGTTGCATATAAAGAGGGCTGGCGGTACTTGTAAAAAATGGGATTCGACATGGGTACCGGCACAGATATCTGGGTAGCCGTGCCCCCATCTTTAACTACCCAGACCAATGTACCCCCTGCCCAGCCATGCCACTGACCACACAGAGATCTGGGCAGCCGTGCCCCCATTTTTGGAATACTGAAGGAGGCCCTCTCAGCCTAATCTACCCCACCGAACTGTTGTGAGGATATAAGGCTAAACAAAAAGTCACACTTCTTGGAACTCGGAAGGAAGGAAAAGACAGTCAATTTCAGTTAGTTTTAATGACAGGCATCCCAATCTTATCCCTTTCTCCATCATAGCGTGCAGCTGCCCAAAACAGTCTGGGCTGCATGTTATGGTGGGGGGCAATTGGGAGGAGAAAGGGAAAACAAATGAAGGGGTTTTAAGAATCACCACTATCGTCAACTAATCACAAACAGAAACAGTCTATAAGAAAAGTGAAACTGTAGCCCCTGACAAATTGAAATATAGATGGATGCATTAGATACTTGGAGAATAATGTTTTCACAGACTGATGTCTGTGAGTGTTAAGTTGCATGGAGAATTAAGTTGCAACTAGGAGCTGTTAGAGACGTGGTGGTGCAGTGGGTTAAACTGCTGCTGCTGGGCTTTCTGACCGGAAGGTTGGGAGTTCGAGACCACATGATGGAGTGAGCTCCTGTTGCTTGTCCCAGCTCCTGCCAACCTAGCAGTTCAAAAGCACCTAAAAATGCAAGTAGATAAATAGGGAATCACTTGAGTGGGAAGGTAAACGACGTTCCGTGCGCTACAGCATATAGTCATGTCGGCTATTTGTCCTCGGACAAACGCCGGCTCTTCGACTTAGAAACGGAGATGAGCACCGCCCTACAGTCGGTCACAACTAGACCATTTGGTCATGCGGAAACCTTTACCTAGGAGCTGTTTACCTATATTTTACAGCACATGTTACAATTCATAATTACTTTCTGAACTGATTAATTTGGATTAATGTATACTGAACCTGTTTACATAGAAGGGTAAGGGGAATGGTGCTTCTTAAAGGAAACCAAGGATTATTCTGGTACTTGGTAGCTTGCAATATTTCGAGTCTGCAATGCCTGAGCAAGCCCTCAGACGTCTGAACTAATCCTACCCCCTGATACGGTGTCCTCTCAATGACCCTTACAATAAAATCCTTCCAGACAAATGATTGCCTTCACTTAAATGTGAAAGAACATTTGAAAAAAAAGAAGCCAAACGCTAGGCTTAGAAAATAATATTAGTGGCTGCTTGCATTTTCTAGGCAGGGGGTATTGCTGTCTTAGACAGAAGGAAAAGAGCTTTTGAGCAAGTAACTGTGAGTGAGGAATGGATCCTTTTCATTGGTTTTATTTTGGGCATGGAAATGCTGGGTCTGAAAAAATACTGGGAACTTTCATGCACATGGGCAGCCCAATCCTAACCTGTACTAGCACAGCTGGGTCACATGGCTTGCACACTATCCAACATAGGTAGGGGCTGGCTGCAGGGCAATTCAGGGTAAGGAGATATTCCAGATACTGGCCTGTCCCAAGGAACTGCTTAATTGCAAACCCAAACATCACAAACACAACATCCCTCTTTTCCCTCAGATGTGGAGCCATAACCAGAAATATAAACTTAATTTAGAACACAACTATGAACAGAACTAAGAGCGCAATCCTAACCTGCAGTTAGGCTGGCACAGTTAGGCCTGCAAAGTTTGGCTGGCACAAGGGACACCGTAAAGTATGTTTAGACCACTCTTGGAGTCAGAGAGGCCAGCACACGGACATGCGCCATCCTCCCTGACTCAGAGAGTGGTCCAAATGTGGTTTACAGTGGCCCTTGTGCCAGCCAAACTTTGCTGGCCTAAATGTGCCAGCCTAACTCCAGATTAGGATTGTGCCTTTAGCAAATGTCATCTTGGCATAGCGGCCATCTTAGCAAATGACTGCTGCTTGTGTCTCAGAAGTCAAATGGCATAGAACAGTATTCTTCAACCTTTTTGTGCCACAACCCTAGTATATAAATACACAAAGTTTGAGACTGGGGACCATCCTGTTGACCCCTCCCAGGTCCCTATCTACACACCCATCACTGCCCACTCCCAGCACTGTTCACCCTAACTTAATATTCTTATTAGAGAGAACAGAATAAGTTACTGGTCTTTTGAGACTGTCTTGATGACCAGCTGAATGCATGAGTCAGCATGCGGAACAGTCTAAGGGAGAGCTTTGGGAATGGCATGTGAGAGGAAGACGTTGACACACGCCTCTGCTTTGTTAGTCGCTTCACAATCAGTGGCTGCTTTCAATGTGGGGTGTCTAGAAGAATAGCCAACTGGATTGTCCTTTCCTGATCGATAGGCGACTGTAGTCCTAGCCTTGCAATTTGAGCATCCAGTGTGGTTGAAAAGATGGATTGTTTTAACATGGGATCAAGAGATCTGTGGGCAGTTACTACTATGAACAGGGCAGTGGTGTCATCTAAATGATTTAATAACAGGTACTCACTTTTGATTGGCATGTGTTGGGTCCCGCCCACCGGAAGTGACATCATAAGCCAGAAGTGATGTCGTGGCAGGAAGTGACATGAAAAAAGCCCTTTTTGAGGCCTCAGATGATTTTAAACTGACCCAACAGTTGCAACAGTATTCCACAGCACCCCCAGAACATGTTAAGGAGGCCTGGCATCATGTTAAAACCCCAGAGCAACTCATTTTTCAGTGGCAAGGAAAGGAAAGGCTCCGCTCGCTGCCTGCCTGGCTCTGAGAATGTGCAGGCAACTCAAACGTGCAGGAAATTCAAACGTTGCAGGGGGCGGAGTCGACGAGTGGGCAGGCGAATGGGCGGGGCCAGCCGTAATCCTAGAAACCGGTACTCACGTACCCCCGCGTACCCCCTGCATGACATCACTGGAACAGGGATATAAAAATATTCTGGTGACCAGTGGGCTCGATACACCAATTAGTTACAAGGCAGCTAGTGCATTAAGACTGTCATAAGAACATAAGAAGAGCCTGCTGGATCAGGCCAAAGGCCCATGTAGTCCAGCTTCCTGTATCTCACAGTGGCCCACCAGGTGCCTCAGGGAGCACATAAGACAACAAGATGCCTGCATCCTGTGGCCACTCCCTTGTACCTAGCATTCTGAGGTAAATAAAACAGAATTTGCTATCCTGTCTGTGGGGACGGAGCTATAATAACTTGTAACTCAGTCTGGGCCTTAAGAACAGAAGAAGAGCCCTGCTGGATCAGGCCAAGGTCCCATCTAGTCCAGCTTCCTCTATCTCACAGTGGCCCACCAGATGCCTCGGGGAGCACCAAAGTCAACAAGATGCTTGCATCTCATTTCCACTCCCCTGCATCTGGCATTCTGAAGTAGCTTACTACTAACATAAGGAGGTTGCATCATGGCCTATAGCCCACAATGGACTTTTCCTCCAATCCCCTTTTAAAGGCATCTAGGCCAGATGCCATCACCACCTGTTGATTGATTGACCTCCTGTAGCAAGGAGTTCCACAGATTAATTATACACCACACACACACACCCCACCTGGTCACATCTCCACCATTAGAGCAAAAGCTCTCTCGCCTATATAACAAACAGCGAGGAAGGCTCCCTTTCATTTATGTGCACTTACCCACTGTGGATGACATTATTGCAGGTCTAAATCAATCAATCAATCAATCAACAGGTACTTATATACCGCTTTTCAACACGAAGTTCACAAAGTGAACAAAGTTCACAAAGTGAACAAAGTTCACAAATGGCGCAAAATTCTTCTCCAAACAGCTGGTTGCCACCAACTGGAGTTCTGTCATGCATTCATGCACTCATCACAAGCTTTTCAACCCGTGTGTGTGTGTGGGGGGGGGCGGGACACATGACTGCATCACTTGCAAGGGCAGTTTGCAATTTGACCATTACCATGTTTGATCTTTTTTTTGGGGGGGGGGTTAGGGAATGTTATGAATCTGCCATAAAAAACTGCAAGACCTAATAAACGACAAACTTCAGCAGAGTAAGTTTGTACAGCACTTCTGTGGATAGCCATGCCTTTGTGGGGATCAGCTGAAACACCAGCTTTGAAAAGGATGTCTCCAAAGAATTACACAGGTAACTCACGTTTGCTTCGGTTTAGGGTCAGATTCTCCTCATGTGGTCATTGTAAGAGTGCTGCAAGATGCATATCGTGTTCTTCAGATGTGGTACTGAATATCACCCCCCTGCTAACTGGGCAAGAGGCACTTTTCTCGTGGGGTTCCTCTTATATTTAGCAGGGGGAGAGCAATTGTCCCTCTTCACCCCAGCACAGTGTCTTTTCTAGTGGCTGTTGCTGGTGGTGTTCTGCCTTTTTTTAGATCGTGAGACCTTTGGGACAGGGAACCATTTAACTTTATTATTACTATTTGCCTGTAAACGGCTTTGTGAACTTTGTGTTGAAAAGCGGTATATAAGGATTGATTGATTGATTGCATTCAGACCTCCTGGGAACCCAGCTAGAATTTCATGGCTGAAATATTTCTGCAACAGAAGGAATGCCAGAACTCAGATGCTTGTAGTAAAGCCCCATATGGGCAAAGCCCCATATGGTTTGAAAAGCTTAAGATGAGTGCTTGAATGCAGGATGGAGCTCCAGTTGGTGGCAGCCAGCTGTGAGGTCAACTTTGCACCATTTAGACCTGCAAGCATGTCATCTACAATGGGATGGCACATGCTTAGCGATGTCAAGCTCTTTGGACAGCCCAATCCTGTTCTCCATCCTATGCTGCTGGGAGGCAGCTGGAACTCACCTTGGGATAAAGGGGTATTTTCCCCTTACACTGGGGGTAAGCCCCAGCCAGTCCTGTGCAGCTGCTCGGATCTGCACCAGCAAAATCGCTGGCGCAAATCTGAGGGGCCAATCGAGCCTGACCAGCCTGGGGATGAGGGCTAGGATCCAGCCTAATGGCTGGATCCATACACCAGCCCCTTCCTGGGCTAGCCCACCTGCCTCATTCTGTCCCTTCCTGCCTTCCCCAATCCTCTGCGGTGGCTGAACTCAACTGGTGCAGGGATTGTTTACCAGGCATCCTCTGCAGCATCCTTGGTTCAGCATGACTCCCTCACTGGCCCAGTGCCCTTCAGTGCAGATGTGCTTTACGGCAAGTTTGCAACAGAGGGAGGCCAACATAAAGGACATTCGCCGGACCAGCACCAATCTTGCACCCTAAATGTTTTTGTTAATCTACTAGTCTTCTGATGTGGCAGCGCTTCTGGCTGAATGGCCTCATTAATGTGAAGGCTTGCTTGCTTCCTTTTTAGCGTTCCAGTTCTTGCCAACGTTTCTTCATAAATCAGGAGACTTTAAGGAAGCCCAACAAGATCCTTTGCATGAACCATTTTGATAGTCTAGAAAAAAGGCTCATGAGGAGGGACATGATTGAGGGCGCAATCCTAACCTGGAGCTAGGCCGGCACAGTTAGGCCAGCAAAGTTTGACTGCCACAAGAGACACCGTAAAGTATGTTTGGACCACTCTTGAAGTCAGAGAGGCCAGCACACAGACATGTGCCAACCCCCCTTTTCTGCCAAATTCCCTGCTGGGCCTCCCCAAGGGCCCTGATGTCCACACTAGGCTAACTAGTTTCCCCTCCAGAGTGGCCTCAGAGATAGGCAAGAGGGAGGGGGTTCCTAGTGTCCCACTGGGCCTCCTCTCTTCCAGCAGCTTTGCTTGGGGTCACCGGCTGGCCAGCCTCCTCCAGACTGCCCTCATCACTGGCTTAGCTCCAAACTACCCTAATAGCACCAACAAACCCCACCACCAACAATAGACAGTCAGCTTGCCAAAGCCACAACTGCCTCCTCCACTTGGTGGCTCCAGGGGCATGGCAGCCATATAACAGTTCCCAATAATTTCCCACAATAAGCTCACCTTCCTTTAGCAGTCCTTTAAAGGTCCGTCCATCCATTAGTCCATCCATCCTTCAGGCAGGCAGTCCAGCCAGCACTCCATCTGTCCAGCACCTTCCCAGATCCCCCCTTCCAGCACCAACCCAAAGTACCATCCTTCAGCTCCTTTTCTCCAGCTCCTGCCTCCAGCTTTATACTGAGGCCAGCCAATCAGTGGGCAGGTTATTATTCATCAGCCACACCCATCTGCACCTGTGCTAACCTCCCTTCAGACCTAGAGCCCTTATCAGCCTGCAGCTGTGTTCCCGAGGCTTGCAAAGACCTTGGGGGTTAACCCTGTAATCCCTGGTTAATCTGGGACAAGGGGCCATTGCTGATACCATTCCCTATCTCTTCCGGGTATCTCCTGCCTTTTCCAATACACCCCCTGACTCTGAGAGTGGTCCAAAGTCACTTTTCAGTGATCCTTGTACCAGCCAAACTTTGCTGGCCTAACTGTGCCGGCCTAACTCCAGGTTAGGATTGTGCCCTGGAGACGTACAAGATTATGCATTGGATGGGTAGAGTGGATAGTGGGACATTCTTTCTCCTCTCTCACAACACTAGAACCAGGGGATATCCACTAAAATTGAGTGTTGGGAGTGTTAGAATGGCTAAAATGAAATACTTTTTTACCCAATGAGTAATTAATCTGTGGAACTCCTTAACACAGGAGGCGGTCATGGTATCTGGTCTACATGCCTTTAAAAGGGGATTGGACAGATTTCTGGAGGAAAAATCCATTGTGGGCTACAGGCCATGATGGATGGTGCAACCTCCTTACATTAGAAGTAGCTACTTCAGAACGCAAGGTGCAAGGGAGTGACAACAGGATGCAGGCATCTTGTTGTCCCATGTGCTCCCTGAGGCATCTGGTGGGCCACTGTGAGATACAGGAAGCTGGACTAGATGGGCCTTTGGCCTGATCCAGCTAGACTTATGTTCTTATGATAGTCTTAATGCACTAATTGGTGTATCAAGCCCACTGGTTCACCAGATTTACTGGATTATTAACAGATAGGTACCTAAAAGCAAAATGAATTTGCAATACACACACCCCACATTGACAATGGGGCTGGATTTTCATAGGCACTGTCTTCTCTCTTATCAGATGTAATGGCAGTTTCTGAGGGACTATATCATCTGTTGAGAAGAGAGGACTCTTTAGAAAAGACCCTCATGCTGGGAAAGATTGAAGGCAAAAGGAGAAGGGATGAGAAGAGGATGAGATGGTTAGACAGTGTCACCGAAGTGATGATGACATTGGGCGAACTCCGGAAGCTAGTGGAGGACAGGGAGGCCTGCCGTGCTGTGGTCCATGGGGTCGTGAAGAGTCGGACACGACTTAGCAACTGAACAACAACATCATCTGTGCTCCGAATCATCACATTTGCAGATGCACCCGTGCCAATCAAAAGTTGCATGTGTCCCTGTATGAAAATATGGCTGCGTGGGAGGCCCTTTGGCTTGGAAGCCGTTGTCTGTGTGGAAAACACTTCATGAGTGTATAAACGCCTGATCCACCTTCCTCCTGCAGGTCAGCCTGAAAGTTTGCTCAGCTTTCAGCCTTGGTGGCCTGCCAGGAATGCTTGAAAGTGACACCAAGCAAGTGTCTTGTTGTGGCTTATGCAAATATGTCGAGTTGATTGCTGGGATTCTTTCTCTGCAGGTGGCCTCTGTGCTCCTTTTTTCAACCCTCCCTTCCCAGTATAAACCCTGGAATGAACTTGGGCAGCCCAATCTTATGGAGGGCTTATGGCAGTGTGGTCCCAATCTGCCACGGTAAGTCTTCTTACAGCGTTGTAAACGGCATGCCACTGTCGTGAGCTGAATGGCCACCAGCGCCAACAACCAGAGGTTCCTCATGTGCGCCAGACAGGGATGGAGCTACTATGAAATAAACCCATAATCCCCAAGGGGCCGCAGAAGCTACTTTACTCCACATTGCTTAAACATTTTGGGTTTATGAGAAGGGTTTTTTAAGCTTTAGGGGCCCCCAAAATGTAGGTCCACCACTGGTGCCGGATGCTCGTGCAAGTGAAGGGGGGGGGTTTCAAGGGATGTCAGGGTGGGGAGTAGATCAAGCAGGGGGTGGTTTGGAGGTAGAAGCTGGCAGTAGAACCTGCTGGCAGCAGCACACATCAGGATCTTATCTCTGTTTTCCTGGCCCAACACAACTCCTGCCTCAGACCTGCCTATGCCAGCAAAAGGGCTAGGTCCATTGATGGACAAAAATACTTGTGTCCCCCAGTCCATTGATGGTATAGATCCATTGATGGTTCATTGATGGTCCATTGATGGACATGTGGCCTATGGACAGGTAAGTAAAAAATACTTGTATCCCCCAGTCCATTGATGGTCCATTGGTGGTGTATGTCCATTGATGGTTCATTGATGGACATGTGGCCTATGGACAGATAAGTAAAAATACTCGATGGTCCATTGATGGTATAGGTCAATTGACGGTTCATCGATGGTCCATTGATGGAAATGTGGCCTATGGACAGGTAAGTAAATAATACTTATGTGTCCCCCCCACTGAATGCATTGTGAGCTCTTGCAATGCAGCTGCATCATGTAGGATGGTGGGGGATAAGATTGGGGTTCGTAATAAACTAGGGTTCCCTAAATACCAGCGTGGATGAAGGAATGGATCATTCACAAAGAAAGAGGTGGTGACTCTAACCAACGCTGTCTTACTTTCTGGAATAGGTTGCCAACTTCTTGACTGGCAGGCCTCCTGTGCTTTCAACACAAAGTCAACAGCAGGACTTTTATGGGCATGGAGGTACAATTCAATGGGTAACAAGCTGAAGAAAACAGTCAATTCACATCTTGTGCCCTAAAAAGAATAACCTGACATTGGCCCTCGGAGGCATCTAGAATGGTTTTCATGGTCTCTTTTTTCTTTTCACAGACAGAGTGTTTATGAGTGTGGAGGGGAAGTGTTGGTTCCTTATTCGCAGTGTTAAATTGTGGAGGACAACTGTCAGCTACCACATGTCAAAATATTCCCTGACCTTCAAGTGCCAGCAATAAGTGAACAATTTCCTGAAGCTAAGGTCAAAAAACAACAATTATGTAATGTTTTGGGAATAATTAGACTAAAAAGTAGTAAACTGTATCTATAGCGCTATCCTTAAATTGATGGGAATATTTTTGTTTGGCTTAATCTGTTTATTTTTGTATGTAAAAATTGTGACTATAGTGTTTTAGGTTTGGAACAGTTTCTTCTTGGCAAACTCCATAAAAATCATGTGTAATAAAAGAAGAATTTGCTGCCTTATAGGGCAGACTTTATTTGTGGTTCCTATCCTGCCATGAGCATGTTTGGTTGGCTTGTTTCTCAATCTTAAATTTAGCAGCTGTTATGAATACCTGCAGTGATGATTAAATTGATAAAAATCTAATAAAAACATAAGTTACACCAAAAAGTCTGAGTTCCCTTTGCACATGACTCTTTGGATGCTTAGGGCACAATCCTCACCCGGAGTTTGGCCGGCACAGTTAGGCCAGCAAAGTTTGGCCAGCACAAGGGATCAGAGGCGTTTCTACAGGGAGGGCAAAGCTCTAAGTTTTGCAAGAAGCCTTACCCTGTCATATAAATCCCTCCTCTCCCTTGCTGCTGTAGCCAATAAGCAACGCCAAGATGTTGCTGTTCCCTGTGAGGATTGGCTAAAACGGTGCAGGAGAGGAGTGATTTCCACTGCAAGGTAAGGCTTCTTGCAAAACTTAGAGCTTTGCTATCCCTGTAGAAACTCCACTGCAAGGGACACTGTAAAGCGCGTCTGGACCACTCTCGGAATCAGGGAGGATGGTGCATGTCTATGAGCTGGCCTGTCTGACTCCAAACGTTGTCCAAACATACTTTACAGTGTCCCTTGTGTGTGCCAAACTTTGCTGGCATAACTGTGCCGGCCTAACTCCAGGTGAGGATTGCACCCTTCAAGTATATCCCTGCTGAATTTTATTTGATTTCATAGCACAATCCTACGCATGTCCATTCTCATTCCCCTCCTTACCGAGCTTTTTTACATGCTGCCATCAGCATAGATTGTACTGCCCCTGTAAGCGAAACTGAAAGTCCTGCGCTTTGACAGCAGCACACGATGAGCAGAGGAAGTGTTTGGATTGGTGGTTGTTTTTCTAGTGCAGACGTGGCAGATCTGAGACGGCATAAGGTGGCTAGAGCGGTAACTCACTGCCCCAGCGCACAGGGCAGTGACATCACAACGTCACAGTGTCACGTGATGTTGTGACATCACTTCCAGGTTATCTCCAAAGGAGCGAGTGCTTGCTGCAGCGGCTTTGGGGCACGAACGGGGGCAGGGGGGCGCCATGAAGTTGCCAGCACCTCCTCCATAATTAGGCTGGAGCCTGAGGGGCAGTCATGCACCCAATCTTGACATAGCACCTTGAGCAGGTGTCATTAAGGGCGCAATCCTAAACTAAATTAGGCCGGCATAAGCTAAGCCAGCAAAGTTTGGCCAGCACAAGTGCCACTATAAAGTAAGTTTAGACCACTCAGAGTCAGAGAGGCCAGCATACGTGCACCATCCTCCCTGACTCCGAGAGTAGTCCAAAAACACTTTACGGTGACCCTTGTGGTGGCCAAACTTTGCTGGCTTAGTTTATGCCAGCCTAACCCTAGTTTAGGAGTGCATTCTCAGGCTCCGCCATAGTTATACATCTGAAGGCATTCAGTGCTGCACCACCCCAACTTTACAGAAAATGTGGGCTTTGAGGAGGGATTTGTAGAGGGTAAGATTCTGGTGTTAACTGCAGATGTGGAGTGTGATAGATGTGTGCTTGGCGATGCTCCTATCTTCCTGCCTATAATAACGGGAGTGCAATCCTAACCTGGAGTTAGGCAGACACAGTTAGGCCAGCACAAGGGACACCATAAAGTATATTTGGACCACTCTTGGAGTCAGAGAGGCCGGCATACGGAAATGCACCAATCGCTGTGACTCCAGGAGTGGTCCAAACGCTCTTTACGGTGGCCCTTGTGCCAGCCAAACTTTGCTGCCCTAACTCCAGGTTAGGACTGCACCCTGACCTCACTCTACCCAGAGGAGCTACCCACGGTGGAACTGCAGCCTGTGTTGGAGCAGGACACGGCTTAGTGGCCAACACCCCACTCCTAGCTGTGGACATGGGTCATGTTTACAAGGAAGGACATCAGCCTAAAGCTGGAGAAGAGTGGGGGGGATCTGGGAGGGGGTTCCAGGATAAAGGGCAGGGAAGCAGGAGGCCTTCACATGGTGGCTGGATTGTGGCACAGGATGCCTGCTGCTTTCCATGCATAGCAAAGGATTGCCTGCGGCCATCAACTACTAGATATGCAAATACAGGAGCATTTCACAGCGCCAGCTGGAATGCAAATGAGCCTCGCCTTCTTTGACAGTGAAAGGGGAAACTGCTACTGCAACCAGCCTATGCAAGAAGGCGGCGATCGGTTTGCAAAGCACGCCCCAGGCAGCCCGAGAGAAACCCACGCATGGAGAACTACGACGTTTAAACATGCCGCAAAGGAGACCCACTCAGGGGCATAATAATAATAATAATAATAATAATAATAATAATAATAATAATAATAATAATAATAATGTTGAATCTCAGGATACAGCAACTGTATTCGGCATTCAGTGGGAAGGAGGAGAACCGGTGTGAACTTGCACTGTTGCAAATCGGGGTGGGGGCGGGGAACGGGGAGAAGATCCGCGCACTGATTCTGGGAAGGGGAGCAGCGAGATGCGCAGGGGCGGGCAAGCACCGAGGCGCGTCAGAAGGCTGCGACGGGAGCGAGGAAGCAGCAAAGCCACGTGTCTGGGCGGGTTTTCTCTGCTCGGATCCAAGAAGCTTTTCTTATAATACCTCCATGCTCGGATCCTGAATCCGTGCATCTTTCGTCATTCTGCGCAGCCACGTGGGAATCCAGGAAGGTAAGACGTGGGAAGAGATCGTGGAGATTCTCCTGCCTGATTAAAAGCGGGGGGAGGGTGGCTGTGTTAGTTAGCGCAACTGCCTTGGTGTGTTGCATTGAGGAAAAGGAAATTGTCGTGCAATTGATTTTTGCTCAGATTATATTTTGTGACTTGCCACCTTTTTCTGTTAGTTCTGCTCCTGTGGCTTTTAACCGCAGTCGGGCGCCCAGGAGTCTTAACACGCGAAGCTTTTCCCTTCCACTGCTTTCCGTGTCACGAACCCAAGCGTCACCTGTCACGTTTCTGTGATCAAGCTGCTCTCAAAATGCACAAGAGCCGAGCCACTGAAAGAAGGGGGCGATCCTATTAGACCCTAGTAATTCCTAGTAAAAATGCCTTCTCTTTCCACCTGCCGGGCTTGGTTTTTAATTTAATTCAATCAGCCTATAAATAGAGGATTGGAGTCAATTAACTCAGAATGCTGATTCGCCGCTTTTATTAGCTTTTCAGAATTAACTGCATTTGGCTCTCAATTGCTTTCTAATAGAGCATATGTTCAGAAATCAGGTAAGGAAAGACAATGTCCACCGGGCCTTCTTAAGCAAGGGTAGAGCATACAATGACTGGAATCTAGTAATGATTAAATTAAGAGCTGGGTCCTAAGTAATGCCTTTAATTTTCAGGACTTGTTTGTCAGTGCTGGTCTTGAGACACAAGATCTGATGAAGAAGCCACAGGGAACACAGGTGTGCCCAGTATCCACTGATTCGGTATCCACGGATACCGGGATGCCTTTTAAAAAGATAAGGGAACATTAAACAAATCTCTTTTTTTTAAACCCTGTTGCAGCAAAACCACTATCTTTAAAAAGATAGTGTATCCACTATCTACGGTTTCAGGTATCCACGGTGGGGTCTGGAACAGAACCCCAGCGGATACTGGGGCATGCCTGTACTGTATAGCAGTGGGTTGCCAACTTTTTAGCATCGCAACTCACTTTTTAGAATGGCCATCTGTCCAGGACTCACCTGAAGTGATGCCATGGCTGGAAGTGCCATCAGTGTGATGCCAGAGCCTGCTGCTTTCCTGAGACTGCAGCAATAAGTTGGGTTCTTTCTCAGCCATTTTCCAATAGCAATGTGAATCAGAAAAGAAAACATCTATTTACCACTTAACACAAGCAACACAGCCCCTCCCCCTTTCCAGCATCCCATCTTCCCATACTTTCAATATGGCTGCTCTAGGTGCTTTGCGACCCACCTGAAATTGGCTTGCAACCCACTGGTGGATCCTGACCCACAATTTGGGTACCACTGCTGTATAGTGGTTCCTTGACACCTTGTAATGAATTGCAACAGGCTTCCTGCACATCTTGGAAGAATATACTGTATATTTTTATTATTCTTTATAGAGTGCCATCCATGTGCATGGTGTTCGTCATAGATTGGGAGGACAAGTCCCAGCTCTTGAGAGGCTTGTGATCTGAATCAGCAGTTTTCAACCTTCTTCATCTCACGGCACACTTACAAGGTGCTAAAATGGCCAAGATGTACCATCAGTTGTTTTTTTTAACCATTGAGAAGGCACACCTCACTGCCGATGGGGAGGCTCACATCCCCCAATGGCCCTACGAATAAATGACCCCCCCAACTCCTGTTGCACATCTGCCAATGGTTCATGGCACACCAGTTGAAAATCACTGATACAGATGTTGACACAAGGGAGACAACAGAAGAAGATGAGGACAGTAGAGTCTGATGTAAACAGGGACAGAAGAGATTCTGTTGCAGTTATGCACATGTAAGCTTTGTTTGACTAAGGGCCCGATCCTATTCAGCTTTCTGGCACTGATGCAGCTAACAGGGTGTGTGCTGCATCCTGTGGTTGAATGACAGTCACAGAGGCCTCATCAAGGTAAGGGAATGTTTGTTTGTTCCCTAACTGCAAGGTTGCACTGTGGCTGCATCAAGGCTAGAAAGTTGGATAGGATTGGGTGCTAATTAGGGACTGCTTAAAGGCAGGCCATGTGGGAACCTGGTGAACCTCCTTGGGCAGTACAGTGAACCCTTGATTTCATTGAG
The DNA here is from genome assembly GCA_029204185.1 of Lerista edwardsae. Classification (NCBI taxonomy): domain Eukaryota; kingdom Metazoa; phylum Chordata; class Lepidosauria; order Squamata; family Scincidae; genus Lerista; species Lerista edwardsae. The sequence goes on from JAJKFI010000033.1 coordinate 10,070,340, forward strand.
CCTGTGTAATGCAAAATTGTCAGCAGAGAGTCGAAGAGTCCCATTGCAGGAGGCAAGGCTTTCCTTGGGGGAAGGGGACAAATGTCCTGGCAGCTGCTGGATGCCGCAGTAGCCATTTGGCTACCACAGCGCCCAGGTAGCTCGGGATTGGGCTGCCCATTTATGTCAATAGCAGAGAGCATATGTTAGTGTGCTCAGAGAGCAGAAGTATATGCAAAGAAAAGTAACATTGCCCCAAGACTTTTAGGGTCTGGAAATGAACACACAGCCAATGTAGTTGGTACAAGACAGGCATACTATGATCGAAATGCCTCGTGCTTGTCAGCAACCTGACTGCTGCATTTTGCACCAGCTGATGTTTAAAAACTGTCTTCGAGGCCAGCTCCTGTATAGTAGTCCAGCCTGTATGTAACCAGTGTGTGAATGAATGAAGCTAGATCTGACTCCTCCAGATGGGACTGAAGCTGACAAAGGGTGATGCTGGCAAGTGCTGTCATCTGGGCATTTGGAGATCAGATAAGTTTTTACCCCGGCCTGCATGTTAATAGCTTTCGATGTTGAAGTGTACACTGCATTATGAATAGCAATTATAGATATGGAACTGGGATTTTAATTGGGTCCACACCCAAAAATAACCTTTGAAGCAGCCTAAAAGGATACTTGGGAATCACCCAGACAGTATCTGTCATGTGCTGCTCCTCTGTGCAAAAGTCCTTTTGAACATACTAGGTTCTTGTTGTTGTTCAGTCGCTAAGTCGTGTCCGACTCTTCGCGACCCCATGGACCACAGCACGCCAGGCCTCCCTGTCCTCCACTAGCTTCCGTAGTTCACCCAATTTCATATTCATTGCTTCGGTGACACTATCTAACCATCTCATCCTCTGTCGCCCCCTTCTCCTTTTGCCTTCAATCTTTCCCAGCATGAGGGTCTTTTCTAAAGAGTCCTCTCTTCTCATCAGGTGGCCAAAGTATTGGAGCTTCAGCTTCAGCATTTGTCCTTCCAGGGAGCAATCAGGCTTGACTTCCTGGAGAATTGACCGATTGGATCTCTTTGCAGTCCAGGGGACTCTCAAGAGTCTTCTCCAACACCATAATTCAAAAGCATCGATTCTTCGACGCTCTGCCTTTCTTATGGTCCAGCTCTCACAGCCATACATGGCTACTGGGAAAACCATCGCTTTGACTATGCGAACCTTTGTTGGCAGGGTGATGTCTCGGCTTTTGATTAAGCTATCTAGGTTCACCATAGCTTTCTTCCCAAGAAGTAAACGTCTTTTAATTTCATGGCTGCAGTCACCATCTGCGGTGATCTTGGAGCCCAGGAAAATAAAGTCTGTCACTGCTTCCATTTCTTCCCCTCCTATTTGCCAGGAAGTGATGGGAGTGGTTGCCATGATCTTAGTCTTTTTAATGTTGAGCTTCAAACCAATTTTGGCACTTTCCTCTTTCACCCTCATCAAAAGGTTCTTTAGGTCTTCCTCACTTTCTGCCATTAGAGTGGTATCGTCTGCATATCTGAGGTTGTTGATGTTTCTCCCAGCAATCTTGATTCCAGCTTGTGAGTCTTCCAGCCCTGCCTTCCTCATGATGTACTCTGCGTATAAGTTAAATAAGCAGGGTGACAATATACAGCCTTGTCGTACTCCTTTCCCAATTTTAAACCAGTCGGTTGTTCCATGTCCAGTTCTAACTGTTGCTTCCTGACCCGCATAAAGGTTTCTCAGAAGGCAGATCAGGTGGTCTGGAACTCCCATCTCTTCAAGAACTTGCCACAGTTTGTTGTGATCCACACAATCAAAGGCTTTAGCATAATCAATGAAGCAGAGGTAGATGTTTTTCTGGAACTCTCTTGCTTTCTCCATGATCCAGCGAAGGTTGGCAATTTGATCTCTAGTTCCTCTGCCTCTTCGGAAACCAGCTTGTACATCTGGTAGTTCTCGATTCACATACTGCTGCAGCCGAGCTTGTAGGATTTTGAGCATGACCTTGCTAGCATGTGAAATGAGTGCAATGGTGCGGTAGTTCAAGCAATCTTTGGCATTGCCCTTCTTTGGGATTGGAATGTAAACTGATCTTTTCCAGTCTTGTGGCCACTGCTGGGTTTTCCAAATTTGCTGGCATATGGAGAGCAGCACTTGGACAGCATCATCTTTTAAGATTTGGAGTAATTCCGCTGGAATGCTGTCACCTCCACTAGCTTTGTTGTTAGTGAGGCTTTCTAAAGCCCACTTGACTTCACTCTCCAGGATGTCAGGTTCGAGCTCAGTGACTGTACCACTGTGGTTATCAGGAACATTTAGATCGGCCTTATAGAGTTCCTCTGTGTATTCTTGCCACCTCTTCTGAATCTAGGTTCTGGTTGCCCCCATTTCCCATAATGGAAACAAAATACAAATGCAGTTTGCAGTTGCATGATCTTAGCTCCCATATGGTGTAGTCATTGAACCAGGGCTGGGAAGACCTCGATTCAAATCCAGGTGAAGTAGCTTGAGGGTGCAGTCCTAACCTGGAGTTAGGCCAGCACAGTTAGGCCAGCAAAGTTTGGCTGGCACAAGGGCCGCCATAAAGCACGCTTGGACCATCCTCAGAGTCAGGGAGGATGGTGTAGTGTGTGCTGGCCTCTGACTCCAAGAGTGGTCCAAACATACTTTATGGTGTTCCTTGTGCTGGCCAAACTTTGCTGGCCTAACTGTGCCGGCCTAACTCCAGGTTAATAATAATAAAAATAATAATGCACGTATTTATATACCGCCTTTCTTTGGCCATTAGATTGCTCCTCTGGCTTTAATTCAAGGCGGTTTACACAGGCAGGCTTTATCTCTAAACCCGCAAGGGTTTTTTACAAATTACAAAGAAGTTCTATCTTTCAAGAACTACAACAACATACAGATGGAATTTTCATGGTTTAGTCCTTCTTTCTGGCCACATGCTTGCCTTCCTTGCTGGCTGATAAATGGTTTCTCTGCTCCCACCAAAGGAACAGCTGGTCCAGCACAACTCCTCTCTCACAGGCAGCTGGAGACAGCTCTTATCAGTCGCATTTCTCAAGGTCTGCCGCTCACGGAGACTTCCAGTGTTGTCGAACTGGCGACCTTCGGATGTTATCTATGTTATCTTCGGGCAAATGGAGGCTTTAACCCTCTCGACTAAACCTCCTGCCCAAGGAGGTTAGGACTGTGCTCTGAAAGTCCTGTACTTCGACAGCAGCGATGAGGAGCATAGGAAGGGTTTGGATTGGTGCTTGTTTTTGTAGTGCAGAGGCGGCAGATCTGCGACGGCATCAGGTAGCCAGAGCTTTTAACTCACTGCCCCAGTGCCCAGGGCAGTGACATCACGGTGTCACGTGATGTTGTGACATCACTTCCAGGTTCTGCCCGGAGGGCCATTGTAAAGCATGCTTGGACCACTCTCGGAGTCAGAGAGGATGGTGCACGTCTATATGCTGACTCTGACTCCAAGAGTGGTCCAAACACACTTTACGGTGGCTCTTCTGCTGGCCAAATTTTGCTGGCCTAACTCCAGATTAGGATTGCATCCAGAGTGATGTTGGGTTGGTCACTGTCTTTCAGCCTAACCTACTGCATAGTGATATGGTGAGGATAAAGTAAGGGCCCAATC
>JAJKFI010000033.1:10073967-10090928 GCA_029204185.1 Lerista edwardsae
CGGGAGAGGATGGGCGGCCTGATTCTCAAGTGTGCTTCCTTCCTCCTTAGCTGTAACAAATCTGCCTGCTCCAAGACCATCAGCATGAGTTTTGTTGAATACAGAGACACAATCCAAGAAGGGGATACAGCGATTGTCTTTTTGGGCCATGAGTCAATGTTTCCAGTGAAAGTGCAACGGGGTGGTCAAACGCAGACGAAATACGGTGTCATCAGACACTCCTCCGACCTCATAGGAAAGAAGTACGGCTCCAAGGTCACCTGCAGCAAAGGCGGCTGGGTGTATATTCTTCATCCAACCCCAGAACTCTGGACTGTGAATCTGCCCCATCGAACTCAGATTCTGTATTCCACGGACATCGCGCTTATCACCATGATGCTTGAGCTGAAGCCAGGAAGCATCGTCTGTGAATCTGGTAAACGTTTCTTCTTGGAAAGTTTATACGATTGTAATTAAAAAGTCTCTCCTTTACTGTTAGACCAGTGATTCTCAAATGTTTTAATACTGGGACCCACTTTTTAGAATGACCATCTGTCTGGGACCCACCAGAAGTGATGTCATGGCCAGAAGTGTCGTCATTGCGACGCCAAAGCCTGCCGCTTTCCTGAGAATGCAGCAATAAGTTGGGTTATTTGAAAGTCATTTACCAATAGCAAAAAGAATCAGAAAGGAAAAAGCCTATTCACAACCTTGACACAAGCCAAGCAACCACACAGCCCTCCCTCTTTAAGCATCCCATCTTCCCATATTTTCAATATGGCTCCTCTAGGTGCTTTGCAACCCGCCTGAAATTGGCTTGCAACCCTCTGGTGGGTCCTGACCCACAGTTTGGGAACCACTGTGTTGGACTATTGTGATGATCTTCACTATCACATCGGTTTGACGCTGTCGAGCCGTTGCTTCGGCAACTACACCGGCTGCCGGTTCTGTTCCGGGCCCAATTCAAGGTGCTAATTTTGACGTTTAAAGCCCTTTACGGCTCGGGTCCAGGGTATTTGAGGGACCGCTTCCTCCCCTATAATCCTGCCCGTACTCTTAGATAATCTGGGGGGGGGGCCCTTTTGACTGTGCCGCCACCAGTAGAGATGAGAGGGACGGCGGCCAGGACTAGGGCCTTCTCAGTGGTGGCCCCCCGACTTCGGAATTCCTTTCCCTTACAATTGAGAACTGCTCCCTCTTTGGTAATATTTCGGCGGGGGCTGAAGACCTTTTTATTTCAAAAAGCTTTTAATTGTTGACAGGCTGGCTGGCTGGTTTTTTATACTCTTGCTTATATTTTATGATCCACGGGGCTTGTTGTTGTTATAAATTTTAATTGTTTTAATATTGTTTTTAAATTATTGCTTTTTAATGTTAAAGTGTGAACTTTATTGTATTCTACTGTTTTTGTTGTAAGCAGCCTTGGGTGCCTATGGGCAGAAAGGCGGGGTATAAATTAATTAATTAATTAATTAAATAATAATAATATTGGTTGCCCCTGACCCAAGAGGAGGAGACATTGTCATGTCCTTGTCTTCCTGACCCCCCACCCCAACTGTTGTCCTGGATACAGTCTGACCAAATCTTAACCTGTAGCCCTGGTTCTTGGATGGAGTTTGTACTCTAGTCCCAGTACATGCTTAAGGGCAGTGATGGGATCAGCTAACGACTTGGGGGAATGCTGGGCAGGCAGCAGGAAGGCTGGGAGGGACTTCCGGGTGATTGACAGCCCGTCCGTCCGGGTCCGCCGCCCGCCCGCCCGCCGCACGGGCTGCCCCCAGGTTGCGCGCCCCGCTGCTGTGCGCCCTGGCACCCAGGGACCCCCACCTGTCCCCCTCCCAGCGAGCGGGCGCCCCCTCCGAGGCCAGGGCAGCCCATGCGGCAGGTGGGCAGGAGGCGGACCCGGACGGGGCTGTCAATCACCCAGAAGTCCCACCCAGCCTTCCTGCTGCCCGCCCAGCGTTCCCCCGAGTCATTAGCTGATCCCATCACTGCTTAAGGGTGTATATCTCCCTTTAGGCTTGGAATCATTGTTTTGCAGCCATTGCTTCTACAGTATGATATGGGGCCCATCTTCAGAGGCAGACCCACCGCTCACCCCCTGGTGTTTCCTATTTACCACCATGGTGGTCAAGGTAATTGTGGGGAGAGGCTTCAGGCATGGGACGATCCTGTTCTCTTACCTGGCATATTCCTGTGCTAAATTAGTTCACTTGGTCATCTTTGTCAGCTTATATTGATAGGTGCATTGACCAGTTTGAGTGTATGTTTGTTTGCATGTGTGTTTTTGTATGTTTGCATGGTGAGGGCAGGAAATACTTGGAGAAGAAAGGGAAGAGAGCTTATGTGCATCTGTTAAACCTGTTTTCTACCAAGTATGTGCTGGAGATTGCATTTCTACCAATGTTGCTCTAACACATCATTGATAGAAAGTTGTTTTAAATGGGACTAGGTCTGGAGCAACTTAAAATATTTGCCATTTTTACTCATTATAAATCATTTCTCAGTAAGTGTGGTGTTTTCTTTGTAATTGGCACATTTCTCTTTTGTTCTGAATCATACCATGTTGATTACAAAAAAGAGCCAAGTAAAACCTATTCAAATTTCATTCATTCATTCATTTATAAAACTGATTTTTTTGGCCCGCAAAAATGTGTAAAATATACAATGTGGCCCGTGAGCTTAAATGTTTGGAGACCCTGGCTTAGACTAAGAGCACAATCCTAACCTGGAGTTAGGCCTGCACAGTTTGGCCTGCGCAAGGGACACCTTAAAGTGCGTTTGGACCACTCTCGGAGTTAGACGCACGTCTGTGTGCTGGCCAATCTGACTTCGAGAGTGGTCCAAATATACTTAGGTTATCCCTTGTGCTGGCGAAACTTTGCCGGCTAATTATGCCGGCCTAACTCCAGGTTAGGATTGCGCTCTCAGAGTTTATAAGCGGTTAATGTGTTTATAAGTGGAATAAGCGGTTTATTCAATTTACATCCTCCCTTTCTGCCATCATGGAACTCCAGGTCACGAACACTGCAGTTTACATGACCAGACCTAGGCTTGCTTAGCTTTAGCAAAGCGGTTGTGTCATGTGTTCCCAGGACACACCCCAGTTGCCCTTGGTGCGTTGCTGTTTTGACTTCTGTAGCCTAGCTCAGTGGTTCCCAAACAGTGTGCTCAGCACCTGAGGGCGAACTCATAGGGGCACAGCGGGATATTCCCAGTGGTCTCTTCTTCCTGGCTCTCCTGGGCACTCTCCTGGGCACCACCATCTTGGATCATGCAAGATCTCGCACTATTATTATTATTATTATTATTATTATTATTATTATTATTATTATTATTAATTGATTTCTACCCCGCCTTTCTGCCCAAAGGCACACAAGGCGGCTTACAAATAATTAAAGGCAATACAAGCCACAATCTATACAATTAAAACATATTAAAAACAACATTAAAAACAAGTTAAAATTTAAACAAGCCCCGTGGATTGAAAGATGTAAAAAATACCAGTCTGCCTGTCAGCGTTTAAAAGCTTGTTGGAATAAAAAGGTCCTTAACCTCTGCCGGAATGTTGCCAAAGAGGGAGCAGTTCTTAATTCTAAGGAGAGGGCATTCCAAAGTCGGGGGGGGCACCACCGAGAAGGCCCTATTCCTGGCCGCCACCCCTCTCACCTCTCCTGGTGGCGGCACCGTCAATCTTGGCACAATCCAAGATTGTGGCGCCTGGCAGAGCTGGGAAGGAGACCTGCCTCGAAGGCAGGATGCTGTGACCCTGGTAAGTTTGGGAACTGCCGGCCTAGCTTATCCCCAAGTCTTAAAGTGGGCAGCAAAAGCAGACAAGCACCTGCAAACTGAATATTGTTGAAATCCATTTCCTGAATGAACCCTGAGCCCCAAGGGCCTTGCAACACTCTTGAGAAGTGCTCCGAGGGGTCTCTTACAGGAGGAGGAATTTCGTCATGGGGAGTGCAGTAGCTAATGAGGCAGCCCCCCCCCCAATCTCTGCTCTTGTTGCCTGCTGCGTTGCTGGCCCTGTGGTAGAAGTTCATGCCTGTGGCTCCCCGATGAAAGCAGCATTGTTATTATGATTGCATAAGGCTTGGCAGCCTCCTGGGCATGACCATGTCGTTAGACTGCTAAAATACCATCTGTCATCCTGTTTGCTTTTTCTCTCTTAGCAAACTGGGATATTTTCCCACTTCCTTGTGGGAAACATGTATTGCTGGGAGACAGTCAAGGAACTGCAGAGCCTCAGATGGGCTGAATGCTGAAACTGGAAAGGCTGCAACATTTTTTTTTCATGCAGCGGTCTGGGAAAACTCAGGATGGAAGCACCCAGCTCATAAAGTGCTCGCAGCATGCTGGCTGCAAGGCTGTGTATGCTTACCTGGGTGTAAGCTGCATTGAATGCAGCTGGACTTACTTCTGAGTAAACATGAACCACAGACTAGGATTCAATTCTATAGAATGGTTAGAATTGTGCTGTTGGGCTTGTAAACAGGCCATTCCCTTGTAATCTGTCAGAATCTCATCCAAGCATTCTGGCAAGGATGCGTCTGTGAAAGATAAGAGAAATGGTGGTGGTTTTTCTTTCAAGTTTCTTAGTGTACCACACTGAATGCGACTTCTTCCCATAGTAATGCAGTGGCGTTTCTACAGGGATGGCAAAGCTCTAAGTTTTGCAAGAAGCCTTACCTTGCAGTGGAAATCACTCCTCTCCTGCACCGTTTTAGCCAATCCTCACAGGGAACAGCAACATCTTGGCGTTGCTTACTGGCTACAGCAGCAAGGGAGAGGAGGGATTTACAGGACAGGGTAAGGCTTCTTGCAACACTTAGAGCTTTGCCCTCCCTGTAGAAACGCCTCTGTAATAATGGTGTATTTTTGGAAGTTTTATCTGTATTAGAACAATTAAAATAATGGGTTTTGTATTCCCTTGGCTCTCTATAATTTAATAACACACTTCCAGCCGTCTCTTGTATGTTTTGCTTCAAGCAGTGCCTTAAGGCAGTGTTTCTCAAACTGTGGGTTGAGACCCACTTAGTGGGTTGTGACCTGAAGTCAGGCGGGTTGCGGAGACTGGAAACGGCCATCTTGGAAGTTGCAGGCCTTACCCTTGCTATATTCCTTTTGTGAGTGTTAACTGAATTTTCAAGGGAGGGTTTTTCAAAATTTTGTTTTTCGTTCAGTGCTTTTACATTATATTTTATTCTAACTTCGCTTTCTGTCAGGGTTGTTTATGGTTGTGCAGTTGCTGCAGTCCACGAATGCTAGTTTGCATTCCAGGAGCGTCATTTGATTATGTCACAATGATGGCAGTTCCTGCTTGTTGATGTCACTTCCAGCTATGACATCACTTCCAGGTTAGTGACCACTTCAAGTGAGTCCTGACACAAGTGCCATTTTGAAAAGTGGGTCCTGATCTAAAAGGTTTGAGAACTACTGCCTTCAGCTCTTTTTTTTCTAGACTTGAGTTCAGGAGCTTTACAGAGCAGACAGCTGGAACACGTGGTGGGTTTGCCTAGTTACTGTGGCACGCAAAGTGGCAGTTCTGGGCAGCCATTTGCTGCTGATGGCTTGTGCTCCTGTAACCTGCTGAAAGATGCCTGCAGTTCTAGCAGGTGGCGAGTAGGAGGTTTGCTCTGCTGTGAAGATTACCCCTGACTGCTGCAGGGCTAGAGGGGAAGCAGCCTTTCCCCCTTGTCCACAATTACATCATGAAGTTTAAACAGATCAGCCATTGCATAAGGGAATCTTGGCATGTTTGCCGGTTTTTAACTGGCCAATGGACTGGTGTGCCAACTCTGCTTGGAAGGCATCATTGCTCTTGCCATGGGGATTGGCATTCTTGTTGTGTGTTTCCCATCCTCCTCTTGCTTCCCATATTGTTTAGCTGCTCTTTTTGAGTCGGGACCATTCACAGAGTTCCCCACCCTTGCCTGGAACCATAATACTTCGCAAAATGCTAGGCTAGGATCAGCAACTGAAAGCCCCCAAGAGCTATGCTGACCCCTGCGTTGCCAGCCTGGAGATAAAATAGGGTGTTGGAAGTGTGATACTTGCAGAATTGGGAGTTTCTGTTCAGTTGGTTTGGGGGCAGAAGCTGAGGCCCTCCCCTTATTCTGTTCTCAAAGGGCCCTTCTAGCAAATATATTGGCCCATCACTGTGCTGACCCAGGCCAGCTCAGTTAGGCCAGCACAGTTTGGCTGGCAAAAGGAGCACCATAAAGTATGTTTGAACCACTCTCTGAGTCAGAGAGGCCAGCACACAGACGTGCACCTGATTCTGAGAGAGGTCCAAAAGTGCTTTATGGTGTCCATTGTGCCGGCCAAACCTTGCTGGCCTAACACCAGGTTAGGATTGTGCCCCCCCCCCCCGTCAAAAGGTGTTTGAATATGTGTCTTTTGGAGTAAATCAAAATTGCAAATGCATTCCTATCTGCCTGTGCCAGGAACGTGGGGTGTTGAATTTGGCCGAACGTTGATTCCTGGTAAACATAATGTTGCTTTGCCAACTTGCTGTCAGAGTTTTTCATCTTATGCCTTTGAACCTTTGTATGTTTGGCTTTTTGTTTTTGAATGGCTCGCCGGCAAATGTGGTGCATGTGCTGCTCCAGCTTGTTTTGAGCGATTGGAAGTACAAACTAGTCGCGTAAAAGTATGTTTTGTCAAATGAAGGCAGGCAGTTTGTTCAGTGAAAAGGACTGCATTGGAAATGCACACTGGAAATTGGAGCCCTGTGGGAAGAAGCTAATTTGCACATTACATTTTCAGTAGGATGTTATGTGCATTATGCTATATTACACATTTGCGCATACGGTGGGTGCCAGGCTGCAGCAGAATGGACCTGTTGCTCACATTCTGTGCTGATGGATTTGTTAACCATAGAAATGCCAGGCTTTTAAGTAAGCCTGGTTTTTTAAGTAAGTAAGTAGAACTCCTTGCCACAGGAGGTGGTGATGGCATCTGGCCTAGATGGGGACAGGACAGATTTCTGGAGGAAAAGTCCATTGCAGGCTACACGCCATGATGGTTAGTGCAACCTCCTTCTTCTAGAGGTAGGCTACCTCGGAGTGCCGGATGCAGGAGAGTGGCAACGAGATGCACATATCTTGTGTACTCCCTGAGGCATCTGGTGGGCCACTGTGAGATGCAAGAAGCTGGACTAGATGGGCCTTTGGCCTGATCCAGTGGGGCTCTTCTTATGTTCATATGTTCTAAACCGCACCAGAAATCTTGAGATAGTTCTAGAAATCAATGTGATTAGAAGATTTGTACCTCCTTTTAACGCCGTTACTGAATCGCTCATAGTAAAGACAGGCAGAGGAGCTGAAAGCGAGAATGAGGAGATGAGATTCTAATTTAGAAGACATTCAGCAGTAGGGTCAGAAGAGGAATAAAGAACAGTGAGTCAGATATTAAAAGGAGATGGTGGGGAATGAAACTCCACATAAGAGAAACTGAAAGCTGTAGAAAGACCCTTAGAGAAGGCCAGAGCCCTCACCAGCAGAAAACGTTGACAGAGAAGCAATGACTAAGAGAGAGGATTGCTGGGATAACTGTCTGAGTTTTTAATCCAGGGTTTGGAAAGGGCTCGATTCTGTTTAGCTCTGTCCTCTGAGTACAAATTACCTAGCCTGGGGAATTGAGCTGGGTGGAGTTCTTATATAGAGACAGTATGTTCTCTACTTGGGTCTTCTTTGACTTTTGTTACACCCAGGGCGCAATCCTAACCTGGAGTTTGGCCGGCACAGTTAGGCCAGCAAGTTTGGCCGGCACAAGGGCCACCATAAAGCACGTTTGGACCACTCTTGGAGTCAGGGAGGATGTCGCATGTCTGTGTGCTGGTCTCTCTGATTCAGAGAGTGGTCCAGACATACTTTACAGTGTGCCAGCCAAACTTTGCTGGTGTAACTGTGCTGGCCTAACTCAAGGTTAGGATAGTGCCTCAGGGGACTTCTGTAGTTCAGGAAAGCTCAAGGCTGTCAATTCCCCCACCCCTCTTTGCTGTGCATTTTGGCAGCTCCAGGTGTAAGGCACCTGAATCCCATTGCCCAATTCCCTGGCTTGAGCTTCCTAGTGTCTTCCAGGAACACATGCAAGACGATATGAAAAAGCATAGGGCATGGTAGGAAAACAGCAACCACAAACCAACCAGGACAGATGGTGGAAAATAACTGAAATGTACTCAACTTGGGGTCTCCAAACTATGTTCCCGGGTGCCAAATCTGGCCCAAGTGTTTTTCTGGCCCAGAGCAAATTAAAATATTTGACATTTTCTCTCCTATGTCATGTCTCAGCTTAAGCATGGCATTGTTTCTTTGTAAATGTCACATTTCTCTTTTGTTCTGAATAATATGTTGTTGTTGTTGTTCAGTCACTAAGTCATGTCTGACTCTTCGCGACCCCCTGGACCACAGCACGCCAGGCCTCCCTGTCCTCCACTAGCTTCCAGAGTTCACCCAATTTCATGTTCATTGCTTCGGTGACACTGTCTAACCGTCTCATCCTCTGCCACCCCGTTCTCCTTTTGCCTTCCATTTTCCCAGCATGAAGGTCTTTTCTAAAGAGTCCTCTCTTCTCAGGAGGTGGCCAAAGTATTTGAGCAATCAGGCTTGACTTCCTGTAGGATTGACCGATTGGATCTCCTTGCAGTCCAGGGGACTCTCAAGAGTCTTCTCCAACATCGTAATTCAAAATCTGAATAATATACTGTTACAAAAAAAGATCTAAGTAAAATATATGCATTCATTTAAAATTCATTCATAAAACAGATTTTTTTCAGCCCACAAAAATGTGTCAAATATACGACATGCCCTTCATACTGAAAAGTTAGGAGACCCCTGTACTAATCCAAAGAGAACACACACACACAAAGAAACAGTAATGCAAGGCCAATAATTAGAGGCGTGGGTTTTTGGTGATATTTTTTCCCAAAATTTCTTGATCAAAATAGCAAATGGCAGTGTTTTTATTCTACATTCTCATTCCAACTTCTCATTTTCATTAATTCTAAAATGCTTTAAAAGTGTACTAGGTAGATGTAATAGGTTATATAGCATCAGCGGATAAAGCCACCATATTATTTCTAATTAGAAAAGTAGTCTATTTTAATTTCTGGAAAACGTCTTGTGTTTTCATTCATATACTTTGACCGCCCAAAGGCAATGTTTAACTGCCAAAAAGCAGTTTTCAGTGACAACCCCCCCCCACTCCTACCAATATGATAAAGACCAGAAGGATAGACCAGAAGGATAAAATAAAACGGAAGTGGTGTAGTAGCTACAAAGCTTTGAACTGATGTCTTTGGCTTTGTGTCTTTCCCAAAGAGAGACTCCCAAAGAGTCCTTTTGAGGTAGTGGTAGTATGCTGGGGGGATATCTGGTCTGACCAAGAAGTGGAAGGTGAGAATCCTTGCAGATCCAAGGGAAAGGAACCAAGGCCCAGCTTTGGTCATAGATCCCATGGGTAAGGGACCATAAGCCCCCAACATAGAGGTGGTGAGGTACCGTAACTTGCAAGTGCAGAGCGTTATGGAATTGGTAAATATCTAACCTGCCTTGCTGGAGCATCTCATTAACAGTGGCTATGAGTAAAGGTGGATTCAGCGTTGCCACAGTGCCGTTGGCAGATGGCATTTGTATGTGCAGCTGATTTGTGGAGCAGCAACAGAGTCAGCTGAGGATGTTCCTTCATGCCGACAGTGTAAAGTAACCTAGATTTTGCTCTCATTTGTACACCCAGCGCATGCATGATTAATGTGTTCTAATTAAGCTAAAGAGCAGGCTTGCTTTTAAAGAAACTTGCATAAGGCAACCTGAGAGGTACTGGATTTTCTGGTCGGTTAAGGAAGCGCAACTCAGTCTGGGCCTTAAGAACAGAAGAAGAACCCCACTGGACTAGTCCAACTTCCTGTATCTCTCAGTGGCCCACCAGATGCCTCAGGGAGCACACAAGACAACCAAGATGCCTGCATCTGTTGTGACTTCCCTGCATCTGGCATTCTGAGGTAGCTTATTACCCTTGCACCACCCCCAAGGAAGACACCAGACTGAGGTTCATTCTTTTGCCAGTTCTGAATATCCTGACAATTATTTTTTTTCCTGACTGACCTGAGCTCTTAGTATTTCAAGACAGGGAGTACAAGATCTTACAGGGCAGGTGAACTGAAACACAACTAATGCTATAAATCTAGTAGCATAGCCAGAGCATGGAGACGCTCTGCAGTAAATACTGCAGGCGCAGCAATGCGCCATGTAAGCTGCCCCTCCCACTTGCCATTAGAGCTATTCTGGGCAGTGACGGCATTGCCCAGAATGACTGATGGCAAGTGGGCGGGGCATTTACATGGCGTTTTGCAGCATCTGCGGTACTTACCATGCTTTCCCCTGGCTGTGCTACTTTATAAACTTGTTATGTGTGTGTCTGTGTGTGTGTCTGTGTGTCCTGTTCCCCCCCCCACACACACACACACTTTATGTAAGTGGAAGTGTTCCAGTCGCTCTTCAAAAGGAACTGGGAAACTGAGCTTCAGGACTGCTGAGTTCTCAACCAGTCTCCAGCTCTAAGCCAAGCAATAAGGGGTGAGATGGCAGAGGAAGTGGCAGGGAGGAACTACTTTGGCTTGCAGGCCCAGGGCACATTAAGATGTTCTCTGTTGCAGGAGTGGGGCTGTGTGAGAGAAAGAGAGACTGTAGCGCTCAGGGTAAGCCTCATGATCTTTGGTGCCTTTCAGGAATACTAATTTGTACAAGGTTGTGCAGTTCAAGTGTTTTGTTCTCATAACAACGGGAACATTGGCAAGCATTATGACAGAACTTGGGGCAGCCTGCCACAGTCTGCCAGAAAAAAAAGCATTACTGGCCTTAGCAGGAGAACTGCAGAGTGCATTCTCTGCATTGCGCCCAGAGGTAGGAATAGCATGGCATCACAAGTTTCACATGCATTCATGTGCCTTCTCTCCCTGAAATGAGGGCTCAGTCCTAACCTGGAGTTAGGCTGGCACAGTTTGGCCAGCAAAGTTGGGCAGGGACACCATAAAGCGTGTTTGGGCCACTCTCGGAGTCAGAGAGGATGGCGCACATCTGTGTGCTGGCCTCTGTGACTCCTAAAGTGGTCCAGACATACCTTATGGTGTCCCTTGTGCCAACTGAAATTTGCTGGCCTAACTGTGCCGGCCTAACTACAGGTTAGGATTGCGAGTCTTGATGTTGATTTTATTATTAGAATGAGAGCCTTTGTTTTAACTCTGTCTTAAGTTTCTAACTCTCATGGATGCAAAGAACTTGAAAGAACCCCTTGTCACCAGTGGGGCAAGTTAAAGAAACTTAAATGGCTTTGGATTTCAAATACACAGTGCCAGAGCCTCTTCTTGACTGATTGGTCTTGCTCAATATTTTAAACATTTGTAACTTCACCATCATGGAGAGGTTGCTTCCTTCAAGAGATGCCTCAGGAGTCTTGCAATATTTTCAGTCTTATTCTAGATTTCTTTCCTTGCCAGACAAATTTTTTAGTCATCTTATTTAACTCCACAAATAAGTTCTTTTTTAATATGATGGGAATTGTCTGGAATAAAAACATAAGCTTTGGCAAGGTTGTCATCATGATTCTACCCATAAAAGATAGCTGTAGTTTACTCCATTTATCAAAGTCTCTTTGTATTTCTTTCAATATTTTAAGATAGTTGTCTTCCATTAGAGTGCTTGTTTTATTTGATCTCGTTATTCCCGGATATTTCGTTTTGGTAGTCATTTGCAATCCAGCATTCCTTAACTCTTGACTTTCTGGTTCTTTTATATTTTTCAGTAAAAGTTTCGTCTTTTGGTAGTTAATCTTTAAACCAACTACCTCTCCATAATTTCCTAAATCCTCCATTAAGAATTTCAGTGATTCTGCTGGATCTTCCAAAATAAACACCACATCATCCACATATGCTTGTAACTTATATTCTTCTTCTTGTATTTTTAACCCTTTTATTCTTGTATCTCCTCTTATTACCATATTCAGCATTTCTAGAGATAAGATGAAAAGTAATGGTGACAGTGGCCATCCTTGTCTTGTTCCTTGCTCTATCTCTATTTCTTTTGTCAATTCTCCATTCTCTTATTTTTGCTTTTTGTTGAGTATATATGCCCTTCAAATACCTTTAAATTCCTGTCCAAATTCCATGGCTTCTAGTTGTTTCCTCATAAACTCCCAATTCACATTGTCAAAAGCCTTCTGGGCATCCAAAAACACTAGACCAAGCTTCCTTGTTGATTGTGCATCACAAAATTCCAGCATATTTATTATTGTCGTAATTATTGTCCTCATATTATTTCTTAAGTGCTTTTTAGGCAAAAATCCTGATTGGTCTTGATGTATCACCTGATTTAGGACTTTATTTAATCTTGCCGCTAAAATGGTCATAAAGATTTTATAATCTACATTCAACAAGGATATATATTGCAAGACTCCAAAGAAATAGCAGGCTTCGGTCTGCCAGATTGGGAGTTATACTATCAAACGGCAGCTTTAAGATGGATTAAAGAGTGGGTAAATCCCACAAATCAAAGGACAATTAAACTGGAGACTCATGATTTACAAATCGGTTTACATGCATTTTTGATATATGATAAGGCAAAATATTATCGAAGCTTCAAGCAACGTAGCCTAAGAAGATCCCTGCTTTGGGTTTTGGACCAAATAAGATATAGGACTTACATTAAAATACCAAGATGGATAAAACTGTTGGAAATGGTGACAAAATCAGAGTGGATCAGAGAAGACCAGAAAAACATATTCTGAACTGCTGGATGAGAAAGGTGAAACGCTGAATAAGAAAGAATTGGAAGATAAAGGTCTTTCTCTAGATTGGTGGTCTGAACTACAGATAAGATGGAGAATAAAAGAGGGTAAAAGAGAATAAAAGAGGATCCCTGTCTGTTTGACAGGGATCTACGAAAAAGAAACGGACTTTGATAAAATATTTATAGAAGACAAAGAGCAGTATATAAAAAAGATATATGTGTATCTTCTTAAAATGAAAACTGAAGATGAAATAGTTAAAGAATCAATGGGCCAAAAACTTAGGATACAACATACCTTTGGAAAGTTGGGAAAAAATATGGGTAACTAATATTTAGCTAATGAAAGCTACGTCATTTAAAGAGAAGTTATATAAGATGTTTTATAGATGGCATATTACACCAGAAAAAATAGCCAAAATGTATGAAGGAACCTCTAATAAATGTTGAAAATGTGATGTAGTAGAAGGGACTTACTATCATATTTGGTGGACTTGTCCCAAAGTGAAGAAATATTGGGAGAGAATACATGTAATTCTACAAGAAATTTTAGAATGTGTGATTCCTTTCAAACCAGAAGGGTTCCTCCTAAATATTTTACCAGACATACAAGATGTAAAAAATTAACATACAGTATTATTGTAAATATTGTAATGGCAGCTAGGATCACATTTGTGCAGAAATAGAAAAATGCTGATGTACCGAGGATAGAACAATTGGTTGAAAAAGTTTATGAGACTGCAGAAATGGATGTGTTGACTGAAAGATTGAAAGAAGGAAATTTAGAGAAAATTAAGTCATATTGGAAACCTTTTTATGATTGGACAGAGAAACAAACTTAATATGATAAGAAAAGATTAGAATTTTATGTATTATATGATTGTTGTTGTTGTTCAGTCGCTAAGTCGTGTCCGACCACATGGAGCACAGCACGCCAGGCCTCCCTGTCCTCCACTAGCTTCTGGAGTTTGCCCAATTTCATGTTCATTGCTTCGGTGACACTATCTAACCATCTCATCCTCTGCTGCCCCCTTCTCCTTTTGCCTTCCATCTTTCCCAGCATGAGGGTCTTTTCTAAAGAGTCCTCTCTTCTCAGGAGGTGGCCAAAGTACTTGAGCTTCAGCTTCAGGATTTGTCCTTCCAGGAAGCAATCAGGCTTGACTTCCTGGAGGATTGACCGATTGGATCTCCTTGCAGTCCAGGGGACTCTCAAGAGTCTTCTCCAACACCATAATTCGAAAGCATCTATTCTTCGGCGCTCTGCCTTTCTTATGGTCCAGCTCTCACAGCCATACATGGCTACTGGGAAAACCATCGCTTTGACTATGCGAACCTTTGTTGGCAGGGTGATGTCTCAGCTTTTTATTAAGTTGTCTAGGTTCGCCATAGCTTTCCTCCCAAGAAGTAAACCTCTTTTAATTTAATGGCTGCAGTCACTATCTGCGGTGATCTTGGAGCCCAGGAAGATAGTCTGTCACTGCTTCCATTTCTTCCCCTTCTATTAGCCAGGAAGTGATGGGAGTGGTTGCCATGATCTTAGTTTTTTTAATGTTGAGCTTCAAGCCAATTTTGGCACTTTCCTCTTTCGCCCTCATCAGAAGGTTCTTGAGTTCTTCCTCACTTTCTGCCATTAGAGTGGTATCGTCTGCATATCTGAGGTTGTTGATATTTCTCCCAGCAATCTTGATTCCAGCTTGTGAATCATCCAGCCCTGCCTTCCTCATGATGTACTCTGCATATAAGTTAAATAAGCAGGGTGACAGTATACAGCCTTGTCGTACTCCTTTCCCAATTTGAAACCAGTCGGTTGTTCCATGTCCAGTTCTAACTGTTGCTTCCTGACCCGCATACAGGTTTTTCAGAAGGCAGAGAAGGTGGTCTGGTATATATAAGATATATTATCACAAATAGACAATATAATGGTTTAATTAAACTCAGGAAGTTGATGATATAGATAATATGTATAGGAAAGACTGAATAGGTATAATTCAGTTTGTATACCTAATGTGATTTCTACCTTTGTATTTTACCCTATACCTGTGTTGTTCCAATTTCTTTACCCATCACCTGTTTAATAAAACAATAAAAAAAATTAAAAAAGAGACACACACAGAGAGAGAGGCGTCAGGAGCAGGAAATGAGTAACACTGTCTCTGCAATATCGATGTCCAAACTGAAATATTGAGCACATTATGGGAATGGGTGTATAGCTTGGTTTTATTATCCAGAGTGCTTGGGAATGAGAAGCTTAGAAATGAAATGCAAGTAGAGACCCAAAAATATTCATGGATGTGTGCTTGTTTAAAATACCTGCTCTGTATGTATTCCCCATTTGCAATTGCATATATACAGTACATCACTCAGGACACTTGCCTAACCTGTGCTGGAATAGGCAGGCCAGGTCATGACATTAGGAATATGTAAAACGTTGTATCTGTATGTAATCATAAGAACATAAGAAGAGCCCTGCTGGATCAGGCCAAGGCCCCATCTAGTCCAGCTTCCTGTATCTCAATGGCCCACCAGAGGCCTCAGGGAGCACAGAAGACAACAAGATGCCTGCATCTTGTTGCTACTTCCCTGCATCTGACATTCTGAGGTAGCCTACTTCTAATGTAAGGAGGTTGCACCACCCATCATGGCCTATAGCCCACAATGGACTTTTCCTCCAGAAATCTGTCCAAGCCCGTTTTAAAGGCACCTAGGCCAGATGCCATCACCACCTCCTGTGGCAAGGAGTTCCATAGCTTAACTACCTGCTGAGTAAAAAAGTATTTCCTTTTATCTGTTTTGACTCGCCCAACATCAATTTCAGTGGATGTCATCTGGTTCTGGTATTGTGAGAGGGAAAAGAACATCCCTCTATCGACTACCCATCGCATGCGTAATTTTGTATGTCTCAGTCATGTCCCCCCTAATCAAAGTATAGTCAACTAGCTTTAGACAAATTCATGTTGGTTCGGCCTATCAGTAGCTTCTAACCCTCCATATTTAAATGGACTATGAATATGGACTATTCAAATGGTCCATAACTAATGGACCCTCCATATTCAAAAGCTGCGTATCTTTGAATATTAGGTGCTGGGGAACTAATGGTGGCCATGAAGGCTCCTGTCCCAGCTTGCAGGCTTTCTGGAGTCTCTTGGCTAGTTGCAGAATGAGATCGACCTTTGTGCCGGCCAACCAGGGCTGTTCTTCTGTTCTCAGCAACAGTCCTAATTTTACAAGGTATTTGCCCGATACCTTTTTGGCCAGCTTTCACCTGCTGCCCTGGAGGAATTGCCCTGTACTTAAGAACCACAAGTTCTTGCCATTTAAAAAGCAAGCCAACATCAGGTTCCAGGTTTGGCATAAATTTGGCTTGTGAGACCCAGGCCTTGAGCTGAAGCCTGCTTTCAAGGGGGTTCCTAGGAAGGGAAGGAGAGCAGCAGCTTCCCTAGTTGTTTTAAGAGTCTTGATACACAACAGCAGATGCTTGAAAATGTAAAAGAATATTGAGTGGGAAACGAGATGTGCGTGCCAAGCTCATGCCTTTGCTTCTCTCAAGCCCTGCTGGGTTGACATCCCTTCTGTTTGCTGTGGAGATGAATAGGAGGAGGCCCCCACGGCAGGAGTGCAACATTAACCCCCTGGGAGGCAAAATCGTTACGCTCCCTGGGACGGCAGAAAGCCCCAGTCACGCAAGCGAGCCTTCTGGTGAGGGAACTTGGCACAGCCTGCTGGCCCCATGAGCTGCGCTTGCTGTTGCCCGGAAGAGCGATCGATGAGTAGCCTTGTGCGATGCTGGCTGGGTGTCCGTGAAATTGCCGAGGCATCTCTCCCAGCAGGGCATAGCCACATGGTGGATCGCATCGGGCGCGTGTCTGGGGCTGTTCCAAGGAGAAACCGGATTTGTAGGCTGTGGAAGCACCCAGGTGGTGCAACCTTGAGAACGCTTTGCATCCCCATTGCATCACATGGGCGTGTCCGCAGCCCACAAATCCAGTTTCTCCTTAGCCAGCTCCAAACACACTCCCAAGTCACACGATGATATCCGGAATGCAGCTGAAGCAAGTGCGTAGCGTGATGCTATCTGGAATGGTGATTAAGGGAACTCAGGTTCACATCTCCGCTTAGCCAAAAATATACTGGGTTAAATTGGGTCAGTCAGTCTCTCTCTCTCTCTCTCTCTCTCTCTCTCTCTC
Source organism: Lerista edwardsae (assembly GCA_029204185.1). Classification (NCBI taxonomy): domain Eukaryota; kingdom Metazoa; phylum Chordata; class Lepidosauria; order Squamata; family Scincidae; genus Lerista; species Lerista edwardsae. The sequence goes on from JAJKFI010000033.1 coordinate 10,090,916, forward strand.
TCTCTCTCTCTCT
>JAJKFI010000033.1:10090938-10111607 GCA_029204185.1 Lerista edwardsae
TCTCTCTCTCTCTCTCTCTCTCTCTCTCTCTCTCTCTCTCTCTCTCTGCAAAAACTACCTTGCAGGGTTGTTGTGAAGAGAAAGGGAGAGGAGGAAGGGCTTCCATGAGCTCCTTGTCGGAAGGGTAGGGAGGAAGGGATATGAACAGCGATGGGATCTGGTAATGAAGATCCGGAACGCTGGGCGGGACTTATGTTTAAGTGGCAGCCCATCCGTTCCACCGCCTGCCCGCCTGCCCGCCCACCCGCCGTGCGGGCTGCCCTGGCCCCGGAGGGGGCGCCTGCTTGCTGGGGGGGACGGGTGGGGGGCGCGCCGGGTGCCTGGGCGAGCAGTGGAGCGGGCAGGCGGCGGAACAGAACGGACGGGCTGCCACTCAAACATAAGTCCCACCCAGCGTTCCGGATCTTCATTACCAGATCCCATCGCTGGATATGAATGCAATAAACATATTTTCTTGGAACACATGAAATAAGAGTGCCGCTTATTTGTTACAGTATTTGTATATCTGCATTCCTTCCATGATGGAAACCAAGGTGTTGTACATGGAATTCCCAGGTAGTTTCTCATTTAAGTCCTGGCTGGACCCAGACCTAGGTAGCTTCAGCAAAGTTGTTGCATCGTGTGCCTTCAGAGGATATCCTGGGAGTTGCAAGGCTGAGGGCGCAATCCTAAGCTGCGCTGGAACAGCAAGGTCGGCGGGCCTGCACTGTATCCAGGCCAGCTTTGGAGCGCTCAGGAGCCTTCCCGGGGCAAGGGCATGTTCACGCCCTTTCCCCAGGGGAGGCTCTTCGCCCAGTTCCTCCCTCCGCCCAGATCCGCTCTTGTGCCAGCTGAGTTTGGCACTGTTGGGCCAACGCTGCTGCTAGCGTTGGTCCAACGGCGCGAGCACTGATGCAAGGGTGCCGGTCGGCACCCTCATGTTGGGCCGACACAAGCATCCAGCATTGGCCCAATGGGCCTCAGAGGATTGCACCCTGAAACAGAGCAGAGGCTATGAGGTTCACCCCCCCCCCTGCCCTCATCTCAGGCTTTCAAAAGTGGTTAGCCTACGAATGTTCTTGCCAGCCCACTAATCAAGACACGTTCATGTGAGCTATTGTGTATTGTTTAATGGAAGAAAGCATGTCAGTTCTGTGCCCTCAGATCAAGGCTTTGGGATCTTCTTTTGTATACGAAGCAGAATGGAGAGGGATAAGACAGGGAAGCTGGAATGAAATGATAACTGTGGTAGTGTTAAGGAGAGGAAAAAATAGCAGCGATGAGGTGGAACTATCCTGGGTCCTGAAGACGGTGAAATGGTCTCTTGATGCAGTGCCTAAATTCAGGGTTTGACTTCGGATATCAGAATGCTACAGTGTTGTTAATTCCCAGGTGAACAGCTTCATTAGCAGGATGCTGGGCAGGATATATTCCCCCTGACTGGATCCGGATCTTCCTGCAACACTCCTTTCATCCCTATTCAGTTGGCATTTAATACCTGATTCCCTCAACTGGCAGTGCAATCCTATGCATGTCTACTGAGAAGTAAGTGCCATTGTGTTCAATGGAGCTTACTACCAGGAAAGTGTGTACAGGATTGTAGCCTGAGTCTGGCTAGCTATTTTGCAACAGAAGGCTACTTCCCACCAAACAGATGGGCCAAACAGCCTCTTGACTTTTATTCCTCCTAGCAAGCTAAGCAATGAACATCGTCTTCCCCTGCTAATATGAAATCAGCCAGATTCTGTGCCAGCGTCCACTGTGTTGTTTTTCAGAGCTTGCAGGGCGTTGCTTGCAGCTGATGACATTTAAGATTGGTCTGAATTGTGTGTCTTTCACAAAATGTGGTGATAAATGGGGTTTGACTTCGGGGACAATGGCAGAAAAATAGACCCAAGTTGGGTTAATGTTTTCATCAGAGATTTCAGCACGTTTATCACTGTGTGATTGGAATGCAGAAATGGGAGATTTGGGTTTTAAACAGATCTCTGTTGTCTCACTTTGGCCTAATAAAATTAGGTATAAGAGAAGGGTACTTACAAATAAATGATTGAAAACAAAATTTAAATAATGATTTAGAACAAAAAATTTAAAAAATTTTTTAGATCAGATTCCTTTTTAAGTTTCAGTTTAAGATTCTTTTTCTCCTTATGAAATAACCAGTCCTAAAAGAAAATCTGAATTAATGCAAACGAAACCTCTTAAGAGTTATGAATTCAATTTTATGCTTCTGTTTCTAAAGGGAGAACTACTGTGTATGAGAATACATATTATACAGCACATTGTCCTTGACCTTGACAATGGACAACCAAGCTAGTTCCTAGAGATCATCCCATTATTTTCTAAGTGCTTCCAGATAGTACAGACGTGGCACTTAACAATCTGTTCCATGATCTTTCTGGATATTGATGTCGGTCTGACATCCTGAATGGTTCTTTTTCCTTTTCTTTTAAGATGTGGACAACATGCTAGGAACAACCGGTTTTCAGGCACCTTCCCTGTTCTCCAGGAGATCTCAAAGATTACAGAAAGCAGCTCTGAGATCACATCATCAGTGCTCTGAGTGCAGTTAACCTGTAATTCATCAGGAGTTAATCAGTAATCTGTAATTTGTAGTAATCTGTAGTTAATCAGAGCACTCAGTGCTCTGAGTATAATTAATCTGTGGAACTCCTTGCCACAGGAGGTGGTGATGGCATCTGGCCTAGGTGCCTTTAAAAGGGGCTTGGACAGATTTCTGGAGGAAAAGTCCATCATGGGCTATAGGCCATAATGTGTTGTGCAACCGCCCTATGCTAGTAGCAGGCTACTTCAGAAGGCCAGGTGCAAGGGAGTGGTAACAGGATGCAAGTGTCTTGTTATCTCACGTGCTCTCTGAGGCACCTGGTGGACCACTGTGAGATCCAGGAAGCTGAACTAGATGGGCCTTTGGCCTGATCCAGCAGGGCTCTTCTTATGTTCTTGTTTATCTGCTTCTGGGGTCTTAAATAACTAGGTGTTCCCTTATCTCTTTACCCATCCTGAGTTGCGATGACCCCAGTTCCTCACCACTGAAGCTGGGCTACCTTCCTCTTGCAGGACAAGAGAGATGCAAAATCAGAATAGTAAAGCTCTGCCTTCTTTCCAACATGTTCTTAGCACTTCCCCGTCTTCTCCATGCAGCTCGCCTGCTGCTTCCTTGACCATTTTCTTCTTCTGGACAGAACAAAAACCCAAACCATTTTTTATTGTTTATATCAGTGGTCTTCCACCTTTTTTTTTTAATGCCGCAACTCCAATCAATCCATCAATCAATCCATCAATCCATCAATCCATCAATCAATAAGTGAAGTATGGGACTGGAGACCCACTGCCAATTCCGCTTCCCTCCTGGGACCTGATCTGCTCCTATTGCCTGAGTAGGGCTGGCCTTAGAAGCTGTGGGGCCGGACAGAGAGAAGACACTGTGCAGGATTAAACCAAGAACTCAGTTTTGATAAGGCAGTACCATGACTGGACTGGATCCAAGCCCTCTCTTGCACAGGCTTTGAAAGTTTGCCACGATCCTCAAAATGAGGCTTCGCGACCCCATTGGGATCCTGACCCACAGGTTGAAGAACACTGGTTTATATGTCATCGTCATCATTCCGACAGGTGTGGGCTGTACTTGTGTGCTAGTCCTTTGTTCACTGTCCTGTAACTTGGCATCGGATATAGACTTTTGTGTGTCATTTGTACAAGAGCTTCTATCATTTGTGTGTGCATACTTACTATGGAGTGCTTTAGATCTTTACGCTGCCTCTTCTGCTTGTGCTTAAGTTGCATTGCGGAAAAGAGTCTTGAGGGACTTGTATGCAACACTAGATCTCTCCCAGATGGAAGAGAGAAAGGCAGGCTAAGAAGTCCTGGTCCTTCCCCTTCCCGAAAGTTTGTTTTTTTTTCCCCCATTCACTAGGAGAGACCGAGAATTGCTTGGGGATAAAGATTCCAGCTTGGTGTGTGACTCAGCAGCCTTGATGTAACAAGTTTGATTGTGAGAAAGTTAATTACAGCCAGTCTTCTTTATATTCAAACTCACTATCTGTGAATTCACTTATCTTCAAGGGGCAGAATTGCTACTTTTATCTGCACTTCTGTCCTCAGTATCCACTATTGCAGAGACCTTCCAAAGCATGCAGGGACCTTCGGAATGGCACCTGCGACCAGCACTGATCACTTTAAAATGACCGGCAGAAGCATCCACCAGCCATGTTCAAGGGGTTCGTGCTGGTCACATGTGCCATTCTAAAGGTCCCTGCAGCCTCTGGAAGGGCTCTGCAGCATTCAGAGATCTTTTGGCACTTCCTACTGCACTCTGCTGGCTTCCTGAGGGGCTCTGCTAGATTTTTCTAATGGCAGAGAAAGTACCCCTTGCACCCAACCCCATTGATCCCATGGTTCATTATCTGTGAATTCTTTATCCGCGAGGATTTCTTGGAACCTAGCCCTAGCGGATAATGAGGATTGACTGTATTTTTCTTTTTGTATTTTCTTTTAGAATGTTAACAGGACTTCACGTTAATATTCTCTGAGTAATCCCCTCTAGCGTGCAGGCTTCCTGCCTCTTAGTCTGTCTGTAAGCTTCATGCTTATGGCGACCAGTAAAAGCAAGACATGTTCATCCTTGGCGCTAGCAGTAAGACTAAAAACAAAGTTAATGGGCACGGGGTGTGCTGAATCCACGGATAAGTGAAACCATGGATAGTGGATGTGCGGATACAGGGGTCCGCCTGTATTCTTGTGGCGGGGAGAGAGTTCAGTTGTACCACCTGTAACACTGTTTCATGGTAACACTCTTTGTTCTGGATGTAATTTTTACAGATAAAGAATAGAAGGGGAAAGGTTATATTCCGTAACATCATTCAGGGTGCAATCCTAAGGTTTGCTGGAACAGCGAGGCCTGCAGGCCTGCGCTGTATCCAGAGCAGCCTGGGGGCATTCAGGAGCCTCCCCAGGACAAGGGCACGTCCAGCAGAAGACACTGCGCGGCCCAAATCAGGCCACGTCCAAGACTCCGTCCCCAGGGCATGTGGCCCAGTGGCGTCATGCAGCCGGAACGCTGGGCGTGAGGAACGGATGAGCGGCAGCCCGCCCATTGCGTACCGGTCCATTTCGCCATCTTCCCCGCCCCCGTGGGGCCCCATGGGGGCAGGGAAGACGGTGAAACGGACCGGAACGCAATGGGTGGGCTGCCGCTCACCCGTTCCTCCCGCCCAGCGTTCTGGCTGCATGACGCCGCTGATGTGGCCCCGACAGCCGCTTCCCGGCCCCTCCCCCTCCCCGGGCCATCACGCCTCCCGGCCTACCCACTCCACCCAGTTCCTCCCTCTCTCCCGTCATCCCTCTGCCCAGAACCACCAGCCAGACTGGCGCCTGAGCAGTGCAGCGGGGCCTTAAGCCAGCACTGCTGCTAGCGTCGACCCAGTGGCACCAGCACCAGCGCGAGGTCGCCGGTCGTGAGGTGTCGGTGCTAGTGCCGTTGGGCCGATGCAAGAGGCTAGCATCAGTCCAATGGCGCATATAGGATTGCACCCCCAGGACACTGGGGCAGAAAAGGGCAGCTGTCAGCATGGTGCTTTCAGCCCGCGGAAGCTGTGTATTCTGGATAGAGCTGTGCCAATGAGAGCATGGGGCCAATTGCTTCTTGCCCCCAAATGTTTCAGGAGACGGTGGGCAAGGCAGTTTACCGTAGTTGCCTTCTTCAGCAAGAAGCCTGTTGTTCCCAAGGATGAGTCACACCTGGCTCGTCCTCCCAGGAGCAGCTCTTCCCACCACTTCCCGCCCCTGGCACGTAGGAGGGTTGGCAGCAGCGGTCAATTACGCGGCAGGCTCTACTCTGATGCACTGCCAAGTACAGGGCTGTGAACACATGTCCACTGGATCTGTGTTGTCACTGCTTCACCCACCTAGTTCAGGGAGGGGAAATTACCCTTTGCCTTTGCCCGAAAGCCTTTGTGAGGAAGGTTTTGAACCTTCCTGAGCAGGAGCTGGCCAGAATGAAGGAGAAAGAGTGCCAAGATCTGGGGCTGTCGCTTATATGGCAAAACAAACAAACAAACAAACAAACAAACATTTAGGCCGCAATCCATCATGCGCCCTTGGGCCAACACTATCAGTAGCGTCAGCCCAAGGGTGCCAGCCAGAGGCCGCGCTACGCCACTCCTGCGCCAACCGAGTTCAGCTGGCGCAAGAGCAGTTCTGGGTGGGGGGAGGGCGGGAGAGAGGGAGTTTCTGGGCGGGGCAGGAGGCGTCCTGGCCCTGGGAGGTGGGTGGAGCTGGGATCCGGCTATTAGGCCACATTCAAACTCCTATCCCCAGGTTGGGCGGCCCCAATTCAGGCTTTGTGGCATCCTCGGCTCTGCGCCTGTAACAGCAGGCTCAGATCTGAGGAGCCCATAGGTGCGGGTGGAGTACCCTAGAGTAAAGCCTAGAGTACCCTAGAGTACCCTAGAGCCTTTACCCTAGAGTAAAGGCACGAAGGGAGGTTCCTGCCTGCCTGTTCCAACTTGCCTTGGATACGGCACAGGCCCGCCGGCCTTGCCGTTCCAGTGCAAGTCAGGATTGTGCCCTTAAAATCAAACTGTGGACAGATTTCCTGACGTCATTTTATTTATTTCCCACTTAACAACTTAAGCTCATTGGGTAGCAAAATGCCAGCAACCTGTCCGCCCAGGGAGGTGGGACTATGTACGGCGTGGGGTGGAAAGGCTGGTATTTGTAAAATCATACAATGCTGATTACAAACAAGATCCAAGTAAAATGCATTCATTTCAGCTTCATCATTTTTTATTTATTTTATGCAAAACAGATTTTTTTTTTGGCCCTCAAATATGTGAAATCTATTCAATTTGACCCTTGTACTGAAAAGTTTGGGGTCCTCTGTTTTAAGCCAGGGGTCTCCAAACTATGGCCAGGGGCCAAATCAGACCTGCCACAAGATTTATCTGGCCTGAAGCATCTTTTTTGTCAGAGCATTTGCTAATGTTTTATTTAACATTTTTACACATTCTATATCATTTCTCATAGTCAAAGCTATGGTTTTCCCAATAGCAATGTATGGATGTGAGAGCTGGGCCATAAGAAAGGCAGAGCGCCGAAGAATAGATGTTTTTGAATTATGGTGTTGGAGAAGACTCTTGAGAGTCCCCTGGACTGCAAGGAGATCCAATCGGTCAATCCTACAGGAAGTTAAGCCTGATTGCTCCCTGGAAAGACAAATGCTGAAGCTGAAACACAACACTTTGGCCACCTCCTGAGAAGAGAGGACTCTTTAGAAAAGACCCTCATGCTGGGAAAGATTGAAGGCAAAAGGAGAAGGGGCGGCAGAGGATGAGATGGTTGGACAGTGTCACCAAAGCGATGAACATGAAATTGGGCAAACTCCGGAAGCTAGTGGAGGACAGGGAGGTCTGGCGTGCTATGGTCCATGGGGTCGCGAGGGGTTGGACATGACTTAGCGACTGAACAACATACCATTTCTCAGTTTAAGCATTGCATTGTTTCTTAGTAATTGTCACATTTCTCTTTTGTTCTGAATCATGCTGATTACAAAAAGAAATTCAAATAAAATATTCATTCATTTATAAAGCTGATTTTTTTCGGTCTGCAAAAATATGTAAAATATACAATGTGGCCCTCATTCCAAAAACTTTGGGGACGCCTGTTTTGGACGGTTAGATGTGAGTCGGTTTCCCAGACAACCAGTTTCAGGGCACAATCCTAACGTGGAGTTAGGCCGGCACAGTTAGGCCAGCAAAGTTTGGCCAGCACCAGGGGCACCTTAAAGCGCGTTTGGAGCACTCTTGGAGTCAGGGAGGATGGTGCACATCCGGGTGCTGGACTCTCTGATGCCAAGAGTGGTCCAAACTTACTTTAAGGTGTCCCTTGCTGGCCTAACTGTGCCAGCCTAACTCCAGGTTAGGATTGCGCCCTCAGTTATATCTGTACTAATGCATCGTGTTCTGAGAAATGGTTCACTCTGTTTTCTCCTTAGGCACCGGAAGTGGTTCCCTCTCTCATGCTATCATCAGAACAATAGCTCCAACGGGACATCTGTATACAGTGGAGTTCCACCAGCAGAGAGCTGAGAAAGCCAAAGAAGAGTTTAAAGAACACAAAGTGGGCGATTTGGTGACAGTGAAGAACCAGGATGTCTGTGAAAAGGGGTTTGGCGTCACCGAAATTGCAGATGCCGTCTTCCTGGATATCCCGTCCCCATGGGAAGCTGTAAGGCATGCAAAATCGGCTCTCAAACTTGAAGGTAGGCTATCCGTGTCAAGATTTATCCATCTAGAGCAGGGGTCTCCAAACTCCGGTCCGGGGTCCAGATGTGGCCCTCGGAGAGCCTCTATCCGTCTTGTTGCAAGCTTCTGGTCCCCTATGAACCTCTGGCCCACCTGACCTTGCTGGCATGGGCTGCACCCTCTAAGCTGTGCTCTGTTGGTGTGCGGAGGGTATTCTGAAGGCCAGGAAGGCTGTGCGTAGCTTCCCTGGCCCTCAGAATGCCTTCGGAGAGTGGAAAATCTTCACTTCCTGGTTTACCCAAAGGTCCGGAAGTGATGTTTTTAGGCCCTTTGAAGGCCTGAGATTGCTTTTTGCAGGTCAGGGAGGCCTCTCTGGCCCTGTGGGTGTTTCCTTTCCAGTAATCTGGTGGTTCTGAGAAATTTTCACCAACACATTTAAGTAAGATGCTCGTGAAGTGGGGGAATTGAAGTCCATTAAAGTGCGTGCTGTATTTCTGTAATGGGTGTTGGTCAGTGCTGTCATCTAAATGATTTAAGAACAGGTACTCACTTTTGATTGGCACGTGTCGGGACCCGCCCACCGGAAGTGACGTCATAAGCCAGAGGTGATGTCGTGGCAGGAAGTGACATGAAAAAAGCCCTTTTTGAGGCCTCAGATGATTTTAAACTGACCCAACAGTTGCAACAGTATTCCACAGCACCCCCAGAACATGTTAAGGAGGCCTGGAATCATGTTAAAACCCCAGAGCAACTCATTTTTCAGTGGCAAGGAAAGGAAAGGCTCCGCTCGCCTGCCTGCCTGCCTGCCTGCCTGCCTGGCTCTGAGAACATGCAGGCAACTCAAACATGCAGGAAATTCAAACGTTGCAGAGGGCGGAGTCGACGCGTGGGCGGGCGAATGGGCGGGGCCAGCTGTAATCCTAGAAACCGGTACTCGCGTACCCCCACGTACCCCCTGCATGACATCACTGGTGTTGGTGGAGGAATTCTGGAACTTCGAGCATTCATTCATCTAAGTTCTGTCTCTAATGTATTTATTTAATTTTATTAATTTTTCCAGCCTTCAGTACCATGCCAGATATTTAATGCGGCCCTCTGGCTAAAAGGTTTGGAGACCCCTGGTCTCGAGCTTGGAAATGCATGTTTTGTGCCAAACAAGACCTTTCCATTTTTCACTTGGAATATTCCCAAATGGTGTGACACAAACACCAGATACCGCCTTGTTAAATGTGCATTTACCCTGCTGAGCACTGCAAATGCACAGTCAGGGGGGAAAAAATCAAATGCGCAGAAATGTTCCAAATGTAGGGTCTTCTTTGGAGGTTTGGGTTTCTGGCAAACCTGGGGGTGATCTGGGGAGAAGAGGTTTGGGGAATGTTTGTGGGAGGGATATCTTCATTGGGGCAGGATGAAAGATGATGGACTAGCAGCTTTTACTTCTTACATTTAGAGCACAATCCTAACCTGGAGTTAGGCTGGCAAAGTTTGGCAGGCACAAGGGACACTGAAAAGTATGTTTGGACCACTCTCAGAGCACAATCCTAACCTGGAGTTAGGTTGGCACAGTAAGGCCAGCAAAGTTTGCCCAACACAAGGGCCACCGTAAAGCACGTTTGGACCACCCTCTGTCAGAGAGGGTAGTGCATGTCTGTGTTGGCCTCTCTGACTCTGAGAATGGTCCAAACGCACTTTATAGTGGCCCTTGCACGAGCCAAACTTTGCTGGCCTAACTGTGCCAGCCTAACTCCAGGTTAGGATTGTGCCCACAGAGTCAGAGAGGCCAGCAAACAGACGTATGCCATCCTCCCTGACTCCGAGAGTGTCCAAAAGCACTTTATGGTGGCCCTTGTGCCAGCCAAACTTGGCTGGCTTAACTGTGCCGGCCTAACTGTGGGTTAGGATTGCACTCTTATTTGCTAGCCTTTCTCCAAAGACCTCGGGTCAGTGTATGTTGTTCTTCCCACCCATTTTATCCTCACAACACTGTGAGCTGGGTTAGGCTGCAAGAGAGTAACAGGTTCAAGGTCACGCCTGGTGGAGTGGGAATTTGACCCTGGGTCTCCCTGCCTGTATCCACTGGTTTTCATGAAATTCTGTAGATTAGAACAAGAGGCTCTGCTTGTGTGACCCCTGAAAAGGCTAAGCACTCTGGACCCATTCTAGATCTGGAATGGAATTCTGCAACTATAAAATAGATGATTCTACTTAGAATAATCTACACCAATTGGTGAATAGTTTTCCCCAACAAAGAGCTGTAAAGAAATTGCTGATGGGAGAGGGGTAGCTCCTTCTTAATCATTAGGCCAACCTTGCTTGTCTGACTGGAGGAGAAGAGCTAACTCTCCCTCATTGCCCCCTTTATTGTTTCTGAGCACACATGAAGGTGAATGCATGCCTTTTATTTGTGTGTAGATGAACTTGGCTCTGTGTGTGTGTGCGTGTGCGTGTGCGTGTGTGCGTGCCAATGTGAAACGCAGTCGATACGCTTTTGTTCTTTGGTACAGTCACTTGGACAAATTTGAAATTCGCAAAGCTTGCTCAGAGAAGAAAAGGTTTCTCATCTCTGTTTCGCCAATCACTGCTTGTAGGCTTGAAAAACGACAGGCCCTTTTATCATGCATGGGAGGGATAGAGTCGACAGAGGTATGTTCTTTTCCCTCTCTCACAACACCAGAACCAGGGAACATCCATTAAAATTGAGTGTTGGGAGAGTTAGAACAGATAAAAGGAAATACTTTTTTACCCAGCAGGTAATTAATCTGTGGAACTCCTTGCCACAGGATGTGGGTGATGACATCTGGCCTGGGTGCCTTTAAAAGGGGATTAGACAGATTTCTGGAGGAAAAGTCCATTACGGGCTATAGGCCATGATGGGTGGTGCTGCCTCCTTACATTAGAAGTAGCTACTTCAGAATGCCGGGTGCAAGGGAGTGGCAACAGGAGGCAACAGGATCTTGTTGTCTCATGTGCTCCCTGAGGCACCTGTGAGATGCAGGAAGCTGGTCTAGATGGGCCTTTGGCCTGATCCAGTGAGGCTCTTCTTATGTTCTTAATATTTCAGATAAGTGCAAACTTAAATCTTGCTCAGTTTTTATTCCATTGCTGGACCCCGCATAGGGCAAAAGCCATACCAATTTAGTTTGTTTTGCTTTTCATCTGTGTTTTTACAAGGAGTAACATCATTGTATGGGTTGGACTCTGTTTCAGCTCTTTCAGTCTTAGACATGAGGAGTGTTGTTACTAAGATCTGCTAAGGCTGGGAAAAAAAAGAAAGAAAGCTTCAGATTTTGCAGCAAGGATGAGAGAGATCTGAAAGGGAGAAAAACAACTTTCTCCCACTGGTTTTCCTTTGATTGCCACAGTGGTTGGCATGTGCAGAACAGAAAAAAAGCTTTTGAGCTTCTGTCGGGCATATTCTAGCTGAGCTACGAGCGTGTGGGAAGACATAGTAACATAGCTTGACGAAAGTAAATGCTCTCTGACATTTTATTGGGAGCGGGTGTGTGCATGTGTAATAGAGATTTAGCAATAAATCCTTCCTGCTAATGACTGTGTAGATGGAACAGAATGCTGTGGGTTAAAGCATCTCTCAGGGATTTGGACTAGGCTGCATTACACACGCATGCTTGTCATTTGGATAACTGCGCCATCAAATGATTTTCAGTGAAAATGATTTTCCATACTAGGGACTTTGGTGGGCCGGCTTGTCCAGCAAGGCCAGATCCCAGAGCTGGCACCAGGTGTTTGCCTGGCGTTCCTAGGGCAAAGCCCTGTACTGGGTCCTCCCTAAGCTTACGGGTGATAGTTGATGGGCATTAGAGGCTCCTCCCATGCTCCTCATTGGCAAATGGGAGGAGCTTGTGATCTCCAATCACTGTTCAGCAGCACATTGCTGTGCTGCAGATGGACCACAGGAGTGCTGTGGGTAGGGTCATTTATTTGGGGGTTGTGAGCCCCCTGCCAGCAACACGGTGTTGTGCCTTGTCAAATTAAAAAAAAACACCTGACAGTGTACCTTGAGAATGTGCCTTTTAGCGCCTTGTCCATGAGCCATGAGATGCAAAAGGTTGAAAATCACTGTTGTGGTGGCTAACTAGTATTTGTGGTTCAGGCGAGAGGCACTTTTTCAAGTGGTGTTAAATTCCTCTTATATTCCTCTTAAATTCCTAAATTCCTCTTATATTTAGAAGTAAAGGGGGAGAGTAATTGCCTTTATTCACCCCTGCGTGGTGTCTTTTCTAGTGGGTGTTGCTGGTGGTATTCTGCATTTTTTTAGATTGTGAGCCTTTTGGGGGCAGGGAGCCATTTAACTTTATTGTTGTTTGTTTGTTTGTTTGTTTGTTTGTTTGCCTGTAAACTACTTTGTGAACTTTGTATTGAAAAGTGGTATATAAATACTGTTGGATGGTTGATATCGTCAGCCCAGTCTGATGGGTAATGGGTTTGTTGGGTCCTCTGATGGATGATAGCTTGTGCCTGACCTGGCCAAATTCCAACACCACACCTCATTAGTCTACCCCTGTTGCTGCCAAACTAATGACCGCTGCATAACAGAAAACATTTCCCCATCCCGAGTGGCCCCTTATTGCTCCGATGAAGCATGGCTCCATTTCTAAACTGATCTGGTGGCAGGGACACTCTGGGCAGTTGTGTCTATGCCCAGTATCCTGCTGCATAGCCTTCTGGGATGCCGGGTATAGATGTGACTGCCCAGAGCGTCCCCCCCTGCCACCAGATCAGCTCAGAAATGGAGCAGCACTTCAACAGAACAGTAAGCACCCCTCACAAGGGTGGGGGGGAAGGGTGTTTCCAAACCCCAGATCCTGCTCGTGGGTTGGGCTTTGGAGGTATCGACCAGATTCAGCTGTAACAACAAACGATAATCCTTGGAGCACACATACTTCCTTTTCCCTCCTGCATAAGAGGAGGGGATTGAAAAATTCCTTTTGCTGTGGACCATTTCATCTGAATTCAAGAATATGGGGTTTGTTCAAACTGTAGTTAGTGAGCAAGCCAGGTTATTAACCCAGGATCTGGCCAAGGCTACAATCGTATGCACACTTACCTGAGAGTTAGCCCCTTTGAACTCAGTGGGACTTGCTTCTAAGGAAACATGTCTAGGATTGTGCCGCAAGAGTCTGTCTAATTTAGCATCCTGTTTCCAGCAGTGGCCAGACAAACGCTTCTTGGAAACACACAAGGAAGGAGTCCTCTCTTTCTCTTGCCTGCCTGCGAATGTTTGGTGGCACGCTGCCAAGTAGAGTCTCCATTTAACTATCTATTAGACATGTCCTCAGGGAATTCCCTTTTAAAGCCACATGCATTACTGGCCATCACCACATCTTGGGGAAGGAAATTCCAGAAATGAATTACAGTATGTGTTGTATGAGTAAGTGATGTCTGTTCTCAATGTACTGCCCATTGCTTTTATTGTGTGGCCCAAGTTTCAGTATTATGAGAGCGTGGGGTGGAAAAAAACTCTCTCACTCTATGCACACCATACATGATTTTATAGATCTTGATCTTGTTCTCCTGTTAGCTGTCTTTTGCATGTGTGAATGGGCTGGGACAGATGCAACACCTCCGATCAAATTTTTTACATCTCCAGAAACGCATGGCTTCTCAGCCGAGCTGTAGAGTTAGAGTCACGGCATTGGAAGCAATCATTTTGGAGGGTGTTGGAGTCGAGTCGGCAAAAATGTAGAAAATTCTATTTTAACACTTTTGCACCTGTGTGAACCACCAGTCTCCTGCTTAGGTGACACATTGGGCCACCTGGTATGGGAATGATGCTTTGTAACTTTGGCTCTGGCATCTTAAGAACACAACTGTCCACAAATCAACCAATTTCTGCGAGGACACCAGTGTATTACACAATGTTCCTTCTAATTTCCCCCCCCCACACTGTGCGGAACCGTTAACGACCTTCAGAAGTCTATAACCACTGTCATCTTAAAATGGGCAATGGCCAGTCTGTCCTCTAGTCAGTGGCGTCACTAGGGTTTGCGTCACCTGGCATGGGGGATCAGCACGTCAACCCCATCATGGACCCCTTTCCATACCAGACCATACAGAATTACAACCCAATCCTAAGTAAGGCCAACATAACAGGGCTGTATCCTAAAGCCCATTAGAAGGCAGCAGCAGCAAAGTGCAGGCCAAGGGGAGGTTTTCCTCTTACATCCACATAAGCCCCAGTCATCCCAATGGGGCTCCTTGGACCTGCTCCTGCTGTTTTGCAGGCCCAGGTGCACGTGCACAGGAGCAGCCAAAATCGGGGCCACCTGGCTGGGGACAGGGTTTAGGATTTGGCACTACAGCCTTCCTGCGTCACAACCCCCGTCTCCGCCCACTGCGTCGCCCAGTTATGCCCCTGGCACGCATCTGGAACGCTGACCACATGCCACCGACGCTTGACTGGCACAAGGCCGGCGCTGCTGGCAGTTGCAGTGGTGCCCAAGCATTGGCGCTGCAGCTTGCGCCAGTCCAGTGCTGTACCACCAACGCTGATGCACTTGATGGCACATTGGTGACAACGTTCAGCCGGCCCAAGAGCGTAGCGCCAGCGCAACGGGGGTATAGGATTGCGCTCTTAATTACAATATCATATGTACGACTTAAATGCAGTGGCATCACCCACAATGTGATGCCTAACGTGGCCAACAATAAACTCATGTATATAATAATAAAGCAAATATCATGAGACAACTGTAACAGGTTCATAATAGTGCAAAAAAAAAATCCAGAAAAAATAAGGGTGACTAAAGTCAAATATAAAAGCAAAAAAGCAGAAGACCACAGCATTAAATCAGCAACAAAACATAGCAAAAGAAAAGAAGAAAAACAAGCACCTCACCCAGTACCTGCCCACCTCACTCCAGTGAAAATGCTGCCTGAAATAAACATGTTTTCAGTTTCACCAAAAGATGAGCGACCTAGTGGCCACTCTCAAGTCACAAGGGCGGGAATTCTGCAATTGGAATACCACCCACAGAGAAAGCCGTAACACCGGGTAGCCACCCATCTAGCCTACCTTGGGGCAGCACACGTAAAAGGGCCTCCTCAGATGATCTCACAGGACGAGTGAGACTGTGTGGAAGGAGGCGGGCCTTTTGGGTCCCTTGGCTGAAGCCATGAGGGCTGTCAAGGTTGAAATCTGCACCTTGCAGTGTAGTGTGCCTGGAAGGAAACCAGCAGCAGGTGTAGCTGTAAGAACACTGGGCTGATAGAGTTGAACCACCGAACCCCACAACCACATGACCAGATGTGTTATGCAGAAGCTGCAGCTTCCAAATAATATAAGAAAAGCTCCATTGGATCAGGCCAAAGGCCCCTCTAGTCCAGCTTCCTGTCTCTCACAGAGGCCCACCAGATGCCTCAGGGAGCATACAAGACAACAGGCTGCCTGCATTCTGTTGCCACTCCCTTGCACCTGGCATTCTGAGGTAAATTCTGAGGTAAATACACTGATCGTTTGTCAAGATTCTCCACAGCATTTCTCTTTGACAGCCAACAGAACCAGATGCTCCTCTTCAGACATGTACTCATAGGAACATAAGAAGAGCCCCACTGGATCAGGCCAAGGCCCATGTAGTCCAGCTCCCTGTATCTCACAGTGGCCCGCCAGATGCCTCAGGGAGCACACAGGACAACTAGATACTTGCATCCTGTTGCCATTTCCCTGCATCTGGCATTCTGAGGTAGCTTACTTTCTAAAGTATGGAAGTTGCACTACCCATCATGGCCTGTAGCCCGCGATGGACTTTTCCTCCAGAAATCTGTCCAATCCCCTTTTAAAGGCACCTCGGCCAAATGGTCTTCCAAGGACAGCCCCATGAGATCTTCTTCATTGGAGTGTAATCAGTGATGTCATCCGAGCACGCCAACTACTGGAATGCTCGGATGATTGACAGCCCTCCGCCCCTATGGCGGAGGGCTGCCACGCCTCCCCAAGCCTCACTGTGCCGGAATCGCTCCATTTTAGAGCGATTCCGGACGCAAGGGAGGGAGGGCGGGCCCAGCAGCAGCTCGTCCGTCCTCCGAAGCAGCGGCACAGCCCAGGAGCTCCACAGAACTAGCAGAACGGAGAACCGGGCCGTTCCGCCTGAATGACGCCTCTGAGTGTAATCCCATGCTGCACGTATTACTAACAGGACCATGGGAGCACATGGAGGGAAGGTGGGAAAGACCCACAGGATCGGCCCTATTCACACTCCCATTTATCCAAGCGCTCCCTAGCAGAATGTGATCACACCACACAGAATCAGCTCTCCCTATGTGGAGAGTACGTGCGGGGCGGGGACGTTAGTCACAGCTCTGCACACCCAACTGTTTTTCCCCTTTGCACACTGGGCCATCAATTTAATTCACTCAGGGCAGCGCAATGCCCTTCCTCGATTTAGATGTTCCAGTCTAATGGCCGTAATGCTTCTTTGACTTCTCAGGTGGGCAGGCTGTACTGCCTGTGATTATTATAGGCTGAATAATTCACCAAAGCCAGTTGAGCATGTCCAAGGCCATACACAAAGTGGTTCTCTGGAAAATCACTGGGAGCCGGCCACACAGAACTTAAGGCACTCAGTATGGGAATCAGCAACTGTTCCTCAGTGAGGGTTGGAATCTTATTTTGAATTAGAATGCCAGCTGTTTTGCCTATCTGATGTACAGCTAAAGCACTTAACAGTGGTTCCCAAATTGTGGGTTGGGACCCACCAGTGAGTCACAAGCCAATTTCAGGTGGGTTGCAAAGCACCTAGAGCAGTGATGGTGAACCTTTTGGGCTCAGTGTGTCAACATTTAGGAAAATGCTTAACTTGACTCTGCTGGTGTGTCAACACCAAAGAGAACACCCAAACCAAACCAAACCAACACCCAAACCAAAGAGAAACTATTCTTTATAGTCATTTATTTAAACAACAAAATACAGTCTAATCATGTGTGGTGCTATGTATTATATAAAGAAACATCAAGTAATTACAAAAATGAAAAAAATGAGTAAAACAAACTCAGTTTTTGTCAGGCATTGGTGAATGCTGGTGTGTCACCCCAAAAGTTGTGGTGTGTCAGCTTTGACACGTGTGTCATAGGTTCGCCATCACTGACCTATAGCAACCATATTGAAAAAACAAGAAGATGTGACGCTGGAAAGGCTGTGTGGTTGTTTTGCTTGTGTCCAGGTTGTAAACAGGCTTTTTTTCTTTCTGATTCACTTTCTAGTTATTGGAAGATGAGAAATAACCAAACTTCTTGCTGCATTATCAGGAAAGTAGCAGGCTCTGGTGTCACAGTGATGGCAGCTCTGGCCATGACAAAACTTCTGCTGGGTCCCGGACAGATTGTCATTCTAAAATGCCCTGTCCAGCATGCAGTAAATTGGGCAGTAGGCTTTGCCTCTCAAGCCAAGCTCCATGTGGGCTGAATCTATCTGTAAGGAACTGGTGGCTGACCCCTGGCTTAGAGTCTGCCTGAATGCATTGCATCTCCACTTAGAAATCTCCTTTGCAAATATCTCCTCTGCAGCTTGTGTGAGGGCTGTTAGCAAATGGCAGGAATTTTTTTTCTGATTTAAGTGGTCCAGCGTTGCAAGGGTTATTTATGTATGCCCGGGCAAAATCAAATCCTGATACTTCTCTCTGAGAGATAGTATTTTAATCTTGACCCGTTTGTATACATATGAACATTGTAAAATCATACGTAGCCAATGGTAGCCGGAATATGCTAGGGACATGATTCAGAACTTTAGCATGTTCCTGCATTCCCTTCGTTCTCACTCACACAGCCAATTCATTTCAAGAGCAGACTGAAATGCCACAGATTTCCACTGCAGACGCCAAGGCTGCATTTTCTTTCGTTTCAACTGATAAAAATCTCACTAGGAACGTGACAATTCCATGTCTGCTTGTAAGACACTGGAGGTCTTGAACCAGGATTCCCAGCAACCAAGGTCCAGAGTCTTGCCTCCTACATCATCAAGGCAGATCACAAGGCATCATTTTGCCATGATAATGTCAAAATTTGCTATATCTGAAATGCTTCATTCTTGGTTGTTATGGTTGATGAGAGTCATTGTTCAAGGATATGGCTGTGTGAGTTCCTTGTGGCAGTGTGCACCTCTGAAAACTGACCATTACCGTCATAAGAACATAAGAAGAGCCCTGCTGGATCAGGCCAAGGCCCCATCTAGTCCAGCTTCCTGTATCTCAGTGGCCCACCAGAGGCCTCAGGGAGCACAGAAGACAACAAGATGCCTGCATCTTGTTCCTGCTCCCCTGCATCTGACATTCTGAGGTAGCCAATTCTAACATAAGGAGGTTGCACCACCCATCATGGCCTGCAGTCCACAATGGACTTTTCCTCCAGAAATCTGTCCAATCCTCTTTTTAAGGCACATAGGCCAGGCGCCATAATCGCCTCCTATGCAAGGAGTTCCACAAATTACCCGTTGGGTAAAAAAGTATTTCTTTTTATCCATTCTCACTCTCCCAACACTCAATTTTAGTGGCTGTCCCCTGGTTCTGGTCTTGTGAGAAAGGGAAAAGAACATCCCTCTATCCATTCTATCCATCACATGCATAATTTTGTATGTCTCAATCATGTCCTACCCCCCCTCAGGCATCTTTTTTCTAGACTGAAGAGCCCCAAACGTTGCAGTCTTTCGTCATAAGGAAGGTCAGTACAGTCCTCATTATCCGCAAGGGTTAGGTTCCTGGAAATCCTCAAGGATAGCAAATTTGCAGATACCAAAACCAATGGGATCAATGGGGTTAGATGCTAGGGGCACCTTATCTGCCATCAGAAGAATCCAGCAGAGCCCTGCGGAAGTCAGCATTGTGCAGCAGGAAGTGCCCAAAGAGCTCTGAATGCTGCAGAGACCTTCCAGAGGCTGCAGGGATCTTCAGAAGGGCACCTGCAACCAGCATGGACCCCTTAAACATGGCCAGCAGATCCTTCTGCCTGCCATTTTAAAGGTGTCAGTACTGGTCCAGGTGCCCTTCTGAAGGTCCGTGCAGCCTTTGGAAGGTCTCTGCATAGTGGATAATGAGGACAGGGGTGCAAATAAGGAGGAAAGTGCCATTCTGCCCCTTGCAGATAATGAGTTTGCATTTGAAGAGGACTGACTAGCTTATCCGTCTCCCACTTGGCTGATGACTTGAGCCCATTACCCAGACACTGTCAGCAACAAAACCTCCACATTCAGAGGCAGCATTCCTCCTATTACCAGATTTTGGGGACCCCCAAAAGGGGATATCATATCCAATGATCCCCAGCTCCTGACCTTCCTAAGAGACTCTGGCTGACCACAGTGAGAGACTGAGGTTTGCATCACATGGCTATTCCCATCTTGTTTCAGCTGAGCCGTTCCTCTTACCAGAATTCAGAGAAGGCTCCTCTTATCTGTCTGATGCAATTTTTTTCCTGCGAACACAGCCAGGAAGCCATGCACTTCCTCTGGTGCGCTGATCAGCCTGATCTCTGCCATCAGCATTGATGTGCAAATAAGTCGGTAACATTGCCTTCTGGCTGGGTATTTCCTCAACAAGTTTCCTCAACAAGCTCCAGTATTAAATTGTGGGACAGTTTGTATTTGCATATATGTAAATAGACGATTGCATGCCAAGTGAGCAAAAAGCACAATAAAATCAAACCCCCCTCTCTCTCTCTGACTACCCGCCTTTTATTTCCCCTTCTTCCCACCCTGAGATCTCAGAACAGATAATTTGAAAATGGGTGTTAATTTTTAATTTACACATTCCATAAATCCTCTACAAGATGAGCGGGGAGTGAGTGTGTGTGTGTGTGTGTGTGTGTGTGTGTGTGTGTGTGTGTGTGTTTCTCCTCTCCCTTGTGTGACTCAGTCCTGCTCCCCAAATAGCTGCAGTTCATTAATTTAATAGGTTTAAGGGTTAATGGTCTGTTAAGCATACATCCCTCCTTGCTGTTCCTGCCATTTAACCTCTCCCTTTAACAACCTGTTTTACAGCAGAGAGCTGGAAAGAACACACAACGGTGCTTGGGGTTTGTGGCTTTCGAAGGTCCTGCGTTGCGTTGGATGCTGTGCCGGTGTGCGTGCGGCCCAGGCTCTCGCCTCCGCGTCTTGGCTGCAACTTCCTGCCAAGGCTGCTCTTTGGTCTGACAGCAGCACTCCTTGCTAACTGGGGATCTGCTGCACTGCAGATCTTGCTTCCTCTTCTAAACTTGCACACGTTCTCCCTCCTCTCTTTCTGCCCTCCCTCCCTTTTGCAGCATCTGCTGATAAATGATTTTCACTGCAATGGTTGCTGTACCAAATTGTGCCTGACCTTGACTGTGCCTGAATCTCTAATGCCTTGGGGCTAAATTTAAAAAAGACAGAGGGTGGGGGAGAGAGAGAGGAGGCTCCCTACAGCTCAGCTCTCTCTCTCTCTCTCTCTCTCTCTCTCTCTCTCTCTC
>JAJKFI010000033.1:10113623-10169367 GCA_029204185.1 Lerista edwardsae
AATCTCATCTGCTTCTGTTAGGTCCTTGCCATTTTTGTCCTTTATTGTGCCTATCTTAGCATGAAATTGTCCTTTGACGTCTCCAATTTTCTTGAAAAGATCTCTAGTCTTCCCCATTCTGTTGTTTTCCTCTATTTCTTTGCATTGCTCATTTAGAAAGGCCTTCCTATCTCTCCTTGCTGTTCTCTGGAAATCTGCATTCAGTTGGGTATATCTTTCCCTTTCTCCCTTGCTTTTGGCTTCTCTCCTTTCCTCAGCTATTTGTAAAGCCTCGTCAGACAGCCACTTTGCCTTCTTGCATTTCTTCCTCTTTGGGATGGTTTTAGTTGCTGCCTCCTGTACAATGTTACAGACCTCCGTCCAAAGTTCTTCAGGCACTCTGTCTACCAAATCTAAGCCCCTAAATCTATTTGTCACCTCCACTGTATATTCGTAGGGGATCTGATTTAGGTCATACGTGGAGGGCCTAGCGGTTTTCCTTACTTTTTTCAGTTTAAGCCTGAATTTGGCAAGAAGAAGCTGATGATCTGAGCCACAGTCAGCTCCAGGTCTTGTTTTTACTGCCTGTATGGAACTTCTCCATCTTTGGCTGCAAAGAATGTAATCAATCTGATTTCGATGTAGACCATCTGGTGAAGTCCATGTGTACAGTCGCCGCTTGTGTTGCTGGAAAAGCGTGTTTGCAATGACTAATGTGTTCTCCTGACAGAACTCTATCAGTCTTTGCCCTGCTTCATTTTGTACTCCAAGACCAAACTTGCCTGTTATTCCTCTTACCTCTTGACTGCCTACTTTAGCATTCCAATCCCCTATGATGAGAAGGACATCTTTTTTGGGTGTTAATTCTAGAAGCTGTTCTAGGTCTTCATCGAAGCGGTCAACTTCTTCCTCTTCAGCACCAGTGGTTGGGGCGTAGACTTGGATTACTGTGATGTTGAAAGGTTTGCCTTGGATCTGAATGGAAATCATTCTATCATTTTTGAGGTTATACCCCAGTACTGCTGTTCTCACTCTCTTGTTCACTATGAAGGCTACTCCATTTCTTCTCAGGGATTCCTGCCCACAGTAGCAGATATAATGGTCATCTGAATTAAATTCTCCCATTCCTGTCCACTTTAGTTCACTAACTCCCAGGATGTCGATGTTCAGCCTTGACATCTCACGTTTGACCACATCTAGCTTGCCTTGATTCATAGATCTGACGTTCCAGGTTCCTATGTAGTATTGTTCTTTGCAGCATCGCACTTTCCTTTCACTTCCAGACACATCCACAGCTGAGCTTCCTTTCAGTTTTGGCCCAGCTACTTCACTCTTTCTGGAGCTACTAGTACTCGTGTTCTGCTCTTCCCCAGTAGCATAATGGACACCTTCCGACCTGAGGGTCTCATCTTCCAGTGTCATATCGTTTAGCCTTTTTGTTCTGTAATCCATGGGGTTTTCTTGGCAAGAGTACTGGAGTGGATTGCCACATCCTTCTCCAGCAGATCACGTTTAGTCAGAACTCTCTACTGTGACCTGTCCATCTTGGGTAGCCCTACATGGCATAGCTCACAGCTTCATTGAGCTACTCAAGCCCCTTCGCCACGACAAGGCAGTGATCCATGAAAGGGATCGTTTAAGGTAGATGAGTATTATAGTCCTTTTACTGCAGGCAGAAGGCCAATGGCAAATCTACTCAGAATGCAGATGGAAGCTTGGATGTTCCCTCTGGTCTCTGTGGAAAGCTAGCTCATTAGGATTCTTGTTTAGCCTTTGCTTTGATGTGCTGTTTTTCTGTGTGCAAGGAGGTGCCATCAAACATGTAGTTCCTCCACTTGCAGTCAGAAGTGGTTCCTACTGCCTTCATTTCCATTTCTCAGTTGCATTCCATTTCTGTGTGCTTTCTTCTGAACATGGCGATTGGCTAGCAGTGACCTCTGGGTGGCCCAAGACTGGTGGTGGTGGTGATTAATGTATTGCCTGTCTTGTAGTTGATACTGTTATTGGATGAGGGACGTCTACATTTAATGTCTCAAGATAACAGTCCTGATCGTTTAAGGATGCCATAAACAGAAGCATTTCAATCTGCTTTTGCTGCAGATTAAAGCAATCTGCAAAAGCAATCAGCAGCATTTTGTTTCAGATTGCATAACATAAGAGCCCCTCTGAATCAGGCCAAAACCCATCTAGTCCAGCTTCCTGTATCTCACTGTGGCCCACCAGATGCCTCGGGGACCACACAAGATAACAAGATGCCTGCATCTTGTGGCCACTCCCTGGCACCTGGTCTGAGGTAGATAATGATCTAAATAGCCTAATTTAAATTTAATTTAGATCTAATAATCTAAAACCAGGAGGTTGCACATACCCATCACTGACTGTGATGGATTTTTCCTTCAATCCCCCTTTAAAGGCACCTAGGTGCCATCACCACCTCCTGTAGCAAGGAGTTCCACAGGTTAATTACCTGCAGAGTCAAAAAGTATTTCCTTTTATCTGTTCTAACTCTCCCAACACTCAATTTAAGTGGATGTTCCCTGGTTCTGGTGTTGTGAGAGAGGGAAAAGAATGTCTCTCTATCTAAGGGCACAATCCTAAACTGAGTTAGGCTGGCATAAACTAAGCCAGCAAAGTTTGGCCAGCCCAAGGGCCACCGTAAAGTATGTTTGGACCACTCTCGGAGTCAGAGAGGCCAGCACACAGATGTGAGCCATCCTCCCTGACTCCTAGAGTAGTCCAAACACGCTTTATGGTGGCCCTTGTGCTGGCCAAACTTTGCTGGTTTAGTTTATGCTGGCCTAATTCCAGTTTAGGATTGTGCTCTAAATTCTACATCCCTTTCACTGTTTTTGCCCTTTAATGCTCTTGAGCCTAATGGAAACATGCAGCTAGAGCTGTGTTTTGTGGGGGATTTTAAATTTTCATGTTGAGAGATAAAGGGAGCTGCTGCAGAACCTTTTTAAAAAAAATTTAAGCCTTGTGCATTATGAATCAAGTCTTTCCTAATGTACAAAATTAACCCGCCTCTCTTGTTTTCCTTTTTCAGTATTAACTCTCTAGAAAGCTGCCTAGCTGCCTCATCAATTTGTCTGCTTACAAAAACCCTGAACATTTGCCACAAACTCTATGCCTTGCAGCAGGATGTGAGAGTAGGGCAATCTAATGTGCACCATAAATACAGGAAAGAGATTGACACATGGCTGAATGTAAAAAATAAAAGTCATCATTAGCTGTGATTATTTATGATATATGATTACTTAAAAAAATATATGCATTCAAGATTTCCATGTAATCCAAAGAAATTACAGAAATCTGACAATCGATCACAATTAAAGTGTGTGGACAACCAGACCAATAAACAAATAGATGCATAAACCCATCAATAGTCCATCAACCAGAATTTTAAAACGGACAGAGTTGGATTGGGGATAACAGAAATAATAGGACACACAGTCAAATACTTCATACATAAAGGGCCAGACCCACAAATAATAGAGATTAATGCACATTATAGAGGAAAATACACTTGAATAGAGATGTGTGTGGTGGTGGTGGTGGTGGTGGGGTTTTTTTTTAACAAGTAGAAACATTTCAATAAGTACAGAAAAGAGGAATCTAGTTTCCTAGAATGAATCAAGTTTGCCCAGTCTGTTTCTCTGTATGCTCATTTATCTTGTGGCGATGACCTTGCCATCACCCCACACGAACTGACGGAAGTGGGCTAGAATATGTATTCCACTCTTGCCTGCAGCTCTACATTGCAGAATTAGCTTTGCTGTTAATCTCACTGAGCACCTTTTGCTAAAATTCAGAGGAGCCCTGCTAGAGAGCAAGAGATGTAGCATCTGCATCTGGTGTTCAGTAGCTTGAGACATACAATTTTGGTTGAGACATATAAAATTATGCAAGGGATGGATAAAGTGGATACAAGGAGGTTCTTTTCCCTCTCTCACAAGACCAGAACCAGGGGAAACCCACTAAAATTGAGTGTTGGGAGAATGAGAACAGATAAAAGGAAATACTTTTTTACCCAGCAGGTAATTAAGCTGTGGACCACTTTGCCACAGGAGGTGGTGATGGCAACTGGCCTAGATGCCTTTAAAAGGGGACTGGGCAGATTTCTGGAGGAAAAGTCCATCGCAGGCTACAGGCCATGATAGTTAGTGCAACCTTCTTATTTTAGAGGTAGGCTACCTCGGAGTGCCAGATGCAGGGGAGTGGCAATGAGATGCACGTATCTAGTTGTCTTCTGTGTCCCCTGAGGCATCTGGTGGACTGCTGTGAAATGCAGGAAGCTGGACTAGATGGGCCTTTTCCCTGATCCAGTGGAGCTCTTCTTGTGTTCTTAGCTTCTGCAGAATATCAAGACCCTGGCTGGAGGGGGCGGGTTGCACGCTTGTTCTTGCACAGTTTTATACACACTTGCCTAATAATAATTGCCATCTGTTCTCCATGCTAGGCTCGAGGCAGATTGTAATAACCCCAGGTAGGCTTTCTGTCATGCCTGCAGTGAACTGCTGAGAGCAAGGATTTTTCATCTCTTTTTTGTTGTTGTTTCTTTCCATAAAAATCTTTCTCCTCCTGCAGAGAAAGCTGTAGCATTTTTTTGGATTTTTCCCCCTCTCTTAAAGCATAGGACATCAGGCTTTTAATTTAATCCCTCTTTAATTCTGTGCTGGAGCAGCTCAGCTGTGATGCTTCAAATACGTTTATGCAAATTAAATGTGCATAATGCTCCGACTGCAGCAGTGAGACTTCTGTATAATTAGGAGTAGCTGCTCATGGATGAGGAAGGTAGAGAACAAAGTGGTGGATAGGAAAGGAATGGGCGAATGGGTGAGAAGCCCGAAGAAGCAGGATCAGTCCATGTCAGGATGTCTCTTTGCTAGACTCAAACTGGTCTCATAGGGAAGCCTCGAAACTATTGGGGCAGTTAGAGGAAAGGGAAGGGATATGTAACAGAGACATCTTGACACACTCACCAGTGATGGTTCTTGAGGTTCCCAGGAGCAGCTATGAAATTGGGGGCGCAATCCTGACCTGAGTTTAGGCCAGCAATGTTTGGCCGGCACAAGGGACACCGTAAAGTGTGTTTGGACCACTCTCAGAATCAGAGAGGCCAGCACACAGACATGCGTCATACTCCCTGACTCCGAGAGTGGTCCAAACACGCTTTACAGTGGCCCTTGTGCAGGCCAAACTTTGCTGGCCTAACAGTGCCGGCCTAACTCCTGGCTAGGATTGCGCTCTGAAACTTATATATGCTTGCAATACCCCTGCAAACTTTGCTGAGTTCTTTCTGCCTTTGGCAATATGCTGCCTAAGGACCATCATATTCCCTTTTTCTCCCAGAACAATGTGCAATAACAGCTTGATTTTTTAAAACTTCATTAAGGGTGCAACCTTAACTATCCAGCACCGGGATAAGGGTGACTCAGCTCCGATGTAAGGGAACAAACCTCCCTTACCTTGAGGAGGCCTCCGTGACTACTATTCCACTGCAGGATGCAGAACGTGCCCCATTGGCACAGCTAGGTCAGTGCTGGAAAGTTGGATAGGATTGCACCCTAAAATTGAGAATATTGGAAATTAAAACAAGAGGTGTTGTTCCAGACCTGACTTGCACAGAATCATGCATTCTCTCCACGCAACCCGACTCTGAAAGCAGCAATGAGTTACTGCTTATCACCAGCCCCTTCCAATTCTTCCAGGCAAATGCAGGAAATTGTATACCACAGCAAATAGTGGATGATGCTGTGACTTCTTCAAATTGCATTTTTTGAATAAAAATCCTCTCTCCCTCCCACCCCAGTTTCCTCTGAGAGCTGAACCCTCCAGTTCTCCTTGTCAGTGGAACGTCAGTTCACCCACATGCTTGCTTGTCTAAAGGACATTTTGTTCAGCCCTCCCTTTTGCAAGCGCAGTGTTTTTAGTGCACTCGTAAGCACTGAACAAAAGCCAGAAGGATGCTGTTCTTGGATGTTGGTGCCTCACCCCCGCAAACCATCAGTGCCTCCCACCACCATCACCGAGGTACTAGTAATTCACTGCTGTGCTGATGTTGTAATGGCATCACAGAACACAGTGAATTGGGTGGATGAAACCAACTGAAATGGCTTTGCTTCTGCAGTTTCTCGTTTGCACAAGTCAGTGCATTAAGTCCAGTGCATAAGCAGAGGCATATAAAGGGTGCTGCAAGGAGATGCAGGTGCAGTGGGCGCCAGTTGCAGCTGGGGCGCAGTGGGTGGGGAAAAAACAGAGTGCTTTTTGGCCCACCCGCCCCTCCTTGTGTTGCATATACCTCTGCAGGTGCCCACGCATTCACTTCCTGCATTGGGGAGCGAGGGGTATGCACCTGCTGCCTGGGGGCCTTCAAGGCTGGCTGGAGCAAAATTGCCCTGGTCGTCCCTGGAGGAGCCTGCGCGTTCCCTTCACTTCCCAAATTGGGGAGTGATGGGAATGTGCCAGCCAGTTGGAGCAAAATTTCCCTGGCCATCCCTGGAGGAGGCCGCACATTCTTTTCGTTTCCCGAGACGGGGAGCAAGGGGAATGTGACATTTGGGGGGTGGCGGCCACTGCAGGAGCTCGCATGCTCCCCTCACTTTGTGACATCACGATATCACATCATGACAGCGTGCCTGGTGCGCGGTAAAGCCCCAGTACGCCTCTGTGCACAAGTTGTATCTGGTGTGGGAAAGCGGAATCTGACGTTGGAGAAAACGGAGATTAAGGATCCAGTTGTGGCTTCTTAGGCGATCTGCTTGGGATGGGAGGCGTATCTGTTCACAGAAGGGCATGGCTGGATAAGGCTTTGTTGAGACGCTGCCCTTTTTCTCATCATGCCACAGATATTACTTAACCTTCTCACAGAGCATGTCTGTAGCCTATTATTGTTTAGAATAGTGGGTCCCAGACTGTGGGTCGGGACCCAACAATAGTTTACGAGCCAATTTCAGGTGGGTCACGAAGCCCCTAGAGCAGCCATATTGACAGTATGGGAATGGAGAGAGGGAGGGCTGTGTGGTCGTTTTGCTTGTGTCAAGGTTGTAAATAGGCTTACTTTTCCCTTTCTGATTCACTTTGCTATTGGAAAACGACTGAGAAATAACCAACCTTTTGCTGCATTCTCAGAAAAGCAACAGTTTCTGGCACGATGATGGCATTTCCTGCCATTACATCAGTTCTGGTGGGTCCTGGTCAGATTGTCACTTTAAAAAGTGGGTCCCAGTGCTGAAGCATTTGAAAACCAGTGGTTTAGAATATTTATATGCTCATTTCCTACAAAGTGTTGTCGTAGAAGTTCACGTGAGAAAAAGAATAAGATAGCTCCTAAAAAAAGAAAAAAAGACACAGAGAAGTGACCAACAAACAGCTGCTGGGAGGGATGCTGTACTGGGATGAACTGGGACAGTTGCCCTCTCCCCTCCTAAATATAAGAGAGGCACCACTATAAAAGTAATGCAATACCCCTTTGCAGTACCCCTACTCTGGGCTCTGATATCGCCTTCAATGCAAAGCAGGTTGCCCACCTCTCTGTGACACTGCGGCACTGAGAAAGTGTTTCAAATGGTTTAGCATTGCATTCGTTTTCTCACGTCTCTCTCCCCCACCTTTCATTTCTAATCTCTTCAACCTGACCTGTGCTTTGACCTATATAAATTCTGAATCCACCACTGCTTAAGACTGTCTGTCGACCTTCCGTCTGCCCTCTTCACCAGCCTACGGAGCAGGGAGATTTGACCTCTTAGGAGAAAGGTTTTCTGACAAACTCCTTTACCCCCTGCGTTGAATGAGTGTGGGGAAGGAGCATTTCAACAGACCCCTGCATTGTTCCCCGGCCCTCCTGCTCCTCCGCATCAGCCAGTTTCAGATAAGTTCTACATGAATACACTCGTGTTTGAAAGGCCGGTCCCCAGATCAAAAAGCGCCCACAGCTTCCCAATGCGAGCCGGATTAATCTGGGATAATTACTGTATCAACTCAGGCTAACACAGAGGTCTCATTAAACAAATTGGGCTGCGTAGCTTTCCGGCAAGCAGAAAGCACTTGAGGGAGGCACTTTGGGGAGGGTAAGTGGGCAGCGTTCACACAGTGCCGCTGTCTCATTGGGGAGTTGTTCCTGCGGTGGGATTCCCTTGGGAAAATGTGTTGTGAAAACTCATGCCTTGGTGGAACTGCATTCCAGCATTCCCAAGGACGGAATGTCTTCCAAACCAGCGTTTAATTCTTGAAAGTATTGGACTGCCATTCTGTGACATCTTTGGGAATCCTGTTCTAGAAGTAAGGCCAACTCTTGAACCACTCCTTGTCATTTCTTATCTTTACAGTACAGATAAAACCTAGGTTTTGCCATTGATTCTTCTACTTGAATGGAAGGCTGAAGGCAACCCTATCAGTGGATCTGTTCATGTGGATCCCAGGCTAGGGTGCTTTATTCACCCCTATGTTCTGCACAATGTCCACTTTGATACAATGCGGACAGTGGTGTCATTCAAATGATTTAAGAACAGGAACTCACTTTTGATTGGCACTTGTCGGGAACCCGGAACCAGCCACGGAGCCCGTTAGGATCCGGAACGCCCGTTCTGGTCCGTTCCCCCTGAATGACATCACTGAATGCGGATAGCTAAATGAAAAATACAGTCAGTCCTCATTATCCGCTAGAGTTAGGTTCCTGGAAAATCCTCGCGGATAGTGAATTCCCAGATCATGAACCATTGAACCTATGGTACCACTGGGATTAGGTGCAAGTTCCTTCTCTGCCATCAGAAGAATCCTGCAGAGGCCCTCAGGAAGCCAGCAGAGTGTAGCAGGAAGTGCCAAAAGATCTCTGAATGCTGCAGAGACCTTCCAGAGGCTGCAGGGATCTTCAGAAGGACACCTGCAACCAGCATGAACCCCTTAAACATGGCCGGCAAATGCTTCAGTCCCTGCAGTATTTGGAAAGTCTCTGCATAGTGGATAACAAGGACAGAGGTGCAGTTAACAAGGTAAGTAGCAATTTTGTCCCTCACAGATAAGCAAACTTGCAGATAGTATGTTCGCATATAAGGAGGACTGACTGTATTAGATTTTAGTGCCCTGAAAGGGCTTCCTGTTCTCCCCTAGAATTATCATATATTCTAATGCTTTTAACTCCTGCTTCTTGAATGGGGATCTAGCAAGGGTACAGGTTTGGGAGAACAAGAACAGATAAAAGGAAATACTTTTTTTTACCTAGCGGGTAATTAATCTGTAGAACTCCTTGCCGCAGGAGGTGGTGATGGCATCT
Source organism: Lerista edwardsae (assembly GCA_029204185.1). Classification (NCBI taxonomy): domain Eukaryota; kingdom Metazoa; phylum Chordata; class Lepidosauria; order Squamata; family Scincidae; genus Lerista; species Lerista edwardsae. Next base: position 10,122,874 of record JAJKFI010000033.1, read on the forward strand.
GGCCCAGGTGCCTTTAAAAGGGGACTGGACAGATTTCTGGAGGAAAAGTCCATTGCAGGCCACAATGGGTGGTGCAATCTCCATACTTATAATAGCTTATTTGAAGTATGGAGATTGCACCACCCATTGTGGCCTGCATCAGAATGCCTCATCTCAGAATGCCTTGACTCAGGGGAGTGGTAAGAAGATACAAGTATCTTGTTGTCTTGTGTGCTCCCTGAGGTAGAGTTACCAGATACAAATTGGGGCAGAGTCCTTATACCTTTAACCATTGTATAGAAGAGAGAAGTTGGGTAATTGCAGCTCATCATGGAAGGGTTACAAAAGCTGCACCGGCCCAAATTCCATTTCTATACAATGGTTAAAGATATAGACACTCTTTCCCAGTTTGTATCTGGTAACCCTACCCTGAGCCATCGCCACTATGAGATACAGGAAGCTGGACTAGTTGGCCCTTTGGCCTGATCCAGCAGGGCTCTTATGTTCTTAAGGCCCAGATTGGTGTGCAAGTTATTAAAGCTCCCTTTCCACAGACAGGATAGCAAATTCTGTTTTCTTTACCTCATATTTATCTCAGAATTTTACTTCAGAAATTTACCTCAGAATGCCTTGTGTGCTCCCTGAGGCATCTGGTGGGCCACTGTGAGATACAGGAAGTTGGACTAGATGGGCCCTTGGCCTGATCCAGTGCGGTTCTTCTTGTGTTCTCACATTCTTATGAGTTGTCAGAGGCCTCCTCAAGGTAAGGGAACATTTGTTCCCTTAGGGCTTGATAGCGGTTGCATTGGTGCTGTCATGTTGGATCAGATTGGGCCTTCCGAGTACCTGCCCCTGAACTGAACTAATTGTTGGCATGGAACCCAACATGTAGTACTCCCTTTCTGAGAATTGAATTTAAATTGCAAGGAACCGTCCTTACATATGAAACGTTGCACAAAATCTGCCTAGAGCCATTCTGCTACGTGGGCTGCTGCTTGTGCTTAATCATCACTAGATTTTGTAGATATGCCCTCAGCGTTGTGCAAGTAACAACATACCTGTAAATTGGATTAAGAATAATCTCAGGGAGCCCTGGGAACCAAAGGGTGGCCATCCCATTACCTAGATAGGCCAGCGAGTGAATCCAGGGGGCGGGGTTAGCTGTGACGTAAATATACCCACAACAATGCTGATTCCAATGATTTCCAGTGGGTTTTCGCATGATGTTTCGGGCTGAATCGTTTACTCCTGAAGCAAAAACTTACCAAAATAACAACGTGTGATCGTGGAGAAACATCAGTGGTAACCTAATTATGAGTTAATATGCAATTCCAAGGTTTAATTCCGCAGAATTATATTACTGAACATACCAGCGGCTGTGAAGGGGACTGGGGGAAGGAAGGGGGCGTGGCCCAATCACAAGGCGCTCGCTGATTGGACGCTGGGAGGAGGGAGGAGGGATGGGAAAGGGGGAAAAAGGGGCGGGGTTATACCCGGAAGCTTCAAGTATGTGACGTCATGCCCTCTCTATGTATAATAACTCTATGCTGGGAACTGTAGTTTGTGGGGGGGGGAGCCTTAGGATTTGTCAGCACTCTCTAGAAGCTAGAGTTCCCAGGATCCTTTGTGGGGAAGCCATGCCCAAATGAAGTGGTATAAAATTTATATGAGTTTGTAGTGCAGATGTGCCTCAATGATTGATTGGCTGTGGCCTTAGCAGTTAAGAGGTTCTGTAGCCTGGCTTACAATGTGCATCCTGATAGCCATTGGGGAGTTTTCCTTCACATTGAAAATGCTTCAATTTGGCCATCTTGGGAATTTAACTTTTCATTAGTGCTGAGCTTGGCTTATATCGCCAACCATCAGTTGAACGTAACACTTGCAGTTTATAACAATCTGGTATGAACCACTACCTAAAAACGCATACAAAGGCTTGACGTGAACAATAGTAAGCTGCTTTTGTGTCTCCCTAGCGCCTTCTCTGAGCACAAAGCATTTATTGTGAGGTGACATTTCACTCAGATGAGATGCCTCCCTCCCCAAGTTGCCGAAACACTGAGAATTGCAGCTCTCTTTAAAAAGAAGCTTCTGGTGTGACAAAGCTCTGGAATATATTGTCGGGTTAGCTGTGATTTACTAATTAGATTCCCCTCTGGGTTTTCCTTTTGTGCTGTTTTTCAAAATGTACTTAGCCTTGCAGAAGCAGCGTTAGTTTGGGTTGGAGAAAGATCTCCATTTCCAATGTTAGTGGAATTAGAAAAGGTGCAGGAGAGAGCGACCAAAATGATTACGGGGCTGGGGCACCTCCCTTATGAGGAAAGGCTGCAGCTTTGGGGGCTCTTCAGTCTAGTAAAAAGGCGCCTAAGGGGGAACATGATTGAGGCATATAAAATTATGTAGGGGGTGGATAGGGAGATGTTCTTTTCCCTCTCTCACAACACCAGAACCAGGGAATAGCCATTAAAATTGAGTGTTGGGGGGGTGGTTTAAAACGGATAAAAGGAAATACTTTTTTACCCAGCGGGTAATTTAATCTGTGGACCACCTTGCCACAGGAGGTGGTGATGGCATCTGGCCTAGATGCCTTTAAAAGGGGACTGAACAGATTTCTGGAGGAAAAGTCCATCAGGCTACAGGCCATGTTGGATTGTGCAACCTCCTTACATTAGTAGTAGGCTACTTCAGAATGCCAGGTGCAAGGGAGTGGCAACAGGATGCAGGCATCTTGTTGTCTCACATGCTCGCTGAGGCATCTGGTGGGCCACTGTGAGATACAGGAAACTGGACTAGATGGGCCTTTGGCCTGATCCAGCAGGGCTCTTCTTATGTTCTTGTGTACATTATGCCGTTTTATTCTGCCTAACTTCTGGCCTGCCTTTTAGACCTGTGCTGCTTGCTTTCTTTACAAAAAAAAAAAAAAAAGAGCTTTGTTGCTGAAAAGAGATGGATTGAGAATTAGATGTCAGCCAGTGTGTGTCCACATTGCCCTATATTTTTAGCCAGCTGGTTGCCTTGTTCTATTGTATAACTGGCTTTTGTGGGGGCTAGCAGTGTTAGTGGACCCCGCAGCAGAGAGATGGGAAGGAATTCGGAGCCAAGCTGATCAACAATCCACTTTGGCCTCCAAGTAATTAGAGCCACTCCGACTGCTATTTTCTTGAGTCCCCCCCCTCCCGCCCCCGTCCATTTTGTGCTGGGAAGCCTTCCTTATGGGGACATTGCATCATGAGGAAGACCACGTGATCCTTGGATTTCTGGCAGGCAACATCCTTCTTAATGCCTTGAGCTGATTTAGCTGGGTGGCTTTTCGGCGTAAATCTGACCGGTTCTATTCCCAGATGCAGAGGTGACATTGTGACGAATGCCAGTGGGATGCTTTGTAAGACACACTCTCTCTCTCTCTCTCAGGCTCGGGCTTGTGCTGTGGAGGAGCGGGAGTCCATCAGTTTTAAGCAGCTGAAAGATTTTGGTGTCTGCCCGGAGGAGCATCCTGGTTGACTAGTCAGTCGGCCTTTGGAGGATTTTCCTTTGCTGTCTGTTTTCAAGTTGTTGCGGAGATGCAGATTTTCTTGGCTGGAAGCATGAAGACTTCAGAGCTTCCCATGTAAGGGATGGAGATTATTCTGTATATACATACCATCCCTGTTAAATAAATACAGCCAGTTCTCTCTCTGTCTAATGGAAGCAATTCGTATGTTAAGACTGGTAGTGAAATTGCATCCCAGGAGGATTTTGCTGGCTGAATATCTGTGTACTTTTTAGGCTGAAGTATGGGCCCAGGGTCGAAGAATGCATTGCGGCAGTGTCTTTCAAATAGAATATAACAGGAAGTGACATCGCTGGCATGCCTCTAACATGATCCTAGCTCGATTAATTGACAAATGACAAAATGGCATTTAGTCCTTCAACTCAAAGGCATGGAGGCTACCATTTTTACGATAATGCATGGAAGCTGCCCTGCTTCTTCCATTAAAACTCAAAGGTATGGAGGCAGCCATGTTTTCTAGCATGGTGCTTGCAGGAAAAAATTGTTAGTGTGGCGACCATACTGGAACCTGAAAAACAAACACGACCCTAGCACGCTGCTAGGAGAAAAACAAACGACTCTCTAGCGCTAGAAGCGGAAAAACAAACCAAGCCATAGTAATTTGAGATGGCTTCCTAACAGAATCATGGTGAGAATTTTAGCTCTTTTCTTGTTATAACTGCAGTTCCCAGCATTCCCTGGAAAAAAAGTGGCAGCTGAACAACTTTGTAGTGGAAATATGGCTGAGGACGGAGCTGTCAAGGAGAAATCTTGCTGCGTGTTTTGGCTCCGCTCTACTCCCAGAATGGCATAAGACAGTGGTTGTCAAATGTTTTAGCACCAGGACCCACTTTTTAGAGTAACAACCTGTCCAGGACCCACCAGAAGTAATGTCATGGCCGGAAGTGCTGTCATTGTGACACCAGAGCCTGCTGCTGTCCTGAGAATGTAGCGTTGGGTAATTTCTCAGCCATTTTCCAATAGTAAAGTGAACTGGAAAGAGCCTATTTACAACTTGACGCAAGCAAAACAACCACACAGCCCTCCCCCTTTCCAGCATCCCATCTTCCCATGTTTTCAGTATGGCTGCTCTAGGTGCTTCGTGACCCACCTGAAATTGGCTCGCAAACCACTGGTGGGTCCCAACCCACAGTTTGGGAACCACTGGCATAAGATGTTCTAGTTATTTTCGGTTAGCATTTTCCTCGAGCCACAATTATTTTTGACCCCTATCCCACCCTGCCATGCAGGATTTGGCTCTCCTCATTAAAGCCTATTTAATATTCTCTCTCTCTCTCTCTCTCTCTCTCTCTCTCTCTCTCTCTCTCTCTCTCTCTCTCTCTCTCTCTCTCTGCTTTTTTAAAAATTCCACTTGCTTCTTCTGGAGCAACAAATAGCGATTCCAAAAATATGTCCAGCTGCATTAATATGACAAATTGTGCAACGGTCTGAGAGGCATGCTGGCCAAGCTGGAATCTCAAAATTAATTTGGGAGGATAATCCAAGCTTGTAACGGAGGAGGGTGCAGAAAAATCTAGTCTGAGATTAGCTGGTCGCTCATCATGAGAGTCAGGTAGGAATTTTTTTTCTTTCTTCCAATTTGGCCATGGATGGCAGTTTTTTTTCCTACCCCAGACTAGGGAGTGAAGGACGGGTATTCAGTAGGTTTCATGATTAGCACTTGTGTTTAAACCCCAATCTCAGTCTGGTGTCTTCCTTGCGGGTGGTGTAAGGGTAATAGGCTACCTCAGATGCCAGATTCAAGGGAGTGGCATACAAGTATCTGGTTGCTTTGCGTGCTTCCTGAGGCATCTGGTGGGCCACTGTGGGATACCGGAAGCTGGACTAGATGGGCCCTTGACCTGATCCAGCGGGGCTCTTCTTATATGTTCTTATGTCCTGCTGTTGGTTTGGCTGGACCTGTCAGGAGCATTTGATATCATTGACCATGGGATTTTCCGGACTGCCTTGTTGGGATGGGACTTGCTTGCAACCCTTTATGGTGGCTACTCTCCTTTCTCAGGGGTAGCTTCCAGAAACTTGTGCTGGGGAAGTCCTTCTCGACGCCATGACCATTTGTGTCCTTCAGGGATCCATTTTGTCCCTAGGTTTTCTCAGACATCTACATGAAACTATCAGAAGAGATGGGATTAAAACAAGGTGCTTCTTTTCAATAATGCCTAGTGTTTAACTGACACCTGAATGGAAGGTGACAATAGATGTCATTATTGTGGAACTGGGACTGACTTCTGATCAAGAGTTAGGAATCATTGGTGGATGTGGTTGTTATGCATAATTAAAATCTGGATCAATCATCTGGTGAATAATTGAGTCGATCATATTTTAGCTGATAATAATAAATATGAAAAAGTTGTAGTTGATTTTGTTAGCAAGTGTTTGGGGTTGTGCAGTTGACTTTGGGTTTTTTGCAGTAGTTTAGGTTTAATTGAAATTAATGGTTGGGAAATGTTCAACTAATGAATTAACATGCACAATATTGAGATTTTGTAAAATTAACTTCAAGGTTTGTATAATAATTTTTGTTTTAGGGTACTTAGTGGCAAATGTATATTTTACTATGTTTGAACTATTAGTGGAAACATGTAACTAACTTTTGCATGTTCAAAGGTCATTGTGTAAATAATATGTAATGGGATTTCAGCAATAATTCCTATTTGTGTGATCAATGGGTTCGAATAAGCAAGATTGATTCCAATAAGCAAGAAATGAGATCTTAATGGATTTCAGTGTTTTGAGGATACTGTGGAATTGATTTAGGCTTTTATGCAATATCTTACCTCTGAGTACAAACTCTGGAAAATGGGCAGTTAAGTAACAATATCATAGGTCTGAGCATTGTGAAATTTTTAGGAGTTCTAGAATAGTGGTATTGAGAGATTGCAAGGTAAGTATTTTCTTTTAAAATGTTTATGCCAAAGTAACAGTTGGCTTGTGTGTGAACCTGCTGTGCCAACTCTGAATCTTCAGTCCTTATCTGGCATAAATGCTAAAGTCCTTATCTTTACATAAATGCTAAAAAGTACCGGATGCAGCAATATCTCTGCAGTCCATAAGGCTTGCCTACTCCTGGTCACATTTCAGTTAGCCCCTTGTTGCTCCAAAAATAATATTCATGTGTTTCTTGTGGAAATCCACTTCCTTTTCTTGAGATTGTGGGGTGCTGTTTGAGTTTGATAATTTTTGTTTTAAAGCCTCAGATGTGGGCACAAACCAAAAGCAAAAGCAACTGAGACATCCCTAAGGGATAGTGAAGTAGCCAAAATTGTGCAAGGTTAAAAGTGGTTGCACCCTGCCTCTCTGCCTGCAAGGGAGAGTGGGTTTCTATTAATACACATTCATCATTTAAAAAAAAAAACCCCTTTCTTTTTATAAGGGGAAAGAGGGTATTGAGGAGGTGCTGTCGTAGACTTACTGAGATGGATTTCTCTCTGTCTTGAATGCAAACAATTTAGAATTATGCAAAGCAAAAAAGAAAAAGGTTTCAAATACGTTATCAAAATATTATCACTCAGAGGTGTAACTTGGGCGGAGCCTGAGGAGCATCTGCCTCAGCCGCTAGGCTGGAGGGGTACATGATTGCCCCCAGACTGCGTTAGCTATAGAGGAAGTGTGGCTTCATGCACCTTGTTCCTTCTGTGGAGAACCTGGAAGTGATGTCACATGACATTGTGACATCACTTTCCCGGTTACCGGGCAGTATGTTACACCACTGTCATCACTATTTCAACTAATATAACATTGCTAGCTAAACCTGTCCAGATCACCTTGAAGGACTCAGTGAGAATGTTTTAGGGCGCAATGCCAACCTGGAGTTAGGCCGGCACAGTTAGGCCAGCAAAGTTTGACTGGCACAATGGATACCGTAAAGTATGTTTGGACCACTGTCAGAGTCAGAGGGGCCAGCACACAGACATGCACCATCTCCCTGACTCTGAGAGTGGTCCAAACATGCTTTATGGTGTCCCTTGTGCTGGCCAAACTGTGTCAGCCTAACTGTGCCGGCCTAACTCCAGCTTAGCATTGCGGCCTTAGTGAGGTGTTACAAAATCTGGGAAGAAAGTTATCAAGGACAGTGAGCGCTGGCCACAAGAATGAGGTATGACTGCCCCAGCTATTAGCAGTATGCACAGTGTCAGAGTGCATTGTGGAACTGGGCAAGTTGATGTAGACATAGTCTACGATTGCCATTTTAAATTCTGTGTTTTTAAATTGTAAGATACAGTTAACAGACACACACCATCCCTAATGTGTAAGAGTCTAGACTTTTTTTGCCCTTTTTAAAAAATTAAAGCTATACTCCTCGTATAATGTACGTTAGAGAACTAGTTTCACTGCTTTCAGTGAAGCTGCTTTGCAAACAAACAGTTCACAGAGCTGCAGATTAGGGTTGCATTGAATTTGTCGCATTGAATTTGGATGAGAATATTGAAGCCGTTGGTTCTCATTCTCCCCCCCCCTCCCTTTCTCTCTGTAGGTGGACGCATCTGTTCCTTTTCCCCTTGCATCGAACAAGTTCAAAGGACCTGCCTGGCTTTGGAGGAACATGGATTTACTGAAATTAATACTTTGGAGATCCTGCTCAGGGTGTACAATGTTAGGACAATTAGCTTGCAAATCCCTGACCTTGGAAAAGCAGGCGAGGATAAATCAAGTGCCGAGTTTGGCAGGGGCAACCAATCAAATCAAGATGCCCCGTGTGCTAATCTTCCTCAGGGAACTGTGCAATTTAAAAGTGGCGTACCGCCCAGGGAAATGGTGGGTCACACTGGATATTTGACCTTTGCTACCAAAAGCCCAATTTAGTTACACACGTAGAGAGGCCTCTCCTTCCCTTCCTCCCAGTTGAGCATCTGAGGTTTGTGCTCCTCGAGCAATTCCATATATAGTCAGATTGAATAAGATTATGCTTTTGTTTAGCATACAGGAGCACTAACCAGATCAGCTCCAGCAGTGCGCTGTTGTTCTGAAACGGTGCTTGGCTAGTGTCAGGTAGGAAGATGGATTAGCCGCTAATAGCAGCAGGTTGGAATTTACAAAGTAAATGCCACTTGTGGAGGTGGTGTTTGCCTCACTTTCAAAAAGAAAAAAACATGGGGGGGGGCTTTTCTTGGCTTCCTGGAATTCTGTGTTAATCCCCTGTAAGCGGGTATGCAATGCAAGAGTTGTGGCTTTTGTTTTTTTAGGAATGTATTGGGTATGTTTTTTTTCTTGAAAGAAAGTTGAAAGAATTGGGATTTTTTTCTATTGTTTTTAAAGGCTGAGCACAAACCTGTGCAAATGTCACATTCTCCAATCCCCCAGACATCCATGGAACTCACCTGTGTGTACAGATATGACTTGCAATCCTGATAGGGAAGCATTGCTCTAACCAAAGTTTACCAGTGCAGACTATGGTCACAGCAAACTATGGTCTAACACAGCAACAGTAAAAGGCTCTGTGTTGCAATTTGAGCTTACCATTCCACCGTGGAGCACATCAACAGCCATGCCTATAGTTCCCAGGTGTCCCCGCGACCAGCTGCCCCTTCCCAGAGTACCACGTGCTTGGCCTACTGGGGTGACCAATCGCGGAAGTGGCTGGCTGCAGGAACATTTGAGGATCTTAGGTGTGGCTGTCACTATGCTCGCCAGCGGAACAGTAAGCTCGGGTCACCCAGGGGAAGGAAACGGGGCACCGGATCTGGCCCACAGGCTGGAGCCCCCCAGTCTGACAAATTGGGAAGTCTAAACATGCGAAGTGCACAAGAGAAGGAGGTCGCACACATATGTACCCTGCTCTTTCCTGATTTGGAGGATCATAGAAGATGACCTCTAAATGCAGCCCTAGAAATTGCTTTGATTCCAAAGACTGTTCCTTTAACGGGCAACGGTTCTTTTCATTAAAAGGTGCACCTGTGCACGACATTCCTTCACCCCTCAGCACTCTCTGGATCAAGTTGTCTTTCTGCAGCTATCAAACTGTTGATTTCCATGGTAATCCTCTAGCACAATTGGTTTGGGAGGCTGTGTGGCTTTAGCTTGCTGTGTCTCAGGTCTTGCAGTACTGACCAACCTGGTCACCCTGCACCTCATAAAGTCCATCGAAATTTCTCCAAAGTTCAGTTTTGGTGGGGATTTAGAATATTGAACGGTCACAACCTCCCAGTACTTTATCTGGAATCATCAAATTTACATCACTGGCACTAGTTCTTGGAGAAAGTCATTTGAGGTCCGGAGCTTCAAATATGATTCAACTTCAAGTGATGAAAAAAAGTTCCATCAGGATTTTTCTCTTTTTATCAATGGTAGACAGACGCGGGACCACATTGCATGATAGTCTGTTGGGGGCCCTTGGGCATGGTTCTTCTAGATAGCATGTGCTGGGATTGGAATCCACAGTGGTCCAAGGGCGCTTTGAGCCTTTGCTTCCTCTGCAGTTCCAATGCACATCACTCTCCCTCCCTGCGGCTGCTGTTCAGCTCAGGAGAAGACCGACCCCTCCCCGGCTTGGGAACTTTTTTCCTGAAGCAAACGGTAGTCGTGGTGATGGTGGGATCCCAACCGAGGCAGCAAAAGTGAGAATGGGTCAAAGCTCTTATTTTCCACACTGTTGTCCCAATCACAGTATGTTGTCCCAAACCTTACGTGCTGTTTACGTGAAAAACGAAACACAGAAGCCTCGATGACATAACGTGGGTACCATCTTATACTCTAGCCCTTGTTTACCATAGGTGAGGCAGTGATAAAACAGTTCTTGGATTGCACTTTGGAGCTACAGGAGTGCAAAACTGAGTTGTCTTCCATACGACAGAAATTTCTTGCATCTAGAATTACCGAATTGGGGAGAAGCCTGGAGTGGAACACTTCTTGCTGATATTCAGTGTGAGATGCGTTTAGCGTTTATTTACCGTTACCTGCAAATGATTAAAGTTCAGACAGTTTTACCATCTCCTCTGCTGTTTGTGTGAATTACTCCTTATATTAATACAACTACTGCACACACTTGCTGGGTCATACCTAGCAAGTGTCCTGTTTAATCCCACCCCTCCTACAAAAAAAAAAAGGTTGCCTTGTTTGATCTGTCTTGTACTGATGTCAATTACTGTAAATATTTGAGAATAAAATTCTCTCCAGACTTCTCATCGCAGAAGTTTACATCGTGCGTCTGTTTAACTACCTTATCTGCCCTGCCTTTGGATAAAATGCAGCCCATGATGAGGTATACCATTTAATCCACTCCTGGTACAGCCTGTTAAATACATCCACATGCAAATGTGAAACCCAGTTTTGCCCTTTTCTTGACGAAAATAAACACAGCTAAGCTTTTAACAGGTTACGGCCCGGTGCTAATCTGTAACAGTTTAACAAAAGTTCCACCAATCACCACAGCAAAGATAGAACAGCTGAGCAGATTAAAAATCAGGAAAGCAAATCATCTGAGCTGAGGCTGTTACATAAGGTGTTCTGTGGCTCCAGCTTTCCTCCTTGGAAGGATGCAGTTGGCTTTATTACACTCTGCTTTGAAGGTCTTTAAAGAGAAAGCAGGAGGAGGCTGCTGCATCATTAATGGGATAGCTAGAAGGGCCGGCCTGCAAAGGGAGAGAAAGTGCGTGCATATGTAAACACAAGATCTACTGAACACAAACTGGGAGGAGCAGCTGGTTCAAACTTACGAAGGGGAGGAAATAGCTGAGTGAATTCCACCTGTCTGCCCTTAGGATGCCTTGCACTTCATTTAACACTATATCTGCTAGAAGGACTTGGTGGCGCAGTGGATTAAACTGTTGAGCTGTGAGCTTGTGACCGGAAGGTTGGCAGTTCAAGACCACGCAAAGGAGTGAGCTCCAGCCATTTGTCCCAGCTCCTGCCAATCTAGCAGTTCGAAAGCATGTAAAAACGCAAGTAGATAAATAGGTACCACTTCAGTGGGAAGGTAATGGCGTTCCGTGCGCCATGGCCTATAGTCATGCCAGCCACATGACCACATTGCTTGTCCTTGGACAAACACCGCCACTTTGGCTTAGAAACAGATGAGCACCGCCTCCTACAGTTGGTCACAACTAGACCATTTGGTCGCAGGGAAACCTTTTTATATGTGCTAGAATGGTTTTGGCATTATGTCCTTTTAGTGGAAAGCTGAGGACGGAATCTGATTCTCACATCAGTGTTCCTCAAGCTGTGGATCGGGACCTGCTTGGTGGGATCACAACCTGATGTTCGGTGGGTTGCGGGAAGCTGGGAGCAGCCATCTTGGAAGCTGCAGAGCTTACTCTTGCTATATTCCTTTTGTGAGAGTTAGCAGGTTGAATTTTCAAGTGAGGGTTTTCTTTATTTTGTTTTTAGTTCAGTGCTTTTACCATCCCAAGCAGTTTGGAATAAGAGCTACTCAGCTTGTACTAAAGGAAGTATGGCCCTTCTGTGGCTCAATGGTAGCTACTCGCTTGGCATGCAGAAGGGCCCAGATTCAATCCCTGGTATCTCCCAGTAGGGCTGGAGAACACCCCATCTCGGCTTTCAGTTCATGTAGATAACACTGAGCTTGATGGACTAATGGTCTGACTCAGTATAATGCCCCTGCATATGTTCATACGTTAGGTGCATCTAAACCAGTGGTGTCATTCAAATGATTTAGGAACAGGAACTCACTTTTGATTGGCACTTGTCGGGAACCCGGAACCAGCCACGGAGCCCGTTAGGTTCCAGAACGCCCATTCTGGTCTGTTCCCCCTGAATGACATCACTGCCTTTGCCCTCCTAGGAATCCGGAGTCGCTCTGAGTGCCGGCCAACCAAGAAGAAAAGCTCTTTGCAGAGGAATTGGGAGGGGGGAGGAGGAAGAGTGAATTGGGCAGAGTCAGCCCTAATTTTAACTAGTGGAACTGAGTTCCCCCGCGTTCCCCCTGCATGACATCACTGATCTAACCCATTTGGACCTGAACACCCTTCCCATTGGCATAGCACCTACGTATTGGTTGACTGTATCTTGCTGTTTCCCTGTGAAACTTAGAGTAGCTCAAGACTGGTTCCTTCCAACTTGGTTTTTCATGCAGGCAGCTACAGAAGCAACATATGCTTAGCTTCACCAAAAGAACTGTATTCCCTGTCTTCAGATGATTCTCCAGTCTGAAGCCTGCACATGATGCAGGAATTTTACCAAGGAAACCCTAATGGGTGAAACTTCTGGATCAGCAGGGGGCAAGCTGAAAAGAAATACAACAAGGAGCTTTGGGGCAAGTGCAGCCTGGTTTCAGTTTTATTAATGTGTGCAAAATCTGGAGCAAAATTCACAAGGCATATCTCCAGTCTTGGAAGCTTCTTGCCCAGCCCCCAGCATGATCAACACCATACATTTGTGAAAGAAAAATGAAACGGTTTGAGAAAAATTGCATTTTTCTGTCCAGTCCAAATTACATTTACTCAAATCAGTTCTACTGTGTGCCATTGGATTTGCTCTCAGGTAAGTGTGCGTTAGATTGCAATCTTAGACAATCACAAAATGTTTTGTGGGTTTGCAGGAGCAAATCTCTGTTGCGCCGGCATTCGCCGCACTACAGTGAATTGAGAAGTGTCATAATAGAGGGCTGCATTTTCTTTCCCTTTTACTGCAAGCTAGAACATCAAGCACAGTGGTATAAAACGTCAAACAATTTTCTTCTCTAGCTTTGGAGGGGAAAAACAGACTTCGCAGAAGTATCAGCTTTGTTGTACTGTAAAAATTCCATTATTAATCTTGTTTTCCAGGCAATCTACTTTCATGCTGTGCCTCCTCTTTGATTTCCTGCTTCTGAGATTCCAGACTTCTGGAGAATCTGACACACTGAGTACCAAGCAGCACATTTCTGACTATGGTTGAGTTTAGACATTTGCCTGCAAAGTGTTCTCATGCTAAACTGCGGAGAAATACCCCCCACTAAATAAGAGAACAGCTGATTAAAATGTGCCTGAGTAGTGTGGTGAACAAGGGCCAGTGGCACTTGCCTGCTCCCAGATCTGCCCTGTCTCAGGGCCAAAGGATGGGGGTTCAGTAGGTTTCATGATTTACACTTGTGTTTAACAAAGCTAAACCCCAACCACAGCCTGGTGTCTTCCTTAGGGGTAGTGAACGGGTAATAGGCTACCTCAGAATGCCAGATGCAGAGGAGTGGCAGCAAGATACAAGTATCTGGTTGTCTTGTGTGCTTCCTGAGGCATTTGGTGGGCCACTGTGAGGAGATACAGGAAGCTGGACTAGATGGGCCTTTGGCCTAATCCAGTGGGGCTGTTCCTATGTTCCTATGAGTACATGTCTGAAGAGGAGCATCTGGTTCTGGTAGCTGTCAAAGAGAAATGCTGTGGAGAATCTTGACTGGCCACCAGTGTGTTTACCTCAGGATTTACCTCAGAATGCCAGGTGCAAGGGAGTGGCAACAGGATGCAGGCAGCCTTGTCTTGTGGGCTCCCTGAGGCATTTGGTGGGCCACTGTGAGGAGATACAGGAAGCTGGACTATTTATTTATTTATTTATTTATTTATTTATTTATTTATTTATTTATTTATTTATTTGAAGAATTTATAGACTAAATGGCCCCTGGCCTGAACCAGCAAGGCCTTTATGTTTTTATGTTCAAACATTGCCCCTATGAATACAAATACTTATGGCTGCTGTGGCTTAGTGGTAGAACTCTTGCCTTTGGGAATACAAACAGAGCCTGACATAGGAGCTATGGGACCCAATGCAAAACATTTTGGGGAGCCTGTGGGGCCACCTTACCAGAATGAGCAGCAGTGGCAAGCCCAGGGCCAATGGTAGCCCGTGCAAAGCGGGTGACTTGATGTGAGTGGCGGTGACATGACGACATCACCGCCAACTGCTTCCAGGGGGGACCTATTTGCCAGTCAGACCCAGCAGTAGGCAGAAGGACTGGCAGGAGCGCCAACGAGGACAGCGGAGCAAGCAGACTGTCGTCACATTGGGCCCCGCACTTTGGAGGGCCCCGCACCAGGGCAGTGAGCATATCGCCTGCTGCTTCAGCCAGGATCGCTATGAACTGTAAGTCAGTAGGAGGAGCAGAGCTGCTTTGCCTGGGCTCTCCCACCTGCCCCAATTCCAAACTGCTCAAAATGGGCCTCCTGGAAGCAGTTGGCAGTGTCATCATCGCGTCACCACAACTATTTCCAGGTGCCGCACACAGCAACACAAGCGCTTTCCTTGGTGAGTGGGGCCCCACAAGAATGCCCTTCATTGGGACCAGTGGTGTTACGCTGCCGGAATGCTGGGCGGGACATCCGGGTGATCGACTGCCCGCCCATCACGTTCCGCAGCATTACGCCGTTTGCATAACGTACGCAAGCGGTATAATTGGTTACGCAAACGGCGGAACGCTGCGGAACGCGACGGGCGGGCTGTCCATCACCCGGATGCCCCGCCCAGCATTCTGGCAGCATAACACCGCTGATTGGGCCCCACATCTAGAGCCAGCCCTGCTCCTCGTGACACTTCAGCATGGAAGATTCTATGCCAGGACATCAGTTACAGAGCAAGGTGCAGGCTGTGGGGGCTTCACTCACTGCCCCAGCCCACCTCTGGGTACAGGCCCAAGTTGGCCAAGTTGGTCAAATTGCCCTGGCCTGGGCTCTGGGGCCAGGCAGGACACGTGTGTTTGCAAGCACTTGCTTGGTCCAGGCAGTGTCTCTTCCACCAGTTTGGTGTAGCACTGCTGCCTTGATCTCTCAGAAGTGCCACAATCCACTGGCTTAGTGCGGGGAGGGGAGGAGGGCCTTAGGAGAGGGGCCCGATTTGGCCAAAAGCTGGCCCTGAATTAAAAAGCTGGTCAAAGAAAGACTGAAGAATGAAGAAAGACTTATGAAGAAAGACTGCAGCGTTTGGGGCTCTTCAGTCTGGAAAAAAGGCGCCTGAGGGGGGACATGGCTGAGACATATAAAATTATGCATGGGAGGGATAGAGTCAATGGAGGGATGTTCTTTTTCCTCTCTCACAATACCAGAATCAGGGGGCATCCACTGAAATCGAGTGTTGGGAGAGTTAAAACAGATAAAAGGAAATACTTTTTTACCCAGCGGGTAATTAAGCTGTGGAACTCCTTGCCACAGGAGGTGGTGATGACATCTGGCCTAGATGCCTTGAAAAGGGGACAGATTTCTGGAGGAAAAGTCTATCGTGGGCTATAGGACATGATGGGTTGGGCAACCTCCTTACATTAATAGTAGGCTACTTCAGAATGCCAGGTGCAAGGGAGTGGCAACAGGATGCAAGCATCTTGTTGTCTACTGAACTCCCTTAGGTACCTGGTGGGCCACTGTGAGATACAGGAAGCTGAACAAGATGGGTCTTTGGCCTGATCCAGTGGGGCTCTTATGTTCTTATGTAAAGAAGCCTCCCTCCCAGATGCAAGAAGACTCCCCCAAAAGCCCATCACACATAGTGAGTGTTCCAGGAGGACGAAGGCGAACATGCACCAATACGTTCAACATGCAGGTGAAGACTTACTGCACAAAGGGTTTTTATAGGAAAGGAATAATACAAGAAGGAAGACAAAAAATAACAAAAAGCCCAGCATGGTTTGGGCAAGGGAAGTGTCCGGGTGTTGTTCATAGCAAAAGTAAAACTGGAGATGGCAGGAAAAGGTAAATCAAAATAGCCCCCTTACGGGTCTAGCTCACTGATTCGTAACTGTGCTTTCTTCAACCTTGGCCTCTGTTGCACCTCATCCACCCCAGGGAGGGAGGTGGGACTGCCTGCATGCAAACTAGCTCTTTAGAAGCCAGCTTGGAACACACGCAGGGAGCCTTGGCCTTGGCCTTTGGTAGCCTAGATTTGATGAGTCATTGTCCCATCAGGTTCAGTGGTTTATGACATCAGCTAAGCTACGGGATATTCTTGCTGGATCCTGACAATGGAAATGGCCCATCCAAAAAATAAAAATAAAAGACCTCTCTGCCTGCCTGGGCAGTCAATCCATCAATCAATTTTTATATACCGCTTTTCAACACAAAGTTCACATAGTGGTTTACAGACAAATAATAAAAAAAATGCAGAATACCACCAGCAACAGCCACTAGAAAAGGCACTGTGCAGGGTTGAAGAGGAACAATTAGAGGGGCAGAAGATTTAGCCGAGAGGGTTAATGCCTCCGTTTGCCCGAAGAAACAGCTGAAGGGCTCAAGGTCGTGAGCTCGGGACTGCCGGAAGTCTCTGAGAGCGGCAGACCTTGCAACTGCGGCTGATTAGAAGCTGAGCTTCAGCTGCCTCGTGGGAGGAGGAGTGTGCTGAAGGTCAGCTGCGTCTCTGGTGAGAGCAGGGAAGCATCAGCCAGCAGAAGACAGACGGGTGGCTAAAGAAAGAAGGCTAAATCCAGAAAGGAAGATCTGAATGTGTGTAGTTCTTGAAAGACAGAACATTTCTGTAAATTGTAAAAACCTTCGGGTTTATGAATAAAGTCTGCCCATGTAAACCGCCTTGAGTTGCAGTCACTGGAGAAATCTGGTGATCTTAAGAAAGGCGGTATATAAATACATGTATTATTATTATTATTATTATTATTATTATTATTATTATTATTATTATTATTATTATTATTATTATTATTATTATTACTCTCCCCCTGCTAAATATAAGAGGAACACCACTTGAAAAAGTGCCTCTTGCCCAGTTAGCAGGGGTTGACTCAGTCCTAGAACGGCAATGATTTCAGAGTGTATCAGGGAAGCTTCTTTCCACTTAAACCTTACATCAAGGTTTCCCTTAAAGGAAACAAACGGGGACAGAGTCCTCACACCCAGTTAGCAGGTTTTCTTGCAAACCGCCTAGAGAGCTGTTATAGCTGAAAGACAGTCTATCAATTTAATAAACAGCGGGCAAGTATTTCCAGGAATGGAGATAAGCGGCATTCCCTGCTAATGTCTGCAGATCAAGCTGCTCTTCGAATGCACAGGGGCGGGGCAGGCTGGGCATCCTAGGCCAGAGTCATTGTTTCAGCTCCCATTCTACAGTCTGGTTTCCAATGCATGTGCCTTTCCTGCCATTTCTCACTGCCAGCTCCAACAATGCTGTCACGCTGGGGAACAGCACCTTGGCCGGTCTGAGAGTTCAGGTGCGGCTCGTGGTTTTCACAGGAGAATGACAGAGGATGCAACCTGTTCTCCTTGGCAGCTTTTATTGCTCCCTCTTTAATCTGCTGTTCAGGCAGGGGGTGGCAGGACTGTCATTCCTCCGCTGGCAAGTCTCCACATGCCTAGTTAATTGGGAAGGCTCCTCCTGCATTCTTGACTGACAGGAAGGTCTCCTGCCTGAAAACTGATGCTGGCTGGGTGGCTGAGATTGCCTGCAATGACAAGCTCTGTGCAGCCTTGGTCAGTCTGAATGATCAGAGGTTGGTGACAATCACATGGCTGAAGATAAGCTTGTCTGATCTTGAAGGTTGACTAGGTGGGAGTTTGACCGGAGCCATGTTTGACCGGAGCCACTGTTATACCCCATTTGCCTCTTAGGAAGTGAGAAAAGCTGTTCTCACTTCCTCAGAGGGGAATGGGGTATAACAGTGGTCCTCAGACGTCTTAGACTGGGACCCACTTTTTAGAATGGCACTCCTTTCTGGACCCACTTTTGGGAAGTCATGACCCACCACTTTGGGAAGCACTGCCATAGGGTGTCTCACTCTACAACTGCCATCGCCTTCCACCAGGCAGAAGCAGCCATGTTGTGGTCACCCCTAGTGGGGCCAGGCATCCAGCTGCACTGGCACTGCTTGGCCCTGGCTTGCCAACCTCTCCCAGGCTCTGCAGGCTGGGCAGGTCCATTGTGTGAGTTTCGCATTGCTGCAGCTCGGCTCTCTGCAGCTGGGGCGAACTGCTTGTGGCTGTCTGCCATGAGTAGGGATGTGGGGTTTTTGGTGATCAACACAGAACGCTCAGCGACGGGATCTACAAACGACCTGGGGGAATGCTGGGCGGGACGTAGGCGGGACACCCGGGTGATTGGCAGCCCGTCTGCAGCGATCCACAGCTGCCCTGGCCTCGGGGGGGCTCCTGCTCACTGCTGAGGACGGGTGAGGGTCGCGCCGGGTGCCTGGGCGAGCAGCGGTGGGGCGCGCTAACCGGGGGCAGCCCCCCCAGGCCAGGACAGCTGCAGAACGCTGCGGACGGGCAGCCAATCACGCGGAAGCCCCGCATAAGTCCCGCCCAGCGTTCCCCCAGGTCGTTTGTAGATCCCATCGCTGAGAACACTAAATAATGAGAATTTCTATTAAAAATGCTACCTAAAACTGAATTTAGGTCAAAATGCGAAAAAACACAGCTTTTGATTATTTTTGACAAGAGTTTGACCCAAATTTAGATCCATTTCACAAAAACAACACTACTTTTGTTTATTTTTGACACAGTTTTGAGGTACCCACATAGTTTTCAGTAAAAGTTCATGCGGGGGATTGGCGGAAACTTGCTTAAACTTGCACGAACGTGCATGTTCATAGTTCACCGTGAACGCCAGGGTGACTTTAATGAAATGTGGAAGTAGTAAGTAGCAGTTTCTTGACACTCCAAGCAGCAATCAGAGTGCAGCTTGGGAAATTTTGAGCAAGTTATTTTGGGTTGGGGTGTGTGTGTGTGTGTGTGTGTCAGTAATTGCTTGCCTTTGTAGGGCCATTCACCCTTATTTCTTGCGCTGTTTGTACAATTTGCAATAAAAATTTGGATAAAAACACATAACAATGCAATTTGCTATTTGAATCAAGAAATTTTGGAAAAAATACCACCAAAAAAACCCCACCCTTAACCATGAGCAACAGGGCCCGGCCGGGACCGGACCTTGTGCTCCAGCATCAAGGCGAGTCAAGGTGCAAGTCCCTATGGGGGTGGGGAGGGGGGCTAGGCTTCAGCCTAGTCAGCCTAATGGATAATGCGGCCCTGACCCTATGCACACTTACAGTATTTGGAAGTAATCTCCATTAAACACAGTGGGACTTACTTCTGATTAACCTTGCATGGGGTTGCACTGTTAGGTAGTCAAAACTGGCAGATCTGCCCATCACTGCTGACATCCTTTGAGGACAAGGAGCAACACACCCATTTCCACAGCTGCTCCAACAGACTGCCTTCAAAGATGAGAATGTGTGGGAAAGGCGGCCTTCCCTCACTATAATTATTTCTGTAGTATTTTAACAACTCTAACCTTTTCAGAACATACAATTATAAAGCTTGCCTTATAATTCTCTGACCGAGGTCCATCAAGCTTGGTAACTAATAAGCAGAGCATGTTGAAAGTGGCCGTTCCATGTTGCTTGCCTGCAACTTCTGATGCTTAGAGGGTTGTGTTCACTTGGCTTACACACACACACACACACACACACACACACACACACACACATTCTGTACATGTAGCAGAGGCAGATCTAAGGGAGGGCAAAGCTCTAAGTGTTGCAAGAAGCCTTACCCTGTCATGCAAATCCCTCCTCTCCCTTGCTGCTGTAGCCAGTAAGCAACGCCAAGATGTTGCTGTTCCCTGTGAGGATTGGCTAGAACAGTGCAGGAGAGGAGTGATTTCCACTGCAAGGTAAGGCTTCTTGCAAAACTTACAGATTTGCCCTCCCTTAGATCTGCCTCTGACATGTAGCAAGGAAGATGAATCTTATGATCTGTAAATTAAGCAAATACAGGCATGTCCGTTATCCGCTAGGGTTCCATTCTAGACCTTGGAAACAGGGAAGCCTTTTTAAAGATAGGAGGACATCAGTGGTTTTGCTGCAACAAGGTTGAAAAAAGAGATTTGCTTACTGTTCCTCTATCTTTTTAATAGGTGTCCTAGTATCCATGGTATCAGTGGATAACTGAAATTGTGGATACTGAATCAGTGGATACTGGGTCACACCTGGAAATTATGTATATTTGCAGATTTAACAGATAAAATTCTGTTTCCACTACTTACAGGAGAAACACAGCACTGTGCCCTATTCATGACATGGAAATCCTGCTGAGCTACTGAGAATTCACCACGTTATTTACATGCTTGCAAGCTTTGAGACTTTGACTACTTACCTGTTTAAAAAGATAAGTCTGCCATGGATGACAGATTACATGACTAATAGGCATCAATAGGCCTGTCGCTCAAAGTTTTTTATAACAAGGACGATAACAACTTATTATACCACCTTCTTCGCGATCCATATTTTTTAGATAACTTTTGGGTTGCAAAAATTAAGCAAATTGGAGTAGAACCTGATTTAATTGGCTCCCTAACCCGGGATGAAGCGTTCAGATTAATTAAAAGGAGACGCATTGATATCCATGCTATGAACATCTTAAGTGCAGCCAACAGAACTTGCTCCCCATTGCACTATCAGTTACCGATCATTGTAGGGAAAACGCCTGTTTATTTATATATTTTGGAGTGCCCTAAAATTAGAAGAGCTTTCACCTTGGCTCGTTCCAACGCTATTCCATCTGCAGTTCTATGGGGTAGGTTTAGTGGTATTCCCCCCCAAGACAGACTTTGCCCGTGCCCCATGGGTGTCGTTGAATCAACTGAGCATCTTCTTTTTCATTGCCCCATCCACATTGAGGCTAGAGAGAAACTTTTAGCTCCTCTTCAGCAATTAAATCCCTCACTTGTGGGTCATGAATATTTGAAGTATCTTCTAGCTTCAACTGATTCTTTCATAATTAGCCAACTAGCTATGTTTATTTTTCATGTTGTGGTCTCCAATTCTAAGCGTGCCTCAATCGTTTGAATTCTGTGTTTTGGTGTTTATTTGTATTTATATTTTATTTGTAATTAAGGTTTCTATGCCAATAAAGGTTTTTTGATTTTGATTTGAATAGGCCTGTCCTCCATGGGTTTGTCCAATTCTCTTTTAAAGCAATCTTGGTTAGCTTTTCCACCTTCACAGTATCCTCCTAGAAGTGCAGCCACCGCAGTATTCCAAATGTGGCTGCACCACAGACTTGTAAGGGGCAATACACTATAACACCAGCAGTCTCTTTCTTTCAGTCCCTTTTCTAACAACCCCCAGGATTATTATTCTTCATTGCTTCTACACACTGTAGGTGCAATCCTGGGAGCACCCTGTGGCCGACGCAAGCTGCTTGTGTCGGCCCTGCGCATGCAGCGCTGGTGCGAGGGCGCTGTTTGGTTCGGCTGGTGCAGGAGCAGTTCCGTCCAACGCGAGGGAGGGCAGGGTTTCTGGTTGGGGGGTGAGCGGGCCAGGAGGCGTGCCAGCCCAAGGAGCGGGGTGGAGCTGGGATGTGGACGTTAGGAGGGGGTGGAGCTGGGATGCGGTCATTAGGCCACATCCACGCTACCATCCTCAGGCTGCACAGCTCCGATTCAGGCTGTGTGGGGTCCTTGGCTCTGCGCCTACTAAATAGCAGACACAGATCCAAGGAGCCCATTGGGGCAGCTGGTGCCTACCCTGGGTAAGGACACAAACAGTAGTGTCATTCAGTAATAGAGTGCCGGAACGCTAGGCGGGACTTCCCCCGTGATTGGCAGGGAGCCCGTGACGCGTCGCTGCCTGCCGTTCTGCCGCGGGGTCTTCTTCCGGGTTGCGCGCCCCTCCGCGGCTCTCCGCAGCACCTGGCACGCCCCCCAGGCAAGCGGGCACCCCCTCCGAGGCCAGGGGTGCCCGCGCGGGGCTCGGAAAGACAGCGACGCGTCAGAATCCCGCAGCCAATCAGGCGGTAAGTCCCGCCCAGCGTTCCGTTTCTTCATTACAGAATGACACTACTGGACACAAACATGTCCTTGCCCTGTGGAGGCTCCAGCCCAGAGGCGGATCTAGGGGGGGGAAATCTGTAAGTTTTGCAAGAAGCCTTACCTTGCAGTGGAAAACACTCCTCTCCTGCACTGTTCTAGCCAATCCTCACAGGGAATGGCAACATCTTGGCATTGCTTACTGGCTACAGCAGCAAGGGAGAGGAGGGATTTACATGACAGGGTAAGACTTCTTGCAAAACTTACAGATTTGCCCCCCCCTTAGATCCGCCTCTGCTCCAGCCTACTCCCAAACTGTGCTGGATATAGTGCAGATCCACCAGCCAGCGTGTTCCAGCGCAGCTTAGGATTGCGCCTTGAGTTGTTTTAGCTGTCCCCCATCTGCTCACACACACACCCCGCAGCCCAACCTACCTCACAAGGTTGATGTGAGGATAACTGGGAGAAACCATGTGGCCACTGCGAGCTCCTTGGTGGAAGGAGAGGGCATAAATAGAATAAATTAGCTGTACTCCTTGCCGCAAACCTAGAAGCAGGAACTCATTCACATCTGACCGGAGTGCATCAGTAATTTGCTATTTAACCTCAGTACTTTATGCACCCCATTTCAAAATGTAATAACAGTTATGCATATGGCTCTTCAGAGTTGCAGGGATGGTCAGAAACAGGTTATTACACAGAGCTGTCTGTAGGCAGAGGTATTACCACCACAAAGAACCTGCCATAGAACAATTCAAAGGAGTGGGTAACCAGTGCAATCAAATGCTAATTGGGTATATGACACTAATTACACCCTCTTTATACCCTCTACGCATGCAACTTACTATATAATAGTTAATTAAGCATATTCCCTAAGTAATTGGGTTTTCTTCTGGCTGGTTTCTTGGATGGCTGCATAGCTATTGCACTAACACTTTTCTTGTTTGTTAAGGATGGTGGTGGTTCTTCTATCCATCTCTTCACAGAATAGTTCCAAATACAATTACTGATTACTCCCACTTTCTGGTTGAAGTAGTTTCCTTATTATTAACAGCTACAAGTATTATCTTCCCTCTCCATTCCAGGGGCCAGGCTTTGCTTAGGAGTAGGCCGCAAATCAAGATGGCTTCCAGTCCACTGCTATTGCTGCTTCTAGTGTGCTGAGAAGATCTTGGGAAAGGGCTCTGCAACCGTAGAGGTAAAACTGGTCCTTTGAAGAGTGCCATTTGATTCATAAGTTATCAATCCAAAGGAAAAAGATGTGTGTACAGTATACGGAAGGACTAGTGGCTGTAGCCACGTGACCTGCAAGCATTCCACTTTGAAGAAGTAAGGTGGACCACCCTTCACTTCCTCCTACACATAGTTCAATTAGTGTAAGTAGTACTGTACATCCCCTTCATGGATCACTGCCTTGTCGTGGCGAAGGGGGTTGCGTCTCTCAATGAAGCTGTGAGCTATGCCATGTAGCATACCCAAGATGCATACCCAGCATACCATCTTGCTACCCAAGATGGATAGGTCATGGTAGAGAGTTCTGACTAAACGTGGTCCACTGGAGAAGGAAACGGCAACCCACTCCAGTACCCTTGCCAAGAAAACCCCATGGACTAAAGGATATGATGCCAGAAGATGACCCCTCAGGTCAGAGCATTCAAGTGGAATGCTAGAGAGTTCCCCGGACTACAAGGAAATCAAATCGGGCAATCCTACAGGAAGTCAAGCCTGATTGTTTCTTGGAAGGACAAATACTGAAGCTGAAGCTCAAATACTTTGGCCACCTCATGAGAAGAGAGGACTCTTTAGAAAAGGGAAAGATTGAAGGGAAAAGGAGAAGGGGGTGACAGAGGATGAGATGGTTAGATAGTGTCACCAAAGCAACGAACATGAAATTGGGCGAACTCCAGAAGCTAATGGAGGACAGGGAGGCCTGGCGTGCTGTGGTCCACGAGGTCGCAAAGAGTAGGACACAACTTGGCAACTGAACAACAACAAATACAAAATACTGTACATACTTTACAATAAGTTGCTGACCACAGTATTAAAGCTTTGCTTTGAAGTAGGAGTTATGGAAAAGAGCAAAGGGGATAAAGGAATTCTGTTTGAGATAGCAATAGAACATACCCGCTAAGGAATTGCACAGCAAAGGTGGGGGAAGTGGACAGTTTGCAAATGTGGGGAGAGCGGAGGATATAGAAATAAAAGGAAATCTCAGTGAAATATGATTAGGGGAGGAGGAGTGTTTTGAATGGCTTGCCCCATCTGCAAACCTCCCTAAGCATGGTCAAAATCATCAGGGGATTGTCGTCATCTCCCAATATTCAATTTCCATTTCCGTAAGGGAAGGGTGTGGAGCTAGAGACAAGGATCGGATGTGGGAGTCCTGGGTTCAGGGTCCAGGTGTCTGCCAGCCAAGTGGAGGGAAAAATGGAAGCAGGACATTTGAGCAAAGAAAAATCTATGTTCACTTACGGATCACACTCAGGGCACAGTCCAACTCCCCCCTCCTTCTGCCGACGCAAGCTTCTTACATCTGCCAAATGCTGTTGCGAAGGTACCATAAAGCACGTCTGCACCAGTGGTTCTGGCTCAGGGCCAACACAGGCAGCTGCACCACTGGAGCATGCCCGCGATGAGCCTCATCTGTGCCAGCCAAGCCAAGCTCACCTGGCACAGGGACTATTCTGGGCGGGGGGAAGGCGGGAGGGAGGGCAGAATGGGGTGGTGGCAGTGGTGTCATCTAAATGATTTAAGAACAGGTACTCACTTTTGATTGGCACGTGTCGGGACCCACCCACCGGAAGTGATGTCATAAGCCAGAAGTGATGTCGTGGCAGGAAGTGACATGAAAAAAGCCCTTTTTGAGGCCTCAGATGATTTTAAACTGACCCAACAGTTGCAACAGTATTCCACAGCACCCCCAGAACATGTTAAGGAGGCCTGGCAGCATGTTAAAACCCCAGAGCAACTCATTTTTCAGTGGCAAGGAAAGGAAATGCTCCACTCGCTGCCTGCCTGCCTGCCTCTGAGAACATGCAGGAAATTCAAATGTTGCAGAGGGCGGAGTCGACGAGTGGGCGGGTGAATGGGCGGGGCCAGCTGTAATCCTAGAAACCGGTACTCGCGTACCCCCGCATACCCCCTGCATGACATCACTGGGTGGTCGGAAGGCGTTCTGGTGAGCGGGGTGGCCCAGAGCGGGAGTGGAGCTTGGAAGAGGCCATCAGACCACATTCAAACGCCTGTCCCCGGGCCATGTGGTTTGCTCAGACTTGCACCTGTTATATAGCAGGCGCAGACCTGCGCAGCCCCATGGGGTGTCTGGTGCCTACCCCGGGGTAAGGAAACAAATGTTGTCCCTTGGAACCTGCAGCTTGCTCCCAACCTGCACTTGATACAGCACAGGTCAGCTGGCCTGCCTGCACCCAGCACAGGTCAGGATTGCTCTCACACAGTCTTCCCCTGCTTGCAAACTGATTCCTGAATAAGAAAATCTATTGATTGCTTCTCTATCCTGCCACCGTCTACCCAGGGAGAAAAGAGTAATCTTTTAATTTTGCATGTTGATGACAGATGGAAAGCAGCCGCTGACAATCTATGAAGAAGCACCTCCAGGACTAGGTGGCTAGGAAGCAATTCGGCATAAGCGATGAATGATTTATATGGCACTACAAACAGACAACTAATTTCTCCAAGCTGCAGATCAACACTGGCATCATCCAACAGTAAGGCCTGCATGGCTGCGGAACACGTGCCCTTGCAGAGTCGGACGTCATCTGCAGAGGATGGGACAAATGTGCCTCTGCAAGGATCTGCGAGACACATCAGCAGTGGCCCTTTGCTTTTCCACAAAGCACCGCGCTTTGTGGAAAAAGTGCTTTGTGTTCACAAAGCACCGCGCCTGAAATAATGTGTGTGTGAAACAAATGCATAATCAAAGTGGATGGAGGGTAGGTTTTTCAGGTTAAGCTGCCTGATGGAGACCACTTTAAATCACTCCATGCTGTTTCCGCATGATGAAGCATTTGCGTACCATGGCTCTGAATGACTGAGTGTTGGCACACCAGCAAACTTATCCAAAAACGTTTACCCTGCAATGCATAGCAAAAATGACTCCATGCTGGCTGCACAGTAAGCACTGTGCTTTGTGGAAAGGCAAAGGGCCACTGCTGATGTGTCTCAGGGATCCCTACAGAAGCACATTTGTCCCTCAGTCCCATCCTCTGCAGATGACTCTGCAGATGACTATGTTAAACAAGGTACAAACTTGTTCTGTAGTGCTGCAGTGCTCATAATTCAGATGGGTGGCTGCAGGATGGGTGGCTGAATCGGTAGATAAAGAGGCTGGACATGTATAGCTATTAGGCAAAAGTTATTAAAGTTATTACCATAGAGCAGTGGTATTCAAACCTTTTAGACCGGGATTCACATTTTAGAATGGCACCCTTGTCAGGACCCACCGGAAGTGATGTCGTTAACCTGGTGATGTTGTGGCAGGAAGTGACATCATCAAGCAGGAAGTGCTGTCATTGTAACATAATAAAATGACACAGCTGAAGTGCAAATTGGCATTCTTGGACTGCAGTAATTATACAACCAGGAAACAGCCCTGACAGAAAGCAAGATGAGGACAAAATATGATGCAAAAGCACTGAACTAAAAACAAAATTTTAAAAAAACCGTCATTCAAACACTCACAAAAGGAATATAGCAAGAATAAAGTATGCAGTTTCCAAGATGGCTGCTCCCAGCTTTCCATGACCCACCTGACATCAGGTCAGGACCCACCAAGTGGGTCCTTACCCACAGTTTGAATAACACTGCAAAAATTGCCAAACTGCAGCCTGTGGGCCAGATCTGGTGCACCACTGAATTCCTCCCAGTTGTGAGCAGCGCTTAATCTTCCGTAGCACTGCTCACATGCAGCCCACCCAAACCCTACAGCGTGACTCTCTGCATTGTCATGTCTCCCCAGAAATCTGGACATAAACCCTGCTGGTGCAGTGGGCTACAGATGCAACCACCCATACTGTTGCTCATTAGAGTTCAGGTGGGCTGTTTGCAGCGGCGTCATGCTGCCAGAACACTGGGCGGGAGGAACGGGTGAGCAGCAGCTTCCCGTGGGGGCGGGGAAGACGGCGCAACGGGCGGGCTGCCACTCACCCGTTCCTCCCGCCCAGCGTTCTGGCAGCATGACGCCGCTGGCTGTTTGTGTGCATAAGTGCAGGTCTGACTAGGTGTGCACTTTTTGGGTGAGCAGCTGTTGCAAGTTTGGTGACTACTGCCATAGAATGTTGCCGTAGACACTGTCCTACCAAAATAATGCTATTGGTTGGACAAATCCAGGAACAAGAATTGGTTACGACTTGGTCCACTCAAGAAACTGGCAAAAAAGGAAAAAATCAACATGCTCTTGGGTGTAAACACCTGAAGGTTACATTGTCAAGGGTGCTGCAGAGGAGAAAGAACAATAAGGGCATTTTAAAAGGAGGCAAGTATTTTCCCGTGGCTTGGATACACCCACTTTCAAAAGAAGTCTGAAGGTCAGTACAGAACTTTGCTTTCGAATGAACACTGTACAAAGGGTAATATACAAATGGAAAGCTCACCTGGTGCACGTTACCATAGAGGCAAAGTTCATTTTCGCACAGGTAACAGATCAGTAAAGATCTTATCAGCACCGCAAATGCAATAGCATTGTTTGTTCCTTTCATAGCTCAGGTGGACTGGGAGAAAAGAGGGACTGCAAAAATCATTTCATGCTACCAATAAAGGGGAAAGAATTGTTGCCAATGATTATTTATGTATTTATTTATTTGAAGAATTTATACCCCACCTTTCCCATGCCAAAGCAAATGCCCAATGCGGCTTACATGGGCAGGCTAGTCTAGATCACCATTTTTCAGCGGGGTTTTTACAAATATACAGTATTCTGTGATTCAATTAATCCTCAGTCCCAGATGTAGCTTTCACAGTGTGGTTCTCCCCTCTGGCTATGTGCCATTGAGCTTCAGCAGGCAATCATAAGTCCAGCCTGTAAGGACAGGTTCTCAAGGTTGTACTCTGTTCCGTTGCCAGCTAGCCTTCTTACACATCTCCACACTAACTAATCAGCTCCACAGCTACTCCATTCTGCCACCACAGGTACTGCAGCTTGTCACAGCCTGGCATTCCATCTCCCATCCAAAAACAAGGCCACAGATTCTCCTGCTTAGCCTCAGGCAGTACCAGCAGCTCAACCATCAGCCCACACCATATTATGTTTCTGGATATGCGCACAGGGGATTTTAAGTCATCAATGGCCCACGATAGTCCAATTACAAGGAAACAATCAGTGAGAGCCAAACATAATAGATGCCATGAATTGTGATCTTTCTAGCTGTCTGGGGGGAAAAAAAACAGATCAAAGGAAGGGATTTGTGACAGTTCCTGAGATACTAACTGTCACACTTGCCTGTCACATTAATAAGCATGCATCAGTTCTGCAGAGCCCTTGTAGCACATGATAAATTTCCATTGTGGTTCTGGATTGAAAAAAGTTGCTCCTGACAGTATTGGAAATTTAAAGAAAAGAAACCCATGGTCAGAATTTCAGAATTGCTTGTAAATCTGAAGACTAATTGGGATGATACATGAGCTACATTTGGATTATGTTACCCGTGTTGTGCACACATGACAAAATGTGAGAGAATCATTGGGAATCTACAATAGAACAGAGAAATTAGGCCCATCTGGAATAGCTTGGTGTTTCCGCATAAGAATATTTTATTTCTGTACACCAAGCTGCACACACCTCTCCCCAAAGAGATGGACCCACTTAGTAGCAGATGTAGGCAAAAATTGAACCATCATACTGGTCTAAAGAGGACTAGTAGCTTGACATTCTTCCCCCACCTCTCTACCTTTATCCATCTGTTGACCATGGACAAGTGACCTTTTACAAAGGACTGAAGTCATTGAGCAAAGGAAAAAGAATTACTGGTAAATTGGATCCCTTCCTCCCAGGAAGAAAGCAGCATGGCAAGCATTGGTCAAGTATGGATAGCTACGTTGGTGCACTTGATAGCATTGGACCAGCAATAACTTGGTGTTTTGGCCTATGCCATTTGGGGGGTAATTTTCACTAGGAAAATGGTGCAAGGTGGAAAATGCAAGTAATTCTTAGCATTTGTATAGTGCTGAGTGTGCAAGTGATTCACATGTATTGCCTCGATGCTGTCCTTGGAACAACTTTATAGGATAACCATTATCTACATATTGTAGCTGTGGAGATGAGGCTGAGAGGAAGCAGTTTGCCCAAGAAGACCACCTAGCAAGTCCATAGCAGATTTGAACCAGAGACGTTTTGATTTGCAGTCCAATCTCGGGCACCCCGATTCTACGTAATACCGCTTCCTTCCCAGCCTCGACAAGAAGAACATAAGAACATCCCTGCTGGATCAGGCCAAAGACCCATCTAGTCCAGCTTCCTGTATCTCACAGCGGCCTACCAGGTGCCCCAGGGAGGCATGAGACAACAAGATGCTTGCATCCTGTTGCCACTCCCTTGCACCCGGTACTCTGAAGTAGCCTACTACTGACATAAGGAGGTTGCACAATCCATCATTGCCTATAGCCCACTTTTCTTCCATCATTGCCTAAAGACTTTTCTTCCAAAAATCCGTCCAATCTCCTCTTAAAGGCATCTAGACCAGATCCCATCACCACCTCCTGTGGCAGAGAGTTCCACAGATTAACTACCCGCTGGGTAAAAAAGTACTTCCTTTTATCTGTTTTAACTCTCCCAACCACTGGATCAGGCCAAAGGCCTACCTAGTCCAGCTTCACGTATCTCACAGTGGCCCACAAGATGCCTCAGGGAGCACAGAGGACAATAAGGTATTTGCATCTTATTGCCCCTCCCCTGCATCTGGCACTCTGCGGTAACTTACTTCTAATAAAAGAGGCTGCATCATGGCCTGTAACCGGCAATGGACTTTTCCTCCAGAAAGCTTTCCAATCCCCTTTTAAAAACTCTTAGGCCAAACCCCATCACCACCTCCTTTGGCAAGGAGTTTCACAGATTAATTACACATTGGGTTAAAAAAAAAAAGTATTTCTTTTTATCCGTTCTAACTCTCCCAACACTCTATTTTAATGCCTGTCCCCTGGTTCTTGTGTTGTGAGAGAGGGAAAAGAACATCCCGCTGTCCAGTCTATCCATCCCATGAATAATTTGTATGTTTCAATCATGTCCTCCCTCAGGTGCCTTTTTTCTTTGTCACTCCCTTGCACCTGGCATTCTGAGGTTGGTGGGTGGGTAGACCAGAAGGCATGCCAGCCCAGGGAAGGGGGTGGAGATCGGATGCGGTCAGTGGTCGGATCTACCTGCCCCAACATCCGGAACGCAGGAAGTAGCCAACAGTAACACATGGTTGATTGGCAGTTCTCCGCCCACGTGCGGAGCCCAGCCATGCCTCCCTGCGCCCAGAATAGCTCCATTTCGGAGCGAACCGAGTGCAGGGGAGGGAGGGAGGGAGGGCGAAACAGCATGCGGCGTCTCCTGCGCAATAGCGCCTCGTCGCTGCCAGCCCCATTCTCATATTGCAGGGAGTGCGGCAGCAACAACTGCAGTGGGTGGGGCCAGCCCTGCATGGAACAACCGGGATGGCGTTCCGGAGCATCCTGGCCACATGACATCACTGGATGCGGCCAGTAGGCCACATCCAAGACTTCGTCCCCAGGCCGTGCAGGCCCAATTTGAGCCATGCGGCATCCTCAGCTCTGCACCTGCTATACTGCAGGCAGGAATCCAAGGAAACCAATGGGGAGGCTGGAGCGTCCCCTGGGGCAAGGGGAAAGTGCCCTGGCCCCAGGGAGGCTCCAGAGGCTGCCCAACTTGCCCTGGATATGCTGCAGGCCTGCCAGACTTGCCGTTCTGGCGGAAGTTAGGATTGTGCCCCCATTGGCAGACAGCAGGTTTGCAGGGAGTCAGTAAAAAATATTTTAGCCTCTTCTGGGCCACCTGATTTCTCCCCCACCACATCATGCAGAGCCCTCTGTTGGCACCACTGTATCACACAGTCTGGGGGTGGGGGTGGCGGAATGGGATTGGGCAAGTGATGTCATGCACCCACTACACACCACTACGCGAGTACCGGTTCCTAGAAGTTGAGCTGGCCCTGCCCACTTGAAGCTGGCCCCGTTGGCTGGTTGGCTCAGTAGTTGTGCATGCGTACTGCACACCCGCAGCCGTTGCCTGCACTTTCTGTGAAGAGGCAGGCAAGCAGGCAGCGTGGTGGTGGCAGTAGCAGCGGAGTGAGAGGACCAGAGGCAGCAGCAGCGGCAGCGGCAGCAGCAGTAGCGAGGGAGACCCGGGAATAAGGCAGCAAGCGTGAGAAGGTAGGCTGCCTGGGGCTCCCGCTCCCTCCAGCCATGCAGATCCAGCGTCCCGGTTCCTCCTGCAGCCTCCCCCCAACCCCAGCCCCCACGCGGTGTTTTTTTTGGTCGCCTGTCCCCCCTCCTGCTCCTTGCCAGCACCTTGCATTTAACATTGAAGTTAAATGGCTCCTTGTCCCAAAAGGGCTCACAATCTATACTAGTACAGTCCAGCCTGCTATTTAACCAGGGAACAGTTGAAGCAAAATATGTATATACACATCTCTAGAAAGCAAAGCAATAGAAGTTAAATCAACACTAACGACAAGCTGAAGTTATTACAAACACGATCACATCCATGGCAACAATCATGACTTCACTTCCGGCTATGACCTCACTTCCTGTCATGACCTCACTTCCGGCTATGACCTCACTTCCTGCCACAACATAACTTCCAGCCTATGATGTCACTTCCGGTGGGCGGACCCCGACAAGTGCCAATCAAAAGTGAGTACCTGTTCCTAAAACATATGGATGACACCACTGGATTGGGCTATCAAGCATAGTATAAAGTCAGTTCTAGTTTTGACTTAAGATCAGTTCTTAAGCGCTGTAAGTTCTAGCTTACAAACGGAGATGGTCAATGACAGAGGAGGTGGCTCAGCTTGTCCTGGCAGGTGAAAGACTCGAGGCACACCTATTCAAGCAGTCATGTGTCCGGCTGTTTTACAAACAGTTGAATGTTTTATTATCCGTATTTGGTAAATAGCTTTGTTTTCTCATGACCCACAGTTTAAGCAATACTAAACTGCTCCAATAGTTGGTTAAAAACAAAACAAAACACGGATTTAAATTTCAAGTGTCCTGCAATCTTCCTAAACTGAAATATGACTGAAATGGTGATAAGATACAGGCAGCTTTCACTGTGAGCTTTTTTCAGACATTGTTGTAACCACAGTGGCCATAGTTACAGGGGCAGGAATGTACCAGCAGCAAAGCCCTGTCTTGGTGCCAATGCACTCTGTACACACATCACTCCACTTGGGATGGTGTTTGTCTGCAGAGCAGTGGTGGGATTGAGGGGGAACACGGGGGAACGGAGTTCCACTTGTTGGAACATTGGCTGGCTCCACCCACTTGCTGATGTCTCCGCCCACTCGCTGACGTCTGCTGGCTTCTGGCTATTTTTTTCTCTGTTTTTTTTTTTACGTTGTTTTTCTTCGGTTGTGCGCGCACTCCACCCCCAGTTCTGCAACTTTTGAACTGGAGGCGGCGGGAGACCGGCAGTGGTGGCGGCCCGGCGGCAGTGGCAGGAGACAGCAGCAGGTAGGCCTGGGCTCCCTCCGCAGCGTGGACTGCCTTCTCCCCATTCCCCCTCGTTCTCCCCGTCCCCCCTCCCTCCTGCAGCAGTAAAAACAACCCACAAAATCACTTCCGGCTATGACGTCACTTCCAGTGGGCGGGTCCTGACACAAGTGCCAATCAAAAGTGAGTTCCCCGCCTAGCTAAATCATTTAGATCCCACTACTGCTGCAGAGGTAGGCACTGTTGCTGAGGGAGCGCTGCAGCTTCAGGCACTGCAGCTTCAGGATTTGTCCTTCAAATAGATGCTTTTGAATTATGGTGTTGGAGAAGACTGTTGAGAGTCCCCAGGACTGCAACGAGATCCAATTGGTCAGTCCTCCAGGATGTCAAGCCTGATTGCTCCCTGGAAGGACAAATCCTGAAGCTGAAGCTCAAATACTTTGGCCACCTCATGAGGAGAGAGGACTCTTTAGAAAAGACCCTCATGCTGGGAAAGATTGAAGGGAAAAGGAGAAGGAGGCGGCAGAGGATGAGATAGTTAGATAGTGTCACCAAAGCGATGAACATGAAATTGGGCGAACTCCGGAAGCTAGTGGAGGACAGGGAGGCCTGGTGTGCTGTGGTCCAGGGGGTCGCTAAGAGTCGGACACGACTTAGCGACTGAACTACAACAAAAAATTTTTACATTTTTCCTCCATTTAAAAGCAGCCATGGAGAAAAGTAGTAGTAGCAGTCATTATTGTACATAGTTGTACTAATAATAGTAGTACACTGCTTTTCAACAAACACTAGTTCACAAAGCAATCTGTGTAGCAAAATAATAAATACATGGTTTCTTATTCCCAAAAACTTACAGTTCCCAAAAAATTGCAAAAGTTATACCAGCAATAGTCACTGGAAAAGATGCCACACTGGCCTGAAAAGGGATAGTTTTTCTTCCCCCTAGGCCCACCATCTGAGTCCCACCAGATGCCTCAGGGAGCACACAAGACAACTATATATATCTGCGTCTTGTTGCCACTCCCTGCATCTGGCATTCTGAGGTAAAATTCTGAGGTAAATATGAGGTAAAATAAAACAGAATTTGCTATCCTGTCTGTGGGGAGGGAGCTATAATAACTTGCAACCTAATCTGGGCTTTAAGAAGAGCCTTGCTGGATCATGTCAAAGGCCCATCCAGTCCAGCTTCCTGTATCTCACAGTGGCCCACCAGGTGCCTCAGGGAGCACACAAGACAACGAGATACCTGCATCTCATTGCCACTCCCGTGCATCTAGCATTCTGAGGTAGCTTACTTCTAAAGTATGGAGGTTGCACTACCCATCAGTGGCTTTGCTGCAACAAGGTTAAAAAAAAAGATTTGCTTAATGCTCCCCTATTTCTTTAATAGGTGCCCCAATATCCATGGTATCTGTGGATAACTGAAACCGTGGATACCTTATCAATGGATACCGGAACACACCTGTATTGCCTTCCAAATTCATTAGCATAATGTTGTTCCAGATGTCAGATCTCAGAAATATGCCTTGCGCAAATCTCTAACCAGACTGGCAGAAGGTGCTGCTTTTTCATGTAATGTAAAACACATGTAGTAACATCTGCAATGCTGTGCTTGTCCATTTTCACACATTTCTCCATTTTTGCCCCAATTACCTGTTACTAAAAAAAAAAAAGAAAGAAAGAATCATATTCCATCATTAGCTCTGCAGGAAATGCAGGGTACACAATCAGATTGCTTAAGGTGTAGTGGAAAACATTGCCACTGTTATCCTTCTACAAAATTGATTCCCCAGAGACAAGCATTCCTGTGGAACAAATGCCCAAACCCATTCTCTGTGTTTTTTCCCTGTGATCTGCAAGCAGCAATCACATCATATTTGGTTTGCCTCAGGGGTCCCATTACAGGTTAGAAGCTATCCCATGTCTCAACCTTTCAGCTGAATGCCTCCGGTGCACAGTTTCTATGGTAACCGGGAGCAAAAGACAGCCACCCTTTATCATAAGAGTTTTGCCGAATGCCAGAGCTGTTTCTACTTTGCACCACAAATTCTGAATTTCTGGTATTCCTGGCAAGTTGCCATTTTCCTGTTCATGGAGATTCACAGCCTAATCCTAGGCTTGGACTCCCGCACTGGATTAATACTCTGGTGATGGAGTGTGCTTGATGGCAGCATAGATGCAATTACGGATGCACTGTAGATGCACATGTAGCTGCATGCTTCTGGGTTGCAGATGCCAAGGAGCACCCCATGTGCTGCAGCAGCCAGGACAGGCCCCAGTTATGCTGGTACATTGGTGGGGTGTGCAGAAGGGGGCAGATCAGCGGGAGGGAAGGGGGCATGTTGGAGGCTGGGGGTGTATCCAGGCATTTTCCAACACATTCTCTTTGTCTCCATGCTGCAACAGAGCTGGTGCAGGCCTGAGGATACCCATTGGCAGTCAAGGGGCTTACCCTCCCCCCACCACCACAGTGTGCAGTGCAGACTGTTCTGGTGCAGCTGCAAACTAGGGAGGGGAAAGGATAGGATTGGAATGTAAGCCTCATTCCCCTGCTTACACAAATAAACTGTATGGATATCACTATTAGGAGCAGGACTTAGGTGGCTGCAGTAACATCTGCAGCTGATTCTTGTAATCTTTTTAGCAACCCCTATAAGAGGGATTATCCTCATACTGAAGATGGGAGGCTGGGCCTGCAGCAAGCTTGAGGTTGAGAAACTGGGGCTGAATACGTCAACCATAAAGTTTTTGGGGTACCCCGCTTGGGCTAGTTATTATTGTTCAGCCTCACTCAAGCTTAGCCCTCTCTGAGGGAGTAAACCTAAACCAAGGCGTATGTATCCAGGAGCTCAGGCTTCTGCAACACTTAGAATGCAATCCTAACCTGCAGTTAGACTGGCACAAGGGACTTGTGCCAGCCTAGGAGTGTCGCAAGCGTGCTGTCAAGTTAGGGAGGCTGGCAAATGGACATGTGCCATCCTCCCTGACTGAGAGCATCATCCTAAACTGGAGTTAAAAAAGGTAAAGGTTTCCCCACGACCAAATGGTCTAGTCGTGAACGACTGTAGGGGCGGTGCTCATCTCCATTTCAAAGCCTGTAGTAGAAGCTGTCCGAGGACAAGCTTGTGTGGTCATGTGGCCAGCATGACTCTACACCGTAGCGCACGGAACACTGTTACCTTCCCACGGAAGTGGTCCCTGTTTATCTACTTGCATTTAGGTGCTTTTGAACTTCTAGGTTGGCAGGAGCTGGGACAAGCAACGGGAGCTCACTCTGTTGCACAGTCTTGAACTCCCAACCTTCCGGTCCAGCAGCAGGGTTCAACCCACTGCGCCACCACATCCCATAAACTGGAGTTAGGCCAGCATAAACTAAGCCAGCAAAGTTTGGCCAGCACAAGGGTCACCGTAAAGTATGTTTAGACTACTCTAAGAGTCAGGGAGGCCCGCATCTGTGTGCTGGCCATTCTGACTGACTCTGGGAGTGGTCCAAACATACTTTACAGTGACCCTTGTGCTGGCCAAACTTTGCTGGCTTCGCTTATGCTGGCCTAGCTCAGTTTAGGATTGCACCCTCAGAGAGCGGTCTAAATGCATTTTACGGTGCGTTTGCGACACTCCTGGGCCAGCACCTTGTGCCAGCTTAACTCCAGGTTAGGATTGTGCCCTTAGCTGTTTGCCCATCCACCCACCCAGTTGGAATGCCACTGCTTCTGTCTGTTTCAACAGAGGTGAATTCCTAGATTTCTAGCAAGCCCTTTACCTAACATTCCTAGATTCCTAGAAATTCCTAGATTTCTAGCAAGCCCTTTACCTAACATAAACTTCAGAGTATTATGCTAATGGCAAGTCATTGATTGATGGGATTGATTTTTCTCTCCTTCTTTCTTCGATTTATTAGCCTGCTTTAATATGACATTTGATGCAAGCTGCCTTGAAATATGTGGCGGGGAGGAAATATTTGATATTTCCACTTCATTAAATATTAACTTATGGAAATTAAGTCTGGGCATACCGTTAGTAAATGTAAATCAAACTGCTTGTATGCACAGTTTGTGTTCTTGTGCCGGATAGATAGAGAGCAGTGTCACAGCTTGGATTTAGGTGGTGTAGTGCCCTGTTGATTTCTGCTTCACTTATGGCCAGCGTCGTCATCCGCAAATGAACTCCCGGAACGCTGGGAGGGACGTGGGCAGGACTTTTGCGTGATTGGCAGCCCACCTGTTTCGTTCCACAGCTGCCCTGGCCTCGAGGAGGGGCTGCCCCTGGTGCCCCCAGGCACCCCCAGTGCCCCCAGGCACCCAGCGCGCCCCCCACCTGTCTCCCCCGGTGATCAGGCACCCCTCGAGGCCAGGGCAGCCGCGGAACGAAACGGGCGGGCAGCCAATCACAGCGAAGCCCTGCGTAAGTCCCTCCCAGCGTTCCGGGAGTTCATTTGTGGATGACGACGCTGCTTATGGCCCAATTCTATTAGGCCTGTTGCAATGTCATAATGCTAGTTAAGATGTAGCAAAAGCCTTAGGGCAGGGGTACCCAAAGTGTGTGCTGCAATGCAAGGCCGGCCTTAAGCCAATGTGACCAATGCCATCACATCGGGCCCTGTGCTTTGGGGGCCCCCGCACCAGTGCAGTGAGTGTACTGCTTGCTGCTGCAGTCAGGATCTCTTAGGATTGTAGGTCAGTGGGGCAAGCAAAGCAGCTTTACCTTGGGCCCTCTCACCTGCCCCAACTTCTGAAATGCCCAAAATGGGCCTCCTGGAAGCAATTAGCAGTGATGTCATCCTGTCACCACCAACTATTTCCAGGTGCCACACTTTGTGTGTGCTCTTCTTGGTGAGTGGGGAACCCTGTGGGCAGTGTGGGGGCCCCATAGGAATGCCCCACATTGGGCCCCACCACTTCTAGAGCCGGCCCTGCTGCAACGCATTAGGACATTGCGACAGGGGCACCATGGGATGAACAATGGCCACTACTACCTGTTATCCTGGGTGCCACCATTGTGGCTCTCACAAAATGAGATTCAAGATAGCCATGCCCAAATCTCACAAGATGTGAGCTCTACCATCTTGAATCTCATGAAATTGCATGAGATTTGGGTGCCGCCATCTTGGAACTCATAAGATTTTGAAAAATTGAAGATGGCGGCACCCAGCTAAGTCGGAAGAGGCTCCTAGTGCATTGTGACCCAGGTACGTTTGGGAACCACTGCCTTACAGTGCCATGCAGAGCGAGCCATTGGCGGCCATTTCTGATCTACCATCTGAAATGGCTTCAGTGGCTGTGTCCCTCTTTAGCACTTGGTTCTGCATGGTAGTGCAGGTAAACTGGTGGGGTTGGCAGAACAGGGTGGGAGTGGGCAAAACGTGGCAGAGACCAGGGAAGGGAGGAGGCATGTGGGAGTAGAATGGGGTATGTTGTGGCACACATGACATGCGCCAGTATGCTATCCCCTTCCTCACCTCCAGAGAGGCCTCCTTTCTCTCCTTGGACTTGCGCCAGCTAAAGACTTGGATCAGGGGCCCCATTGGTGGTCAATAGGGTTACAGAGAGGTAAGGGAAAATTTAACTCTTCCAAGCCTCCCAATCACCCCCAGCAAGGAAGAAAGGAAGGGTCTCTACTTAGATGTCTAACCTTCCTCATTCCTGGAGAACATAGAAACCATATGGCCCTGACTCTGAGGCTTACACCATCTGGCTGAACTCTGGGGAAACAGGATCCTGAGCTTCTTTGACCTTTGGTCTGATCCAGCTGGGCTTTTCTTTCGATCTTCTGTTCATAAAGAGGAGCCTCAGATGAGCACAGAAAGAAATAAGTTGGTGCAACTCCAACACCGACAATTGACAGGTGGTCAGAAGCTTCTGGATTGGACAGGCCTAGGGCTGGATCAAAGTTTCCCTGCTTTCAGTTTTCATGCTAAAAGCAATACTTTAGGGCACAGGGGAGAATCAAAAGCTATCCCTTTAAACAAAATGCAAAATTTGTTCCCTTTCTTTTTGACTCTTTTCTGCTGCTGCTGCTTCAATGCCTTCCCCCTCATTCTCTTTTCTGTAGCTCTTCTCCCTCATCACCAGGTGATTCCAGCCAAGCTGAGAATCTTGTCCTGAGCAGGATGACAACAAAACTCTCCCTAGTCCCAGGGTTGCCAGATACAAACTGGGACAGAGTGCTGATACCTTTAACCACTGTATAGCAAAGGGAATTTGGGGAGGGGCAGCTCATCATGGAAGGATTTCAAAAGCTGCACCTGCCCAAATTCCATCTTCTATACAATAGTTAAAGGTACGGATACTTGGTCCCAGTTTGTATCTGGAAAGTCTACCTAGTCCTATCAACTGAAGCTGCATTCTGATGGCACAGATGAAGCTGACTCTGGAGCTACTGTGTTCAGGCAAATGCTTCTGAAGTTGTCTGCCCCACATTGCTCAAAGGCAGCTTGGCCCGACTGAAAATGTTTGCAAAACACTGTGAATAGCCCGCTTCCCCTTTCAGCTCAGTCCTAGTCATAACTGTAACAAGCCTGGCCTTGGATGGATAGGGAGATGTGAATGTTACTCAAGTAGTGTGGGGAGAAACCACAGGAGATGAGGCCTTATGACTGTACACTCAAACCATAGTGTAGGCTTGGAACTAAGGCTACTGCAAACCATGGCTTCCTGTTACAACTGAACTGAGCCACTGAGTCAACCAGTAGCATAGTCAGAGGGGGGGCACACTGACAGAGCAATCCTAAGTTGCTCTGGAATGGCGAGGCCGTCCCTTGCCCCAGGGGAGGTTCCAGCCTCCCTATGCGTTTCCTTGGATCTGCATCTGCTAAATAGCAAGCGCAGACCAAGGAGGCCACGCAGCCTGGGGACGGAGCCTTTGATGTGGCATACCTCCCCGGGCCGGCCCACCTACCAGCCATCCCCACCCAGTTCATCCGGCCCTCCCTCCTCCCGGAACTGCCCTTGCGCCAGCTGATTTCGATGCCATTGCTATTAGGCCAATGCTATTGCTAGCCCCCTGTCGGTGCCCCCGCATCAGCACTAATGGCATTGTGCCGACACTAGCACGTAGCATCCGCACAATGTCACTTCTTGGATTGCGCCCTAAGTATGGCAGTTGCCTCAATGTGCTGCATATTCAACCCCTTGCCACTGGAGCCATTCCAGGCATCAAAAGCAATGTGGAGATGCTGCCTCCACATTGCTGTCACCACTCGGAATGGCTCTGACGACAAAGGGGAGGGGCTGCTTTAATGGTGCATTCAGGCACCTGCAATACTTAGCTAGAATCAACATGAGATTGGAGCAAGAAGGGGCTGTTTCTGCACCTCACCTGCCTCACCCCTTTACCACTGTCCCCCACTTTTCACCCACTTGCAGATTTGCCTGGCAGGAGCTGACTCCGGCAACTTGTTTTACCATAGCGCTTCTTGGTTTGATTTTTGGTCCAGTAATTAGGCAGTGCTCGGAAGGGGGAGGGAGGGGACATGTTAAAGTGCTGCTCCTGGACCACTTAAATGTTCTCATTCCCATTAGCAGCAGCTGACCTGAGTAGGAAGTGAATATTAAACCAGCCACAGATGGCATCCTCAGCTGCAACCTGAAATCTCTGTAATTGTCAGTTTTGGTGGGTCAATGATGCATCTGACTGCCTGGGTATCATCTCACCAGCAGATGCTCCCAAGGAAGGGTTACACTCCCAGGCATGAGTAATTGTGTTGTGATGTGTCTCTGGGAGGTGGGATAGATTCTCTGACTCCAGATGGCAAGAGGCTTCTTCTACTCCCCTGAGGCCTGCGGATCATTGTAATTTCTTTCCTGAGTAATACAATGCAAATGCTGCTTGTGTCTAATCCTCTCAAATCCTATCTCCATTCATATTTCATCGTATTGGGGGTTAAGTACACTGTTCTCTCTCTTAACGCTATTTTCGCTCTCTTACTTGCTCAATTCCTGGGTGGTGCTTTTAAGGAATATTTTCAAACTATGCAAAATGTAAATAATAATGACTCTTTTTTTTTTTTTGGAAGAAGGTGCCTCATGAATTTTCTGGTAATAAGAGTTTCAAACAGGGCTGTCAATCTTCAGAGTTTGGAGAGCAGTCCAGACCCTGTGTAAGCCTAGAGACCCTGTGTAAGCCAAACTGTGGGTCGGAACCCACTAGTCCATTGTGAGCCAATTTCAGGTGGGTCGCAAAGCACCTAGAGCAGCCATATTGACAATATGTGAAGATGGAATGCTGCAAAGGGGGAGGGCTGCGTGGCTGTTTTGCTTGAGTCAAGGTTGTAAATAAGCTTGTTTCTTTCTGATTCACTTCGCTGTTGGAAAATGGCTGAGAACTAACCCAACTTATTGCTGCATTCTCAGGAACGCAGCAGGCTCTGGCATCACAATGACAGCACCTCTGACCATGACATCACTTCCTGTGGGTCCCGGAGAGATGGTCATTCTAAAAAGTCTAAAAAGTGTAGACTAAAAAGTCTAAAAAGGTACTTTCACTGTCACAAAATGGCAACCGACATGACAGAATGCTGAATTTTGGGACTGCTGCTAGTCCGTTGTCAGCACTGCCTACACCCCACCAGAGCGGGTAAGGCAGCAGTGGGGGTGAGAAGGGGGTGAAATGGGTGCAGGGAGGCTGTGGGAATAGATGGATCCAGTGGCAATGGAGCGTCATGGATCCTATCCCCTTTTTTTGCAACCTCCCCATCCCCTTTTCTGTCCTCGCACTTGCTCCAACAAAACTGCTGGTGCATTTCCAAGGAGACCCATTGGGAAGCAGGAGACTTACGGAGTGGTTAAGGAAGTTCAAAAGCCCTTTCGCATCTGAGGCCTCTCAATCCCTTCTCCCACACTGGGCATCATGGTGTCGGCCCTACTGCTAGTGTGGGCCCAAGGCCACTAGCGCCCCCTATCTGCGCTAGCGACAAAAGCACGATTGCATCCTAAATGTGGAAGAATGATTTTGTTTAAAGTAGCAGTTTAAAGTGCTACAGCCCAGAATTCTGTTCCCGTCGTCTACTGCCGTGGGGCCCAATCCCATCCCACTTTCCCTGAGATAAGGAAGCAAATGTTCCCTTACCATGAGGAGACCTCCATGACTGCCCCATCATCAGTGATGTCATTCAGGGGGAACGGGCGTTCTGGATC
The DNA here is from genome assembly GCA_029204185.1 of Lerista edwardsae. Taxonomy (NCBI): domain Eukaryota; kingdom Metazoa; phylum Chordata; class Lepidosauria; order Squamata; family Scincidae; genus Lerista; species Lerista edwardsae. The sequence goes on from JAJKFI010000033.1 coordinate 10,164,856, forward strand.
CTAACGGGCTCCGTGGCTGGTTCCGGGTTCCCGACAAGTGCCAATGAAAAGTGAGTTCCTGTTCCTAAATCATTTGAATGACACCACTGCCCATCATGCCAGGATGCAGCGCATGCCCCTTTGGCACAGCTGCGTTGGTGCTGGAAAGTTGGATAGGATTGGGCCCTTAGTCCCAATCCACATTGGCTCCTAGGAACAGATTCTACTGAGCCATTTGAAGAGAAAATAATGCTTGCTGTCAGCTGCATTATCAGATGACAATAAATACCACAGGAATCTTAAAGACATCAATTGGAGAACACTATTAATGTCAGAGAGAATAATGAAAGAGATAAGACGGCACAGAACAGCACATCCAGAAATACAGTCACCCTTTAATTACTGCCGTCATTGAAACCATGATGGATTTAAGAAACAACGGGAAAATGGGAGAAGGGAATCTGGCAAATGAGGGGCGTCCCCTCTTCCCTAAAAGCAAGCAAGGATTTTGCAGGAAAAGAGAAAAAGAGGCCACAATGTCCACAGCATTACGAGGCACTCCCTTGGTTTATTTATTGTAGGGATTTATATCACGTTCTTCATCAAATGAGCCAAGGGTGCCTAACAAATCCATATTAATAAAATGCACAATAAAGTACAAGCAGGACACAAAATAAAATCCAAATAAAACCCAAGCCGTAAAATAAAAGACAATATAAAAGCCACAGCATAAAATCAACCAATTGACAGAATAATAAAACTACAGCATTTAAAGTAGTAGTAGTAGTAGCAGTGACAGACTTTATTTTCCTGGGCTCCAAGATCACCGCAGATGGTGACTGAAGCCCTGAAATTAAAAGACGTTTACTTTTTGGGAGGAAAGCTATGGCGAACCTAGACAACTTAATAAAAAGCCGAGATCACCCTGCCAACAAAGGTTCGCCTAGTCAAAGCTATGGTTTTCCCAGTAGCAATGTATGGCTGTGAGAGCTGGACCATAAGAAAGGCAGAGCGCCAATGAATAGATGCTTTTGAATTATGGTGTTGGAGAAGACTGTTGAGAGTCTGCTGGACTTCAAGGAGATCCGATCGGTCAATCCTCCAGGAAGTCAAGCCTGATTGCTCCCTGGAAGGACAAATCCTGAAGTTGAAGCTCAAATACTTTGGCCACCTCCTGAGAAGAGAGGATTCTTTAGAAAAGACCCTCCTGCTGGGAAAGATTGAAGGCAAAAGGAGAAGGGGGCGGCAGAGGATGAGATGGGTAGAGAGTGTCACCAAAGCGATGAACATGAAATTGGGCAACTGAACAACTTACCAACTGAACAACAGCAGCAGCAGCAGCAGCAGTAGTAGAACAGCTTTTATACAGAGTCAGATCTTTTGTCTGGCTCAGTATACAGGTATTCATTGCCCCAGTATCCAATGATTCGGTATCCCTGGTTTCAGTTATCCACTGATACCATGGACACTGAGATGCCTATTAAAAAGATAGGGGAACATTAATCAAATCTCTTTTTTTTACCTTGCAAAACCACTGATGTCCCCCTATCTAAAAAGGCATCCTCAGTTTCCACGGGTTCAAATATCCACAGTGGGGCCCAGAACGGAACTCCAGCGGATTCCGGGGCATGCCTGTATTGTCTGCACTGACTGGCGGCTGTTTTTCAGGGTTTCAGTCCTACTTGAAGGGACAGTCTCCCCCTCCTCTTCAGAGCCATTCTGCAGTGGCTAGAGCAAAACTAATGGCTCTGAGGAGGAGGGGGAGTGGCTGCTTGCAAAACCTAGTGCTGTGTTCCCCCTCTAGGTATGGCCTCTGTGGGGCATAGTTGGCAGACAGCAATTCAAACATTTCCCATTTTTCTTGCCCCTTCCCCTGCTGAGCAGCTGACTGGATTAGTTCTGCATGATGACTTCAGTTTCACCTCACTAGCCACTGAAGAAGAGTTGATTCAGAGAATGATTCAGCCCTCCCCTCCTGACTGAGGCTATTTCAGATTTCAAGTCCGCTCCTCCTGACAAGTGTAGGAAAGATGAGGTTTGGTTCAAAACCTGATTCATGCTGTCTTGACTGAGATTGCCAATACTTTGATTGGCAATACATGCATAGGGTCCTGGTTTTGGTTTTGGAGGAACAGATTCAGAAGCTCAGTACATTTGCTATTTTATTTATATCCCACCTTAATATATTATTTATCCCATAAATAAATTTCTATCCCAGCTTTATTTATTACTAGCTTTTATGTACCCGGCTTTGCCCGGGTGTTTATAGGTGCCATCCCTGACCTCCCCCCCCCCACTCACCAGGCTACAGACGGCCTGTTTATATGTCCCATCCCTGACCCCCCCACTCACATGTGTGCCCGGGTGTTTATGTGTCCCATCCCTGACCCCCCCCACTCACATGTGTGCCCGGGTGTTTATATGTCCCATCCCTGACCCCCCACTCACATGTGTGCCCGGGTGTTTATATGTCCCATCCCTGCCCCCCCCACTCACATGTGTGCCCGGGTGTTTATATGTCCCATCCCTGCTGCTGTACTGTTTCTGTTGCTCTAGATGTAGTAGCCCTCTGTTTCACATCCTGTAGTCGTTTGTGATGCTGCTGTACTGTTTGTGTTGCTCTAGATCAGTGGTTCTCAACCTTTTTTCCACCGGGACCCACTTTTTACTATGAAGCCTGTTGGGACCCCCAACCATAATTGGGAGCAAGTTGCATCAAACTCACTGACAGCGCAATTCTATGCATGTCTACTCAGAAGTAAGTCTCATTGTGTTCAATGCAGCTTACTCCCATGAAAGTGAGTATAGGATTGCAGCCTGGGACTCAGATCCACATTAGCGCGCGCAGACACAAGCAGCCCTCTGACTCTCCCCAAAGGCATCCATTAGCTCGCGCAGCCTCCCATCTGCGCGAAAGGCCCTCTTTCTCCAGCCAGACCTCCCTCAGTGTGGCTGCACCTGCCCGGCGAAAACTTGCGCCTTTAACGCCACATGAGGCGCCCCCCCCCAGAAAGTCATCTCGAGAGGGATGAGAGCGTGGCGCGCGGACTGGATCCAGCACGCAAATCCCTGCTCAAGCCAGGCAGCTTTCCTGGGTGCCCTTGACCCGGTCCGCCTCTCTCAGCCTCGCTTACCTTGCAGGGTTGTTGTGATGGGGGGAGGCAAAGCACCCACAAGCCTGATGTCGCGGCGGGATGGCTCACTTGTGCAGCGCCCTGCAGACTCTCTCAGAGCTGGAGAGCTGCCGCCCGTCCTGCACGCCGCTCCCAGGGAGTTCCGCTCTGGCCCGTGAGTGCGTGCGGGATGGCATCCTCGGACGTGCGTTGACTCGCGAGTCGGCCTCATGCCGCCCAATGAGCATCCCTCCCAGGAAAGCGCGCGTGGGCGGGAGGCCTCCCTGGGCAACGCCCCTGCGCACCTCCACCCGAGTAGTCCCATGGCACGCCTCCTCCCGAGTAGTCCCATGGCGCCCCGTGAGGCTTCCAAGGTGAGAAATTCCGCAGCTCCCTTTTAGTGTCCTCCTTTGTCTTGGGCTGAGCTTCGTCCCCCACCCCCCGCAGACCCGTTTCCCCCCACCCGAGTGTGTTTTGGAGGGAGGCGCCAGCGACCACTGCAAAATGGTTGTTCGACCCCCAAAGGGGTCCCGACCCCCAGGTTGAGAACCGCTGCTCTAGATGTAGCAGCTCTGTCTCTCTTATCGTGTGCTTTTGTCACGCTGCTGTACTGTTTCTATTGCTCTAGATGTAGCAGCTCTGTGACGTAGCGTTCTAAGTTGTTGTTGTTTTTTCCTCAGGTGTTTCCTGTGTACACTGTTGTTTCATCTTTGTAGCCTTTGGTTGCACCTGCCCAATTCCCTTACATTACACAGTGAAAGTAAACTTTCAGAGAGAGCAACAGCCACAGCACCTTGTGCCAACTGTCAACTGCTAAGCAGGGACCGCCCACATTTCCACAAAACACATTTCCCTGGCCCTGTATCCGATTGGCTGCTGTTTGTCTTCAACTGTCAAGAGTTCAGTTGCTGCCTGAAGATTCCGCATGTCATTTGCATCTCATCATGTCATCATCAGAGCCTCGGAATGCTGGGGTTCAGCCCATAGCCGTCCATAGAGAACCACAAATTCGCTTGTACCCGCGCCCGTGGGGGCGCGATCCGTTCCAAAACCGCGCAGCGATGGTTTCGGGGGGCCAAGGCACCCGCATGCCGAGTTTGGCGCGAATTGGTCCAGGCGTTGCGGAGCCTATGTGGAACAAACATACACACACACATACACACATACATACATACGCTCTTCTTTATATATATAGACTAGCTTTGATGTACCCGGCTTCGCCCGGGTGTTTATATGTGCCATCCCCGACCCCCAGCTACTCACCAGGCATACAGATGGCCCATTTATATGTCCCATCCCTGCCCCCCCTCACATGTGTGCCCGGGTATTGATATGTCCCATCCCTGACCCCACCCCCACTCACATGTGTGCCCGGGGGTTGATATGTCCCATCCCTGACCCCACCCCCACTCACATGTGT
>JAJKFI010000033.1:10169467-10275880 GCA_029204185.1 Lerista edwardsae
TTGATATGTCCCATCCCTGACCCCACCCCCACTCACATGTGTGCCCGGGTGTTTATATGTCCCATCCAGAAGATTTAGCCGAGAGGGTTAATGCCTCCGTTTGCCCGAAGATAACACCTGAAGATCTCAAGGTCGTGAGCTCGGGACTGCAGGAAGTCTCTGAGAGCGGCAGACCTTGCAGCTGCGGCTGATTAGAAGCTGAGCTTCAGCTGCCTCGTGGGAGGAGGAGTATGCTGAAGGTCAGCTGCGTCTCTGGTGAGAGCAGGGAAGCATCAGCCAGCAGAAGACAGACGGGTGGCTAAAGAAAGAAGGCTAAATCCAGAAAGGAAGATCTGAATGTGTGTAGTTCTTGAAAGACAGAACATTTCTGTAAATTGTAAAAACCTTCGGGTTTATGAAAAAGTCTGCCTATGTAAACCGCCTTGAGTTGTAATCACTAGAGAAATCTAGTGATCTTAAGAAAGGCGGTATATAAATACATGTATTATTATTATTATTATTATCCCTGCTGCTGTACTGTTTCTGTTGCTGTAGGTGTAGTAGCCCTCTGTTTCATATCCTGTAGTTGTTTGTGACGCTGCTGTACTGTTTCTGTTGCTCTAGATGTAGCAGCTCTGTGACGTAGCGTTCTAAGTTGTTGTTGTTTTTTCCTCAGGTGTTTCCTGTGTACACTGTTGTTTCATCTTTGTAGCCTTTGGTTGCACCTGCCCAATTACCTTACGTTACACAGTGAAAGTAAACTTTCAGAGAGAGCAACAGCCACAGCACCTTGTGCCAACTGTCCACTGCCAAGCAGGGACCGCCCACATGTCCACAGGACACATTGTATCGGTTTGCCTGCGTGAAACCTGTTTGCTGTTGTTTGTCTTCAACTGTCAAGAGTTCAGTTGCTGCCTGAAGATTCCGCATGTCATTTGCATCTCATCATGACATCATCAGAGCCTCGGAATGCTGGGGTTCAGCCCATAGCCGTCCATAGAGAACCACAAATTCACTTGTACCCGCGCCCATGGGGGCACGATCCATTCCAAAACCGCGCAGCGATGGTTTCGGGGGGCCAAGGCACCCGCGTGCCGAGTTTGGCGCGAATCGGTCCAGGCGTTGCGGAGCCTATGTGGAACAAACATACATACATACATACATACGCTCTTCTTTATATATATAGATTTATATATATACCCTCCCCTTCGAATTGAGAACAGCCCCCTCTTTGTTAACTTTTCGGCGGGGGTTGAAGACCTTTTTATTTCAAAAAGCTTTTTAACTGTTGACAGGTTGGCTGGTTGGCTGGCTGGTTATACTTTTATATTTTATGATCCACATGGCTTGTTTTAAACTTTGTTGTTTAATTTTTTGTTTTATTGTATTTTAATATTGTTTAAATTGTTTTTAATGTTGTTTTTATATTTTTTATTGTTGTAAATGCCGCCTTGAGTGCCTCGGGCAATAGGCGGGGTATAAATTCAATAAATAATAATAATAATAATAATAATAATAATATGTCAAAAATCCCACCTTTATTTATTATTTATCCCAGAAATGTTATTTATCCCATAAATAAAATGGAAGCTATATAAAATATAAATAAATTACATATAAAAATACAAATTTATTTACATTCACACAGGCGAGCGCTGTATCCACGGGAGTTCTGCCCCCCCCCCCGGGAATAAAGAAACCATGGATATGGGGGAATGCTATATAAGTAGCGGGGCCCACACCACCACTCTGCAAGAACTGTCCTGCTTCCTGTTAGTTGCCCTCTAGCATGCAGGCTGGTTGCCTGCATGTTGTGTTGCTTTGTTTAAGCAAGTTTAAAGCAAGGAACACCCACCCTTCTGGCACAACAACACAAAAAATAAATCTGAAAAGCTGTGTATAATATGGTGTGTGTGTGTGTGTGCGTGTGCGTGTGTGCGTGTGTGTCATTTCCACTGATCTGTGGATAACTGAATCAACAGATACCAGAATGGCAGATATGAACCCCTTCTACTTTTCAAAAGTTGGCGAGTATGAGTGAATGTTGTGGTAGGGTCAGGTAGGAGGCAGAGGAGGCCTTGGAAGCCTATAATCTCTCCCTCTCCCTCTCTTTCTCAAACACACACACACACCAGTGGTGGGATTCAAATAAATTAACAACTGGCTCTATGACATCATAGCCGGAGCAAAAAAAAAACCCGAAGCCAGCTGAGGTAAGCGAGTGTGCGGGGCCCGGCCATTTAACAACCGGTTCTATAGAACCTGGGCGAACCCCCTGAATCCCACCACTCACACACACACACACACACACACACACACACACACGGGGGGGGGTCTTATTTCAGAGCTTCTAATTTCTTCCTCATAACACTAATTGGCGCCCTTATGGGCCCAACTGTTAGGCAAGGGCCTAAGGACAGGAATTTAGCTGAAGAAAACACAACCCCAAGCAGGAAGCTGCTTGCCTACCGAGTTGACCGGCTTAGATTGGGGTTGTTGCTGGGGCACTGTAAGGAAAAGGGGCTTAAGAGCTCTTGAGCCGATATTCATTAGATCATTCATATTTGATTAGAAGATAATCCTTTGCACCAAAAGCAATGAAGGAAATACAAGTCGTTTTTCAGGACATGTTATTTTCTACCAGTCAGATATGTCTACACAGAATGTGCACAACACATTTCGAGTTTCTTTGGAGCTTGAAGAATTTTGCTGAAGACAGGGTGGTTATCTGGTTGAATGGCAATGAGGGCTTAGGACAAATGACCCATAGGGATGGGCAATTTTCAATAGGTAACTGGCATGAGGGAAAGGAACATGCTGAGTTCCCTCTTTTTTCACTTGCATTGGGCCTTTCTAGCACCCCAGAGGCTTCTGGGATGCCTCAGCATCCTGAAAAGCTTAGCTGGCACAAGTACTAGGTAACAAGGGGCATATTGGCTGGTTGTGGAGGAGATAGAATATAGCACAGGTCACTCACGCTGAGCACTACCCCCTCCCACCTCCAACACGTCCTGGTCCTCCCCTTGATCCGCCCACACCCTGCCCCATTCCATCTACCCTGCTGACTTACCAATGTTGATGGGGCTCCTCTTTGTCATGGCTGCATGAGGGGTCCTCCCTGCCATCTGTGGTGGCAACCCAGAAGAATGTGGCTCCACGGACTTTTGGAACATCATTTACACCACCATTAAGAGTGTTCTGCGCTGCAGGAACACTAATCCTGGCAGCATTTGTGCTGCATAGGATTGGACCATAAGCTCCACATAGTAGAATAGCAATACCGCTAGCAAAATATTTCAGGCTTGTCTAAGCATTCTAAGCATTGGTCCTAAGGCACAAGATACAGCCTCCTTGCTGAAGTTAGGCAGGTCTAGGTTTGGCCATTGCCTGGATGAGTGACCTCTTGGAAACCCTGTGTATGCCTCTGATGGAAGACGTATACAGGTATGCACCCATATCTGCAGTTCTGGTATCTGAAAAACAGATGTGCGCCATCCTCCCTGACTCTGAGATGGTCCAAACACGCTTTACGGTGGCCCTTGTGCTGGCCAAACGTTGCTGGCCTAACTCTGCCAGCCTAACTCCAGGTTAGGATTGTGTCCTAAATCTCATACATTTCAATGGGCAAAAATTCAGCAACTCTTGAAGTTTCACACAGAAATAAATGAGACTTAAATGTGCTTAACTCTGGCAGGATCCTAGCCAGGTACAATATTTTATACCAGCGACTGCATGGTTCATTTTTGTTCTCAAGCTAAGTCTATGTGCACTGAAGAAATGCAGTTCAGAAAAAGACAAAAAATGCCAGGCATGCAAGAACAGACTGTAACCATGAGAAAGACTAATCCTCATGGGAAAAGGCCGTGCTTTTGCTGGGATTTTCCTTATTGCTGAAAGAAAGGGCTTGCCTTTACATCATTGTTCGGAATGATGGTGTTTTCCTCACCACAAGCCAATAAGTGATCTGCAGAAGCATCATTGTCGGAAATCTAGAGATGCATTTGTGAAACACAAGAGGGGCTGGAAATTAAAATGCCGTTCTTAGATCCAACTGATGTAGAAAGTGCTTTCAGATGTACCATTGAGAAGTGACTGCAGCTCAGCCATCCCATCTGCTCAGAGACCTTTTGTCACCAGCTGGTATTTAAGTTGACTTACATTAATTAACAATAGGCTGGCTATCGCAGTTCTCCCTAGGTTGGCTTAGGCTGGGAATGTGGGGAGGAAATGGCTCTGCGTCTTCTGGTGGGTTCCACTCCACCCCCTTCAAGCCTCAAGGGTTTTGCAAAAGGAACTTGCTGCAACCCCATTGCTGCTGTTAAATTCCCACCCAATTTTTTTCCATTTTTCCATTTCTGGGGGAAAAAAAAAAAAAAACCTGGCTGCTATAACGTGCTGCCGGTTTTCCCCCTGTCCATTGCCATTGTCCCTCTTTTCCAACCCTTGGCACATTACTAATCTTGAGTGGGGGGACATGATTGGAACATACAAAATTATGCATGGGAGGGATAGAATCGATAGAGAGATATCCTTTTCCATCTCTCACAACACCAGAACCAGGGGACATCCACTGAAATTGAGTGTTGGGAGAGTTAAAACAGATAAAAGGAAGTACTTTTTTACCCAGCGGGTAGTTAATCTGTGGAACTCTTTGCCACAGGAGGTGGTAATGGCATCTGGTCTTGATGCCTTAAGAGGGGATTGGACAGATTTCTGGAAGAAAAGTCCATTGTGGGCTATAGGCAATGATGGGTTGTAGCCTCCTTACATTAGTAGTAGGCTACTTCAGAGTACTGGGTGCAAGGGAGTGGCAGCAGGATGCAAGCATCTTGTTGTCTCATGCCTCCCTGGGGCACCTGGTGGGCCGCTGTGAGATACAGGAAGCTGGACTAGATGGGCCTTTGGCCTGATCCAGCAGGGCTCTTCTTATGTTCTTATGTTCTTATGTTAGCTTCTTATGGAGAACCCAGATGGCATTGCTACTAGAACGTAACATTGCAGTCTTTTCTATCTTGGCCTCCCATCTTTTTTATTTCAGACCTGATATGCAGTGGTTAATTAAAAAACAGAATTGCAGTATCAGCCTGCCCAGTGCAGATTCTTAAAATGCCATTGAAGTTTTGGGGGTCAGCTGTCTCTGTTTCTCTCCTCCATCTTTTAAAGCAGTGTCTGCCACTGTAATTAGAAGCTGATTCACAGTCATGTATTGCGCGTCTTTCTTGAACAGCCACAAGATCTACTATTTCACTTCTCCTATTTTTCTTCTTCATTTGTAACTGTGGCCAAAAGCAAAAATTGCAACGAGAATTAGGTATACTGCTGGGTCCCTCCATAGCAACAAAATACTGTCCTTGTTACAAATCGATAGCCAACCCCAGTGGGAAACCTACCAAGAAATATTGTCCAGGAGGAACAAGGACAGCATGGTGATGATAACAATTGTAAAGTTCCTTTTCCACCTTGAATGTCCTCAGTGCTTCAAACAGAGCCCGGAACAGCATATTTGCCAGGTGTAGATCTGTGTACTGTAAGCAGTGTATTTAGTAAGGTACTTAGCGAGAGATTTGCCATGCACTGTTCTGCTGTTTATATGAACAGACTTCCTGTTTCTTTTTGCTTCTTAGACTTATAGTCCTGTTTGAACTAGGAGAAGCAAGACAGACAGCCTGACCAAGGTCACGCCAAGTTCTCTTGAGCAACCTGATTCTCTAATTCAGCTTGACTTGCCAAAGCACAAACTCCCTTATTGTTTCACAAAATGAAGCCAGGCAAATGGTGGAATGAATAAAGGTGTCTTTGCACATATGTGCACCAAGTGCACTTCTGTAGCTGACTGGGGAGTCATGATTGCAAATACAGGTGGTGTTGGGGCACAATCCTAAGAGATTTAGGCCAGCATAGTTAGGCCAACAAAGTCGGCTGGCACAAGGGCCACCGTAAAGCGCATTTGGACCACTCTTGGAATCAGAGAGGACAGCAAACAGACATGCACCATCCTACCTGACTCTGAGAGTGGCCCAAATGTGCTTTACGGTGGCTCTTGTGCCAGCCAAACTTTGCTGGCCTAACTGTGCTGGCCTAACTCCAGGTTAACTCCGGAAGCTAGTGGAGGACAGGGAGGCCTGGCGTGCTGTGGTCCATGGGGTCGCGAAGAGTCGGACACGACTTAGTGACTGAACAACAACAAACTCCAGGTTAGGATTGTGCCCTGAATGTTTGATCCAATAGCCAATTGTCGGAGGAACTGGGTGCCATGCAGCAGCCTGAGAAAAGGGCAGCTGGCAGTGTTGGCGGTGGGGGGAGAGTTGTGGTGCCACTTCCTGCAAGGTGGTGGCCAGGGGCATTTGCCCCCTTGACCTCTGCCTAGGTACGCCATTGAGCCATGGCTCCCTGATTCCCTTGTTTGTGTGCATCAGATACTGTATTTACAGAGACATGTCCCCTCACCATCAAACTATAGGATGCTGACAGCAAAGCTGGTTTCAAACCTGCCAAAGGCCTCTGTGCTCTTTCAAGTGTGTTCTAAATGCCTAAAACAGTGTTATTCAAACTGTGGGTCGGGACCCACTTGGTAGGTCGCAACCTGATGTCAGGTGGGCCACGGAAAGCTGGGAGCAGCCATCTTGGAAACTGCAGACCTTACTCTTGCTATATTCCTTTTGTGAGTGTTAACAGTTTGCATTTTCAAGTGTCAGGTTTTTTAAAATTTTGCTTTTAGTTCAGTGCTTTTACATCGTATTTTGTCCTAGTCTTGCTTTCTGTCAGGGATGTTTCATGGTTGTACAATTGCTGCAGTCCAAGAATGCCAATTTGCATTTCAGGAGTGTCATTTTATTATGTTACAACGGCAGCACTTCCTGCCTGACGATGTCACAACATCATATTGCCACAACATCACTTCCAGTGGATCCCAACACAAGTGCCATTCTAAAAAGTGGGTCCTGGTCTAAAAAGTTTGAATACCACTGACCTAAAGAATATCTCTTCTCTCCAAAGTGTCCTTCACTAAGAACATAAGAAAAGACCTTGCTGGATCAGGGCAAAGGCCCATCTAGTCCAGCTTCCTGTATCTCACAGTGGCCCACCAGATGCCTCAGGGAGCACGCAAGACAACCAGATACTTGTGTCCTGCTGCCACTCCCCTGCATCTGGCATTTTAAAGTAGACTATTACCCTTGCTCCACCCCCAAGGAAGACACCAGACTGAGGTTGGGTTTTAACTTTATTAAGCACAATGTAACTCATGTAACCTACTGAACACCCATCCCTCCCTTGCCAGCCTGGGGTAGGCAAAAAAACTGCCATCCATACTTGGCCAATTTGGATGACAGGAAAAAATTCCTACCCGGCCCTCATGTTGAGCGACCAGCTAATCTCAGACTGGACATACCCATCATAGCTTGTAACCTGTAATGGAGTTTTCCTCCATAAATTTATCCAATCCCCTTTTAAAGGCATCCAGGCCCAATGCCATCACCACATCTTGTGGCAAGGAGTTCCACATTCTAATTACACGCTGGGTACAGAAATACTTTCTTTTGTTTGTTCTAACTCTCCAAACACTCAGTTTTAGAGGCTGTCCCCTGGTTCTGGTATTGTGTGAGAGGGAAAAGAGATTTCCTTTGTCTACTCTATCCACTCCGTGCATAATTTTGTATGTCTCAATCATGTCCCCCCTCAGGCGCCTTTTTTCTAGACTGAAAAGCCCTAAACTCTGTAACCTTTCCTCGTAAGGGAGGTGTCCCAGCCCATAATCATTTTAGTTGCTCTTTTCTGTACTTTTTCTAATTCCACTATGTCCTTTTTGAGATGTGGAGACCAAAACTGTACGCAATACTCTAGGTGTGGCCTTACCATTGCCTTGTACAATGGCAGTACAATATTGGCTGTTTTATTCTCAATCCCTTTTCTAATTATCCCTAACATGGAATTTGCCTTCTTCACTGCCGTTGCACACTGGGTCGACATTTTCATCGAGCTGTCCACTAACACCCCAAGATCTCTCTCCTGGTCTGTCACTGACAGCTCAGAACCCATTAACCTATATGTGAATTTTTGATTTTTTTGCCCCAATATGCATTACTTTGCACTTATTTACATTAAGACGCATCTGCCATTTTATTGCCCATTCTCCCAGTTGTGAGAGATCCTTCTGGAGCTCTTCACAATCCATTCTAGTTTTCACCACCCAGAAAAGTTTAGTGTCATCTGCAAATTTGGCCACCTCACTGCTTATGCCTGTCTCCAGGTCATTTATGAATAAGTTAAAAAGCACTGGTCCCAGGACAGATCCCTGGGACACGCCGCTCTTCACCTCTCTCCATTGGGAAAATTGCCCATTAATTTTCTCTCTGCTTCCTAATCCTCAACCAATTCTCAATCCACAAGAGGACCTGACCTCTTATTCCGACTGTGAAGTTTTTTTCAGCAGCCTTTGGTGAGGGACTGTGTCCAATGCTTTCTGAAAATCTAGATATATAATATCTACTGGTTCACCAACATCCACATGCCTGTTGACCTTTTCGAAGAATTCCAAAAGGTTTCTGAGGCAAGACTTACCCTTACAGAAGCCATGCTGATTCTCCCCCAGCAAGGTTTGGTCTTCTATATGTTTTAGGATTTTGTCTTTGATGAGACTTTCCACCATCTTACCTGGAATGGATGTGAGGCTGACCGGCCTATAGTTTCCTGGGTCCCCCCTCCTACCTTTTTTAAAGATTGGTGTGACATTGGCTATCCTCCAATACTCTGGTACCATGGCAGTTTTAAGGGACAAGTTGCTTATTATAGTCAAGAGATCAGCAACTTCATTCTTTAGCTCCTTAATAACTCTTGGGTGAATGCGATCTGGGCCCAGTGACTTATTTATCTTTAATTTATCAATTAAATCTAACACATCCTCTCTTTTAACTTCTATCTGACTTAGTTCCCTAGTCAAAAGGGACTGTTCAGGCAGTGGTAACTGCCCAAGGTCTTCTGTCGTGAAGACAGATGCAAAGAATTCATTTAATTTCTCTGCAATCTCTAAATCCCCTTTTATCTCCCCTTTCCCTCCCTCACCATCCAGCGGGCCAACTGCCTCTCTGGCAGGTTTTCTACTCCTAATATATTTTTAAAAGCTTTTATTATTCCTCTTTATGTTGCTAGCCATGCATTCCTCAAAGTCTTTCTTGGCCTCCCATATCACCTTCTTACATGTCTTTTGCCAAAGTTTATGGTCCTTTTTATTTTCTTCATTTGGGCAAGACTTCCACTTATGGAAGGAAGCTTCCTTGCCCTTTACAGCCTCTCTAACATGTCATGTTAGAGTGCCAGAAGTGTGATGCCAGAACCTGCTGCTTTCCTGAGAATGCAGCAATAAGTTGGGTTATTTCTCAGCCCTTTTCCAATAGCAAAGTGAATCGGAAAGGGGAAAAAAGCCTATTTACAACCTTGACACAAGCAAAACAACCACACAGCCCTCTCCCTTTCCAGCATCCCATCTTCCCATATGTTCAATATGGCTGCTCTGGGTGCCCCATGACCCACCTGAAATTGGCTTGCGACCTATTGGTGGATCCTGACCCACAGTTTGGGAACCACTGCTTTACAGGCTCTATATTAAGAGAGAAAGGAGACATCATGTTGAAGTCCCCAGATCTTCAGTTTATTTGGGATGTTGGCATTTTTCAGTAAGGAACTAATGAGCGTAGATTGAATTTAGGCTCCAAGCACACATATAGACCGTACCATGAGCCCAGGTGAGATTGCATCAGCAACAGATTGCAAGGGGTCCAAGGAGGCAGTGGATTCAGAGCGTCATTTATCTGAACCTGCCACTGCCTCCAACCTGCCTCTCACGCCAATAGCGATGATCCACTTCCCTATTGCCTAATAATCCTCTTCCTCACCTTTTGCCTGTGCAGGTTCCTAAAAGATGTAAGTGCAGGATTTGCAGCTTTACTTATAGGGACAGTGTATGCAGGACCAGCTCTCGGAGTGGTGGGGCCCAATGTGGGGCATTCTTGCAGCCCCCCCCCCCACTCACCAAGAAAAGCACTTGTGGTGCTGCACATGGCACCAGGAACGAGTTGCTGGTGACATAATGACATCACAACCAACTGCTTCCAGGAGGCCCATTTTGGGCAGTTCGGAGGCAGGGGCAGGTGGGAGAACCCAAAGTAAAGCTGCTCTGCTTGTGCCACTGACTTACAGCCCACAGAGATCCCAGCTGCTGCTGCAGCAGGCGATGTATTTGCTCTGTTGGTTCGGGGGCCCCCAAAGTGCAGGGCTCAATGTCATGACATTGGTCACATTGGCTTAAGGCCGGCCCTGAACATGTGCTCCCCCTTTGAGTAAAACAGGAGGTCTCACAAATGTGAGAGAAGCACGGCAAGGACTTTTTTTTTCTTTTTTGCAGTTCCGTGGCAGGTGCAACCCCCCATGGCATTGAGATGGCCACCTTTGGACAGCATCCTTCCCATCCAGACTCCGGACTGAGCAGGTTGGCTTTTGGACTCTCTGCTCCAGCTGTTCTTATCATAAACAGGGTTTGGAGCAAAGGCCTGATTGTGTTGAAATACTGTGGGCTGCAAATTATGACCCTCATTCTCAGAAGAGAAATAAAAAGGCCAAGTTCCAGTTGTTACAATCTAGGTCAGTAACGTCTACTGCCGGATGATCTCAGCTCTCATATTCCTTGTGTTGCATGAAATATGCATGTGTTTTCCTTCTCCCTAACGTTTGCCGAGTGGCACATTTTTTAGACACGTCTGCTTGCAAGAACTTTCACCTGTGCTGGTGGAAGACAGTTTAAATGTTTATTTTTTTAGAAAGCTTTTTTAAAAAGCAACCAAAAGACTCTCTTTCTCTCATTCCCGAGATCTTTCTATCCTCCATCTTTAATAGCTTGAGGGCACAATCCTGGCCCCATATTAGGCTGGCACAAGCCCCTGCGACAGCCAAAGAGTGTTTCAAATGTGCCTTAAGGCACGTCTGCACCTCTCTGGGAGGTGGCCAGGCTGGTGCAAGCAGTTATGCTGGCCCACAGAGGCCAAATCCAGCCTTTGTGCCAGCCCAGTGAATGGGGGAAATGGCAGCTTAGGGAGGCTGGCATGGGGGTGGATGAGGAGGTCAGGGGGAGGGCCAAGAGAAGGTGGAACAGGATGGGGGCAGGTGGGAGAATGCCAGCTGCAAGTGAGTGGCAACAGGATGCAGGCATCTTGTTGTCTTTTGTGTTCCCTTGTTGTCTTTTGTGCTCCCTGAGGCTCCACTGTGAGATACAGGAAGATGGACTTGGCCTGATCCATTGGGGTTGTTCCTATGTGTACATGTCTGAAGAAGAGCATCTGGTTCCAGTGGTTGTCAAAGAGAAATGCTGTGGAGAATCTTGACTAGCCACCAGTGTGTTTGCCTCAGAATTTACCTCAGAATGCCAGGTGCAAGGGAGTGGCAACAGGATGCAGGCAGCCTGTTGTTTTGGGAGCTCCCTGAGGCATTTGGTGGGACACTGTGAGGAGATACAGGAAGCTGGACTAGATGGGCCTTTGGCCTGATCCAGTGGGGCTGTTCCTATATTCCTATGAGTACATGTCTGAAGAGGAGCATCTGATTCTAGTGGTTGTCAAAGAGAAATGCTGTGGAGAATCTTGACTAGCTACCAGTGTGTTAATCTTGCGATTTACCTCAGAATGCCAGGTGCAAGGGAGAGGCAACAGAATGCAGGTATCTTCTTGTCTTGTGTGCTCCCTGAGGCATCTGGTGGGACACTGTGAGGAGATACAGGAAGCTGGACTAGATGGTGTATTGGAAAAGGCAGGAGATACCCCAAGGAGATAGGGAATGGTATCAGCAATGGCCCCTTGTCCAGGTAAACCAGGGATTATGGGGTTAATCCCAGAACTCCTGCAGCAGGAACACAGCTGCAGGCTAAGGGCTCTGGCTATGAAGGGAGGTTAGCACAGGTGAAGATGGTTGTGGCTGATGGTAAAGCCTGCCCAACAACAGACACCAATTGGCTGGCCTCAGTATAAAGTGGTGGGCAGGAGCTGCAGTAAAGCACCTGGGTAGGTGCTGGATAGGCACCAGGTAGGTGCAGCACCTGGGTAGGTGCTGGAGGAGGGCACCAGGTAGGTGACTGACTGACTGACTGACTGACTGACTGCTGGACATGAAGTGCTGGCTGGACTGACTCCCTGAAGGACTGACTCCCTGTCGGATGGACTGGGTGAAAGACTGGATAAAGGAAGGTAAGCTTATTGAGGGGAATACCCATTGGGAATTGTTGTATGTCTGCCACGCCCCTGGAGCCACCAAATGGAGGAGGCAGTTATGGCTTAGGCAAGCTGACAGCCTATTGTTTGTTGGTGGGGTTTGTTGGTGCTAGACTTAGGGTAGTTTGGAGCTAAGCCAGTGATAAGGGCAGTCTGGAGAAGGCTGACCAGCCAGTGATCCCAAGCAAAGCTGCTGGAAAAGAGGAGGCCCAGTGGGTGACTGAACCCCCTCCCTCTTGCCTACCTCTGAGGCCGCTCTGGAGGGGAAACTAGTTAGCCTAGTGTGGGCATTGGGCTCTGTGGGGAGGCCCAGCAGGGAATTTGGCAGAACAGATAGGCCTTTGGCCTGATCCAGCCAAAGGGTGGCCATCCCATTACCTAGATAGGCCAGCGAGTGAATCCAGGGGGCGGGGTTAGCTGTGACGTAAATATACCCACAACAATGCTGATTCCAATGATTTCCAATGGGTTTTCGCATGATGTTTCGGGCTGAATCGTTTACTCCTGAAGCAAAAACTTACCAAAATAACAACGTGTGATCGTGGAGAAACATCAGTGGTAACCTAATTATGAGTTAATATGCAATTCCAAGGTTTAATTCCGCAGAATTATATTACTGAACATACCAGCGGCTGTGAAGGGGACTGAGGGAAGGAAGGGGGCGTGGCCCAATCACAAGGCGCTCGCTGATTGGACGCTGGGAGGAGGGAGGAGGGATGGGAAAGGGGGAAAAGGGGCGGGGTTATACCCGGAAGCTTCAAGTATGTGACGTCATGCCCTCTCTATGTATAATAACTCTATGGATCCAGCAGGGCTTTTCTTATATTCCTATGAGAAAACAGCCCTGTGGGCAGAGCAGCTGGTGAGAGGGGTGGAGCCAGGAACCAGCACTTAGGTTGGCTCCTAACCCCTGTCACCAGCCCGATCAGGCCTACATGGGCCACTTGGATTTGGGCTGGCTCAGCAATTTTGCTGGCACACATCTGAATAGTTCCGTAAAGGTGGCTGGACCTTTACCTGAAGTAAGGGGAAAAGCAGCCGGCCTGCACAGGTTCGGACTGGGCTGTGAATAGCTTATCAGTGGCATTGCTGGGGGGGGGGTCACAACGCATTTTTGGGTGCCTGAAGCGCCATGTAAAATGACCCCTCCCCTTCTGTCCCATGTGCAGCTGTGAAAGCAAAACCACAGCATCTTATTGCTGTTTAGCTCTACAGTTTCTAAAGTAGTTTTGCCCATCAGGACAGTCTGAGCAAAAGTGCAATCCTGTGTGTGTCCAATCGGAAGTAAGCCCCATAGATGGGTACTTACTTCTGAGTGGACACGCATAAGATTGCCCTATACATGAGCTACACAAGCTTCTTTCTAGGTCTGCTACCCTGTTGCGCCATGCAGCAAAGCCTTACTTTGGATTAA
This sequence comes from Lerista edwardsae, assembly GCA_029204185.1. Classification (NCBI taxonomy): domain Eukaryota; kingdom Metazoa; phylum Chordata; class Lepidosauria; order Squamata; family Scincidae; genus Lerista; species Lerista edwardsae. The sequence goes on from JAJKFI010000033.1 coordinate 10,183,112, forward strand.
TTCTCATTTATTTGTACTTATTCTTCCATTTTAATTCTGCCTTTTGGCTCAAGCAGGCCCTCAAGGCAGCTTACGATAATAAAACAATTGAAAAATCAATTTAGAACACAGCCAGCCAATATAAAACAAGATGCAAACACTAATAAATACAATACCACAGCAAAGCACAATGACAAGCATGGTAATAAATGCTATCAGCCATGACAGCTCACTACCCCCCAAAGGCCTCCTCATTTGCCAGCTTCCTGATGCCCTAAACAGAACAAATCTGGCTTTTGTAACATCTCTAGGGTTGCTAACTCTTGCGGAAGCTGTTTTTCCTACAGCATGTTGTCATGTCATTTAGCCAGGGAGACCTTGTTAAAATTCAAATCTCCAGGAGCACTTTCAGTATTCTCCTGGAGATGGTTGCTAATTCTTAGCGACTCTAGCGTAAGCCAATCCTGAAGGGTTAACAACTCTCAAAAAAGTATCTGTATTGTTGTATTAATGCTCTGGTTTTTATCTGTGAAATGTCGTTTTATCTGTTGAAATGTCTGTTATTCAGCCCAACAAGCAAACCTGGAGCTTTTATCGCAATTGGGGGTATCAATATGGGGTGTGTGTGTGAGAGAGAGAGAGAGGGAGAGAGTGTGTGTGTGTGTGTGTGTGAACGTGACTTTAAGATGCATCAACAGGAGGATAGTATCAAGATTGAGGGCACAATTCTAACCTGGAGTTAGGCCCTCAAAATTTGGCTTGCACAAGAACCACTGCAAAGCGCGTTTGGACGACTCTTGGGAGTCAGGGAGCATGGTGCTTGTCTGTGTGCTGGCCTCTGACTCCAAAAGTGAGCCAAACATATGTTATGGTGTCCCTTGTGCTGGCCAAACTTTGCCGGCCTAACTGTGCCTGCCTAACTCCAGACTAGGACTGTGCTCTGAGAGAAGTAATGGTACCATTTTATTCTGCTTTGGTCAAACCCCACTTGGAATATTGTCTGCAGTTCTGGGTGACACAGTTTAAAAGGGATATTGACGACCTGGCGTGGGTCTAGAGGAGGGCAACTAGGATGAGGACAGAGTTGGAGGCCATGTCCTATGAAGACAGGTTGAGGAGGTTGGGCATGTTTAGTTTGGAGAGCAAATTATACAGGGGACACTATAACTGTAAATAAATACTCAAGGGGCTGTCATGGAAGATGGAGTGAATTTGTTTTGGTTGCTCTGATTCTGGACAATAGGATCAAGACAAATGGATTTAAATTATAACAAGGGAAGTTTCAATTAAATGTCAGGAAGAACTGTTCAGAATGTGTTAGACTCTCCATTATTGGAAGTCTTTAAGCAGAGGCTGGATAGCCACCTATCAAGGATGTTGCATTTGAGGAAAGCCTACAGTTTGCAGAGGGGATGGACCCGATGATCTTGTAGGTCTTTCCCAACAATCTGATTCCATGAATGTTTCTTAAGTTCTATTTATTCTGCCAAACTCCCAGCTTTTTTATATGCTTAATCATAAGTACTGACATTCCTCATGACATTGACACACAGCATGACTTTGTTATAAATTCATCAAAGACCTGTAGAGAGCTGAACAGCAGAGATAATTAAATTTCTAGCTCAACAAATGTTATGCATGCAGAGAAACTTCCAGATTTGACCATTCTGGAATTACCAAGGAAGGAATTAATATATAGCAGGCTTGAAAAAAGCAGAAACAAGGCAGGCCTGACCAAAGAAAATCACAGGGAAGGAAAATCAGACGCTGCAAATGGAAAATCAATGTTTGCTTAGAAAAACGTATGATAGGAACAAATATCCTTCACAGCCAGATCATCACTCCTGAAATGGAAACATCACAAGAGGAACGTAGGGAAAACATTGTTAGTTTGATAACTAATTTCCTGTTAAAGGGAACGGAATTGTGTATAACAGTATCTGTAAAAACTGTGTGCAGGCATACCCTGGTATCCACTGATTTGGTATCCACAGTTTCAGGATATAATGGATACTGGGACACCTATTATGTATTTATTTATTTTATAAATAAATAAATTTATAGGCACTCAAGGCGGCTTACAACATTAAAATACAATAAAATCACAAAATTTGACAATTAAAAACAATAATTAAAAACAATATTAAAATAATTAAAATCTAAAACAAGCCCCGTGGATCCTAAAATATACAAAGAAAGCCAGCCAGCCTGTCAACAATTAAAAGCTTGTTGAAATAAGTAGGTATTCAGCCCCCGCCGAAATATTGCCAAAGAGGGAGCAGTTCTTAATTCAAAGGGGAGGGTATTCCAGAGTCGGGGGGCCACTTAAACAATTAAAATGATAATTGTTGTTCAGTTGCCAAGTCATGTCCGACACTTCACAACCCCATGGACCACAGCACGCCAGGCCTCCCTGTCTTCCACTAACTTCTGGAGTTCATCCAATTTAATGTTCATTGCTTCAGTAACACTATCTAACCATATCATCCTCTGCCGCCCCCTTCTCCTTTTACCTTCAATCTTTCCTAGCATGAAGGTCTTTTCTAAAGAGTCTTCTCTTCTCATGAGGTGGACAAAGTATTTGAGCTTCAGTATTTGTCCTTCCAGGGAGCAAGCATGCTTGACTTCCTGTAGGATTGCCCAATTGAGTCTTCTTGCAGTCCAGGGGACTCTCAAGTGTCTTCTCCAACACCATAATTCAAAAGCATCTATTCTTTGGCACTCCATCTTCCTTATGGATCATCTCTCACAGCCATCATTCCTACTGGAAAAACCATAGCTTTGACTATGCAAACCTTTGTTGGCAGGGTTATGTCATTAAAAAGATAGGGGAATATTAAACAAATCTCTTTTTTTACCTTGTTGCAGCAAAACCACTGATGTTCCCCTATCTTAAAAAAAGGCGTCCCCAGTATCCACGGTTTCAGGTATCCACAGTGGGGTCCAGAACCGAACCCCAGTAGATACCAGGGCTTGCCTATATAACCTTCTTCTCTACAAGATGATGATTACTGATAAAAATACAGATGTACAGTAAAGATGGCAGTATTAATGGATGAATATTGTCTTAATATTTTTTTATTCTGATAATAAATAAAATCCATCGTCAGAAAAATTCTTCAATATTTTTTCAATTCTTAAAAATAATTTTCCTAACAAAAACTAAGCCCGTGGGATATATACATGTTAAATAGTATTTCATATTGTATATACTAATTGGAAATTAGATAATGATAAATTATTTCAATTTTTAATTGCTATGGACCTGATCAAAGTTAGGCAAGGAATAATCAGGTCCTATTCCTGTTTATCTCCATAGTAACAATCTTGGCTAAAGCATTAGAAGCGCTCTGGGTATAAGGAAATGCCCTTTGTGTTCTCTTAATTGCTTAGTCTAATGTATTGTTCATGACCCTGTTGTAAATAAAAAGGAACCTAATGCAGGTAAAATCCTGCATTTGCTGGTAGGAGTAGATATAATAAAGGAAGGGCAATGGGAATCAGCTGAACTGCTGGCTGGTACAACATTTACCAGCCTCTCTCCTTAATACAGGTAGAAACTACATTGTCCACAAATGGAAACAGTGCTGTAGTAAAGGCTACGTAGTCTGTAATCAGCCATCTGGTTTCACAAAACTATGCAGTAGTTCCCAGGATCCTTTGAGGAAAGCCACAATGGTTAAATCAATTTGCATTTGTAATGTTGATGTGTCCTAGAATTAAAACAAAAATAGGGGACTGGCTGAATTAAGAGAATCAGAAATGAGCTGCAGTTTCACACTCTCTATTCTCCCAGCTTGTGTATAGCTTTGCCTTCTGTTCGCCTGGTTAGCACTTGCTCTCCAGATCAGAATCAGAAACCCCAGCAAGCACTAACTAGTTTGCCAAGCCAGATATCATGACAAACCGTGGGTGGCACTATTCATGGTGATGGTGCCATTGTTGCAATCTATGGTAGAACAGCACATGAGCCAATTTGTTCAATCCTGTGATTGCTGCCGCAGCCAGGGCATCCTGCTGCCAGGGCTAGGGTGATTTCACCTGAGCCATGGCATAGGTCCGGACTTTCCTTTGGTTTTCCAACCCAGGAAGCCAAGGGAACGCATGGGGTTCTACTGCCGCCGCAGGGGCTATTTTGCCAGAGTTGCGGCTGTCGGAGGCCAGATGCAGGTGCCCCCTTGACATCCCGACTTGGGAAGCCACAGAAGAGGGCGCGTGCATGCCCTCCCCCCCAATGGCAGCCACAGCAGGTGCTATATTGCACCCCAAGGCAGATTCGTCTCTGGCTTGATGCTGCCATTGCTTCAACAACCCCACTGGACCAAGTGTTGGGATCTTTTTAATTTGACGGTCTGCAGTTCCCATACTCTGTTTTCTGTTGGAATCCCTGCCTCAGACTTTGTGGGCAGCCAACTCTCTTTTCTCTATTATCAATGGTCTTCCTCTATTGACAATTATCCGCTGTTCTTCCTCATCCTCTGTTCTCCAGTATCACAGGATATCATTTTTTTAAAAAGAAAACTTTCCAAGCACCCTTGTTGGTTTGCAGAAGGAAATGGACAGCTGGAATGCAAACCTGTGGTATCTTCATTTTCCAACATTTAGAATGTCACATTTTTCTATTTCCTCTAGGAATTGGTGTGTAATGAGATCATTGGTGTGTGAACCTAATGTCAGCTTTTTTGTCTGGCCTGGAAGTCCCAAACTGCACATCTTGCTCTCCAGCTCAGGCTTCTGGGTACCTTGTAATGACTGTTATGCAGTGATGTCATTCAGGGGGAATGGACCAGAACGGGCGTTCCGGATCCTAACGGGCTCCGTGGCTGGTTCTGGGTTCCCGACAAGTGCCAATCAAAAGTGAGTTCCTGTTCCTAAATCATTTGAATGACACCACTGCTGTTATGGTCTGGGGGAACAGCCTTCAAACTCCGTTCCTAGGGAGAGTCTAGCAAATGTCTACACACACATACTATCTGCAATGTCTCTCGCAGCCTCGGGAGCACAAGAACCCAATTATTAATAAATTATTAAATAAAATTTAATTTATTTAAATAACATAAATTTATTTCTAGATCTTATTTTTTTTCTAATGCGTACCTGTAGATTGTCATTTTTAAAAGTGGGTCCTAGTGTGTAAAAGGTTTGGGAAGCAGTGGATTAGGCCATTTCAAAGCCAGGCAGAACATAAGAACATAAGAAGAGCCATGCTGGATCAGGCCAAGGGCCCATCTAGTCCAGCTTCCTGAATCTCACAGCGGCCCACCCCAGGTGCCCCAGGGAGGCAGGAGACAACAAGATGCTTGCATCCTGTTGCCACTCCCTTACACCCGGTACCTGTAGCCCACCACCTTTGTAAGGAGGTTGCACAATCCATCATTGCCTATAGCCCACAATGGATCTTTCCTCCAGAAATCGGTCTAATCCTCTCTTAAAGACATCAAGACCAGATGCCATCACCACCTCCTGTGGCAAGGAGTTCCACAGATTAACTACCCGCTGGGTAAAAAAGTACTTCCTTTTATCTGTTTTAACTCTCCCAACCCTCAGTTTTAGCGGATGCCCCCTGGTTCTGGTGTTGTGAGAGAGGGAAAAGAACATCCCTCTATCAACTCTATCCCTTCCATGCATAATTTTGTATGTCTCAATCATGTCCCCCCTCAGGCGCCTTTTTTCTAGACTGAAGAGCCCCAAACGCTGCAGTCTTTCTTCATAAGGGAGGTGCCCCAGCCCCATAATCATTTTTGTCGCTCTCTTCTGCACCTTTTCCAACTCCACTATGTCCTTTTTGAGATGCGGCGACCAGAACTGGACACAATATTCCAGGTGCGGCCTTACCATTGCTTTGTACAATGGCATGATAATATTGGCTGTTTTATTCTCAACCCCTTTTTTAATTACCCCGAGCATGGAATTGGCTTTCTTAATTGCTGCCGCACACTGGGTCGATACCTTCATGGAATTGTCCACCAGCACCCCAAGATCTCTCTCCTGAGCTGTCACAGACAGCTCAGAACCCATTAGCCTATAGGTGAAGTTTTGGTTTTTGGCCCCAATGTGCATCACTTTACATTTGTTTACGTTGAAACGCATCTGCCATTTGGCTGCCCATTCCCCCAACTTGGAGAGATCCTTCTGGAGCTCTTCACAATCCTCTCTGGTTTTCACCACCCGGAAAAGTTTTGTGTCATCTGCAAACTTGGCCACCTCGCTGCTTATCCCTGTCTCTAAGTCATTTATGAATAAGTTGAAAAGCACGGGCCCCAAGACAGATCCCTGGGGCACTCCACTTTTCACCTCTCTCCATTCTGAAAATTGCCCATTTACCCCCACTCTCTGTTTCCTGGCCCTCAACCAATTCTGGATCCATAAGAGGACCTGCCCTCTTATTCCCTGACTGTGAAGTTTCTTCAGCAGCCTTTGGTGGGGGACCGTGTCAAACGCCTTCTGAAAATCCAGGTATATGATATCCACAGGTTCACCCACATCCACGTGCCTGTTGACCTTTTCAAAGAATTCCAAAAGGTTTGTGAGGCAAGACTTACCCTTACAGAAGCCATGCTGACTTTCTTTTAGCAGTACTTGTTCCTCTATGTGTTTTAGGATTTTATCTTTGATAAGGCTTTCCACCATCTTACCCGGAACAGACGTTAGGCTGACTGGCCTGTAGTTTCCAGGGTCCCCCCTTCTCCCTTTTTTAAAGATTGGCGTGACATTGGCTATCCTCCAATCCTCTGGCACCGTGGCCGTTTGAAGGGACAAGTTGCATACTCTAGTTAAGAGGTCAGCAACTTCGTTCTTTAGTTCCTTAATAACTCTTGGATGTATACCATCTGGGCCTGGTGACTTATTTATATGTAGTTTATCAATTTGATCTAAAACATCTTCCTTATTCACCATTATCTGCTTTAATTCCTTAGTTAGGAAGGGCTGTTCGGGCTGTGGTATCTGCCCAAGTTCTTCTGCTGTGAAGACGGACGCAAAGAATTCATTTAATTTCTCTGCAATCTCCAAGTCCCCTTTTATCTCCTCTTTCCCTCCCTCACCATCCAGCGGGCCAACCGCCTCTCTGGCAGGTTTCCTGCTTCTAACATATTTGAAGAAGCTTTTATTATTCCCCTTTATGTTGCTAGCCATGCGTTCCTCAAACGCTTTCTTGGCCTCCCGTATCACCTTCTTACTTGTCTTTTGCCAGAGTTTATGTTCCTTTTTATTCTCCTCACTGGGGCAAGACTTCCATTGACGGAAAGAAGCTTCCTTGCTCTTTACAGCTTCTCTAACTTCGTTTGTCAGCCATGCACGTACCCTCCTGGACCTTGTTGAACCCTTCTTTCTTTGCGGTATACACTCCCGCTGGGCGTCTACTACTGTCACTTTAAACAGCCTCCACGCAGCCTGGAGGGATTGGACTCTTTTTACCTTCCCTTTCAATTTCTTCCTAACTAGCCTCCTCATCTGAGGGAAATCTGCCCTTCGAAAGTCCAGGGTTCTTGTGTCAGATTTGCTCTGCACTCTTTCCTGGACATGCATGGCAAAACCAATCGCAGCATGGTCACTGTTCCCCAATGGCTCAGTAACACATACATCCCTCACTAAGTCCCGAGTGCCACACAATATTAAATCCAGAGTCGCCTGTCCTCTGGTCGGCTCCATGACTAGCTGCTCTAAGGCACAGTCATTCAACACATCAAGGAATCCGGTCTCTCTTTCTTGACCAGAGCAGCAGTTGACCCAGTCAATGTGAGGATAATTGAAGTCCCCCATGATTACAATCCTGTCTCTCTTGGTCACTGCCCTGATTTGTTCCCTCATTTCAAGGTCACCTTCAAGTTTTTGGTCGGGAGGACGATAGCACACCCCCACTATTACATTGCTCTTACGGCCTGGTAGTTTAACCCACAGTGACTCCACGGAGGAGTCCGGCCCACCTTCAGTTTCTACTCTGCTGGATTCTATCCCTTCTTTGATATAGATGGCCACCCCTCCGCCAACACGCCCTTCCCTGTCCCTCCTATAGAGTTTATAGCCTGGAATTGCAGTATCCCACTGATTCTCTGCATTCCACCAGGTTTCCGTTATACCTACTATATCAACGTTTTCCCTAGCCACCAAACATTCCAGTTCCCCCATCTTTGCTCGGACACTTCGGGCATTCGCATAATAACACCTATATATGGGGTTCTCTAACGAGGGACTGTTTTTTAATCCCTTTCCCCCTCCTCTCTTTGTACTGGACAAACTATCACTTACAGCTGGAATCTGGGTTGAAAGCTGGAATCTGGGTTGAAATGACAATTCAAAGAGCTCTGTGCTGGTTGTGGGCACCATTTCAAAATCCTTGCAGTCTCCAGAAGGTCTTTGCTGGCTTCTCGAGTGCAGCAGAAACCTTTTGGAGGCAGCAAGGACCTTCAAAATGGTGCCTGTGACGAGCATGGAGCCTTTGGCCAGGGGAAGCTGGTAGGGTATCCTTCTCCCTGCAACTAACCTCATTGATCCCATAGGATCAATGGTTCGTTATGTGCAATTCACTATCCACTAGGACAGTGGTGGGATTCAAATAAATTAACAACCGGTTCTATGTCCTTCAGGGCGGCCGCTGCCTTTCTTCCCTCTCCCAACCTAAAATTAACAACCAGTTCTGCAGAACTGGTGAGAACTTGCTGAATTTCACTACTGCACTAGGGTTTCCAGGAACCTATCCCTAGCGGACAGCGAGAACTGTAGCTTAAGGCTGGCGAGGGGCTATACGTAAAAATAATAACTTGCCTCTATCCTTTATAAAAACAGACAAGGCTTTAGCACGATGACCCCTATCCAATCTGGATATCATTTTAACCTAAAAATGGGGCTTATTTTTTTTAAAAAGATGGAAAATAATACAGGTGCTAATAAAAAAGCACCTTACCAAGCATCTGTTTATACATTTGGAAAAAGGTGCAAATTATTTCCTTTGATCTGGTTAAAAAAAAGGGAACGTTAAATTACCTTCAGGTATTTCTCTTTGGCCTTGTGATTTCCACATTTCTTGCAATTAAAATGTCTGAAATGCTATTTATCTACTCTCCATATAGCACTGCCCCCTACTGTGTATTGAAGTGTTCCACATTCTTTAATCACAAAAGATTTTAAACAAATCAAGGCAGATGATTTCAGTCTGTGAAGAAAGTGTGATTTATAATACATTATTTTTAGGTGTTTTGTTTTATTTCCCTCCCCATATTCTGGCCCAGTCTAAAGGCTTCAGGAAACATACATCCTATTGGTTTTAATGGGCAAGTCAACATATGCTTAAATCCTTCCCAGGGAAATCAGTGAGACTTTGAATTGCTTCCATTTAATTAATTACACCATCTCACCTTTCTTTCACAATGGAGACCAGTCAATGGCTAATGGGCACAATCTGAAATAAGAAACAGCCTACCAACCCATCACTCAGGCAGGATGCCTGTGGGTCTTAAAACCCATCAACTGCAAATACTGTTCAGTATAGAATTTGCTACTATCTGCAGTTTGGGGCATCTTTGGTAGGTCTTGGAACTCTGTGGATCACTCTGTGGATACAGGGTGGAGGTGCTACTGCACTTTCAAATCACCATCCAACATGTACAATGTTTTAGCATCTGTTAGTGAAAGCAGACAGAATGATCACAAATCCTGCTTACATATATGATGACTGAAAGTGAATAATGGAGAAGAGGTATCCTAATGGGACAGCAGGAACAACATGAGGCAGATTTGTTGCTAAGGCTGCAATCACTTGGGAGTAAGGCCAAACCAATAAACTCAGTGGGACTCCTAAGAATGCAAGCATAATGCAGTTTCTTTTTTTTCTTTTTTTAAGGGAACATTTGATTAAGACTCAAAATATATTTCAGCGGCATTTGCTTTTGATGACTTGTAATAGCACTTATGAGATGCATGGCTAGTTACTTTTGCGATTCAGGGCTCAATCCTAACCTGGAGTTAGGCTGGCACAGTTAGGCCAGCAAACTTAAGCTAGCACAAGGGACACCGTAAAGTATGTTTGGACTACTCTTGGAGTCAGAGAGGCCAGCACACAGACTTGCACCATCCCTCCTGACTCCAAGGGTGGTCCAAACATACTTTACGATGTCCCTTGTGCCAGCCAAAACTTGCTGGCCTAACTGTGCCAGCCTAACCCCAGGTTAGAATTGCTCCCTCAGGCTGTGTAACCCTCACGGAAGTTGAATTAGGCCCTGTTTGGGTTGAAACAGGGGACAATCTATTTGTAATCATGAAACAAGCCCATGTAAATTATTTACAGAATTTGGAGCCATCTATAATGTGCCTGGCTCTTCTGTAGCCAAAAGTTCTGGGCTTCCATGTAAACAAAGGACACAGAAAAGAAAGGAAGTTTATGCGATCATGCGGGCTGCCTCTCAAAGCTGATTCAAATGAAAACCCTGGGTAAACAAAGTAAGTGGTTTGGCAAACACGTTTTCAATGTGGGTCTCCATCAGAAATTGTAAAATTACAAGTCAGACAGATGTATTCTTCCAGGAGAGCTAGCATGTCATAATGATGGAGACCTCCACGGAGACCTCCATAGAGATCCCCTAAAAGCCAGAACTTGAGCATCTGAAAACTGCAAGGGGGGGGGCTGAGACCATTGGCCAAAACCACTGCTTGCCATCCATCCATGTGACATTGGACTGCTACCAATCAACTGCAGACCTCATTTGAATGGAGAACATTTTCATTCAGAATAAAGTAGGTTAGAGTGTGGATGACAATGTTGACCAGTTCTGCTGCTTATTGGGGCAGAAGCTTACGCAACCTACACAAGAGGAGGCTTCATGAGTCTCCCGGTCCACATATTTATGGTTGGCAGAATCTGTTCCAACCCGACCAAAATCTGGGGCAAGGAGCCTGCTTGAATTCAAAACAACCAACCGCTGGCCGTAATAATGCGCCAGGCAAGCCCCTTGCTGCCTTTCAAATTCTTCAGGGACAAATACAAGAGTGACCAAATTGTAAAGCGGGGTTAATAATAAAAAAAGAAAGGAGGTAAGAGAAGGGGAATTTGCTTAACAACGTCTAGTAATATTTTGCAAAGGGGTTGCTTCTTTTCTCTGCAGTGGAAAGGATGGGATTGTTTACTTGTTATTGTTCAAGCAGCAAAGAGTATAATTAAGATGGTCCAAACTCTTGCCTGCTTTGGCTGAGTTGGTAGCAGCCAGAATAGCTCTCTGGCCTTTGTCCCCCTGTGCCCATATTCAACTCACTCTCCGGGTTGACACACAAGGCCAGGGGAATATAATGGGTGAATAGCCCAGTTGCTAAGGATACCTCTGAGCAGCTTAACAGATTGCAGCTCATTACACATTCTTCTGGACGGGCGCAAGCAGCTGGGGATGACTTGAAGCGGTCAGATGCTCCTCTCTGCTTTTATGGCCTTCCACTGACACCTGCCTGATCCTGTCGTTCCTTTGTGAGCCAAGAATTTTTCTCAGCATTTTTATGGGCATTGAACATGAGCACCACTTGGGTTTTTTTTTTTCCTCCCCACCCCATCATTATTTTTTGAAGATTAAACAACGGTTACACGGAAGAATATCTGTGGCCAAAACTACAAACTCTGCCTGGCTCATCAATCAGAAAAAGGGCTGGTAATCCACAATGCATCATAATTTTGTGGTGCAACCCAGGCATTGGTTTGTACAGGCCAAGGAAAACAGCTTCCTCCCTCAAGGAAATTTTCTTAGCCCAGTTAGCTCCTTAGTAAGCTAACAGCTTGTAGCAAAACAAACATGAGTCCCTGGGCCAGATTGCCTTCATTTCAGTGCAGGCGGTGGCATTTCCAGAGAAGGGGAACAGCAATAAGTTTTTCACGAGGCCCAACCACATAATTTCAATTTCAATAACCTTTATTGGCATAAACAAACAAAAGAAAAGGTCCATGGGGGGAAACAGTATATAAACTGGATGTAAGTAGAGGGTAAGGAAAGAAGAACATGAAATGGAAAGGATTGTTGTGTAAGAGTTAATCTTCTTCTTCTGCCATCTTCTGCCATCTTGCCCCAGATACTTTGGATCATATTATTCTTCACTGTCCATCTCATCAAAATTTCCGCAATATCTATCTCGAACCTTGGCTTTCTTCTTTTTCTACCTCCTTCGCAGACCCCTTCCCTATCCTATTGTCTGATCGCGATCCCCCTATCACAGCATCTGTGGCTGGTTTCCTAGCTGAACCCAACCACACAGCCCCTCCCCTGCATTGCTCTCGTGTCTCCGAATGGCTCGGAAGGCAAGGGAGAGCGCCCATGAAAAACTTAGTGCTAGGAGGAGGACATTAAAGAGTGATCCATTTGTTTATTTCTCAGCTTGGGAGAAAGTGGTGGGGTCTGTCCCACCTTAGTTGCTGTCCCAGACTTTAGATGCTGGACTTAGGATTTGTGACCTTCAGTTGTCCTTTCATAGCTTACTCTCCCAGAGGCATCCAAAATGTGCTGTTCTCTGAACATATGTAAAGAGTTCTGTTCTCAGAACTCAGAGAAGGTTCTGAAATGAGGGTTTCAGGCAAGGATTTCACTTATAGACTGCCACACTGAGCTCTAGCTGAAACTCTCCACTGGGGGTCTTGTATGGGGTGGTATGGTATGGAGCAGTGCTCCAGCCTGGTATGGGGGTCCTAAAGGCATGCCCCGGTATCCACTGGGGTTCTGTTCTGGAATCCCTCGTGGATACTTGAAACCGTGGAAACAGGGGACACCTTTTTAAAGATAGAGGCACATCTGTGATTTTGTTGCAACAAAGTAAAAAAGGAGATTTGTTTAATATTTCCCTATCTTTTTAATAGGTGTCCCAGTTTCCATGGTATCCAGTTAACTGAAACCGTGGATAATGAATCAGTGGATACTGGGGCATACCTGTACCATCTGAAGATCTTTCTGATATGCTTTTGCAAGGGCTCTAACTCCTGCTGCTGAGATCCACCCCTGTCCTGCCCTGATCTACCAAACCTAACCCAATCCCTGCCTCAATCCCACCACCGGCTGCTGGTTTGTAGGGTGCCACTGCCCATGTGCGGCCATCCAGGCCTTGTACCAGCGACTTGAGTCCAGTAGCAGTGCTCCAGAGACCAGCAGGAAGGCTGCAGCAATAGCAGACTGCACAGAATGATGATGAATCTTGGGATCTATCAGAGTACCGCACAAATAGAATTGGGCCGTAAGACTTTAATCCTACGCACCTGGGAATAAGTCCCACTGAACATAGTATGACTTACTTCTGAGTAGTATTGCAAGGTGATAAGCAGGGATGGGTGCTCAACTCAAGTTGAATCGACTCGAGTTGCTCAGAATCCTATTTTTCAGTGACTCGAGTCGTGGGCACCAGTTACCACAACTAGACTCGTGACTGGGAGACAGTGATTCTAAAAAAGAGCAGGGATGCAAAATGAATGTCTGATTTCAAAGGAAGCCCATTGTACATTTCTTTATAAATTACTGGCGATGCAACCGTACTGTGTGGGTTTGCAGAAAATGGATTATCTAACTGCAAATTCAGTTGCAAGGATATTACCAGATTAATGGCTGGCTTTGCAATAGAAATCTATGACTACATGGCAAATATTTCTTGACACTTATACAATTGAATTGACTGTAGATTTGAAGTGATCTGTGATGACTGATGTGGTTTTATGGATATAAATGGTCTACCTCTAATTTTAATATTTGATGCTTTGGTAACTGGAGAAATTTTATACAGTATAATGCACAGCTCTCTTTTGTCAATGCAAAATGAATTAACTCTAATCTGGGTCTCATTTCAGCTCATCTCGCCCTTGTCTTTCCTCAGTGTTTGCCAACCTATAGAATCCTCACAGGCTCAGCAAAAATTGGACATGACCCTGTGTCCTTCATAGACAGTCACAGAACAATGCCATTACAGTAAAGAACACTGTCAGCATTAGCGGTTAGACAAGCTATTTCAAGCCTCTCAAGGATTTACAGCAGAAACTAGATAGATGGTAGCTGTAGTTATAATATCACAAATGGAAAAAAGTTCCATTCATGCATACGAACATAAGAGCCCTGCTGGATCAGGCCAAAGGCCCATCTAGTCCAGCTTCCTGTATCTCACAGTGGCCCACCTGGTGCCTCACGGAGCACACGAGACAACAAGATGCTAGCATCTTGTTGCCACTCCCTTGCATGGGGGGATTTTCCCTGATACCCAGTGTTGTTCCTAATGGGGGAGGTAAAATGCTAAGTTCTCAGGCTCCTGAACACCTGTGTAAAGTGGTCCCTCTCCATCGCCTTCAGAGCCATTCCCTAATAATCCTAAAGTGATAACCACATATTGAGTTCTTGTCATTTTTGTAAAGTATTTGACAGTTAAAAAATGTTTTTGTCTCCCAAAAATAGTAAATTTTCATAACATAACCCTAACCTAACCCCACATTTGGGGCATTAAAGTCTGCTAGCTAAATAATAGTATTGTCCCGTAAATGTCATGTTATACATTTGGTGAACATTTACTAAATTTGGTATAACTGTGGTTTATTTTTGGACCACAGTCCTAGGGGCTCACAGTTTAATTTGGTAAGCATTTAATTTGTCCCCATTTTTTTTAAGTGGTGGGCATAATTCATAGCGAGCTCAGTGAAAGAACATCATTGGAAACATCGCTTCGTTGAAGTTTTTGAGAGACAAGCAATTTACATTCGAGGTGTACAAGACTTGATAATTGCTGCCCCAGGTATTCACTGGCTCCTGGTTTAAAAAAATCTATAGATGCAAGGGTGAACAGTAGAGATCTAGTAATCAGAAAAGAACAGAAGTTCATGTAGGAGCAAAGTCAACCAAACTGCTTTTCCACTGACTTGTACATTAAGCCACACAAACAAAGACTATTGCACAACCAGGCCCTAAAGACAGCATCCCACCCCAGCCCAACCTCAACAATCCATCATGCGGCAATACTAAAAGCATTGATTTAATTTATCTCTGGGCGTTTCAAAATGTTGTGGTTTTTCCAAGAGAACTCTGCAGCCGTGCCTCAATCAATATCACTCCTGCAATTACTCCTGTTATGGGAGAATTTATATGGCCCAGCCATTAAACCATTAGATTCAGTTATTGGAAAGTAGGGACTACAGCTCGAGCAATGTCCATCATGTTCAATGCATTGTGGGTTGTGCTAGCTGGGCAGCTATTGGAGATAGGTTGGTCACTGAACACTCCTTTCCATTACATTGTGTTATTGTCGTTTCAAAAATACTATCTGATTTATCTCCCCCTTCCTTTGGAGGCTTCACACTTATCTGTGTATTCCTTTTTTCCCTTTCTAACAGCCCAATTCTAGTGGCTGTGTGCCCTGTTTGGCAGAAAGGCCGCTGGTTGGATTATTCTGTAAATAGCCATTTCATATAAAGCAGCTAGGGTTTTTTAAGTGGCTAGTGGGGAAAGGGTTAAGCGCCTCGCCAATCCATTCTCCTTTGTTCATTGAGCCTCTTGAGACTCCTTTTCATTTAAAAAGTTTTGTTGGGGCAGCATCATTATTCATGTTTGCATATAAGATCTAGTGAGCCCTTCAAAGAAAGCTTGAGTTTTTTAGAATGAATCAATATAATGTTTAGTAATACAACCGAGAGAAGCATGCGTGTGAAACTATTTTGCATCTGGAATATGTATGAATAGATAAAATATTTGCAGCTTCATTATTCTTTATCATTGCAACTTTATTCCACAATTGTTTGCAATTTTTTAAAGTGATCCCTGATTTGTAACATTAAGCTTTTGTAGAAAAGATGTTAAATTCTGGTAAATTATTCATTGATAAAAATGGATCATATCTGTCAAGATTAAATTCCGTCACATTGATTTGAAACGTTTCTAGAGGTTCCAGGCAATGGTGTATATGGGGCAATGGTTCTCAAATTTTTAATGCTGTGACCCACTTCTTAGAATGAAAATCTGTCTGGGACCCACCAGAAATGATGTCATGGCTGGAAGGGCTGTCATTCTGATGCCAGAGCCTGCAGCAATAGTTTGGGATCGTTCTTAGCCATTTTCCAATAGCAAAGTGAATCAGAAAGAAAATAGCCTATTTAAGACCTTGATACAAGCAAAATATCCACACTGCCCTCCCCCTTTCCAGTGTCCCATCTTTCCATCTTTTCAATGAACTGCAATAGGTGCTATTTGAGCCACCTGAAATTGGTTTGCAACTCACCTAGCGGGTCTCAGCCCACAATTTGAGAAACATAGATCTAGGCCAGTGATGGTGAACCTATGACATGCATGTCAAAGGTAACACCACAACATTTTGGGTGACACGCCAGCACTCACCAACACCCAACAACTGAGGACTTCTTTGTAATGATTTGATTTTTTTGTAATGATTTGAAATGAGTTTTAAATGATTTGTTTGTTTTTTAAATACTGTATAATGAATAGCCCCACGAATGATTTGACTGTATTTTTTTGGCAATAAATGAATATAGAAATAATGGTTTATCTTTTGTTGGAGATGGGAAGTGACACGCCAACAGAGTCAAGTTAGGCATCTTTGAAGTAGAAAACCCAAAAGGTTCACCATCAGTGATCTATGGTATGGCAAATTTGGGCACATGCCCTCGGTATCACTTTAATGGGGCACCAGCTGCCGCCAAGAATATGCACACACTCCTGTCACTTCCTGACTCAGGAAGCGACTTGAGCACCTGCTTCCTGGGCACTCAAAAGTGGCACCTGGGGCTATTTTGCTCTAGCCACCAATGAGAGTGCACATGAATGGAAGTGCCTATGCGCTCCAGTCTCTTCCTGAGCTGGAAGCTCCTGCAGCACCTGGACACTCACAGTGGCATCTTGGGCAATTTCATGGCAGCTGGAACCCATGAGCTCCAACCGCGTCATGATTCAGGAAGTGGCTACAAGAACCCAGAGATGATATGACATGACATCATGGCATTGCGTGACATCACACAAAATCGCAACTTTGCTTACCTAGGCACCCTGCATATGCCACTGATTCCAGGACATTTTTAACTGGGTGTGTGTGGGGGGGGGGGGAGAAGCAGATAAGAAAACTGGGTTAAGCCAATGAGATGTAAAACTTGCAAACATTAAGGGCACAATCCTAACCTCAAATTAGGCACCACAGTTTGGCTGGTACAAGGGATACCATGAAGCACTTTTGGACCACTCTCGGAGTCAGAGAGGCCAGCACACAGTCGTGCACCATCCCGCCTGACTCCGAGAGTGGTCCAATCGCGCTTTATGGTGTCCCTTGTGCCAACCAACCTTTGCTGGCCTAACTGTGCTGGCCTAACTCTAGATTAGGATTGCACCACAATTTAGTCTTGGAGGAAAATGAGGGCAGCTGTCTGCTGCTGCACCAACACATCTCCCTTTTTGTCAAAAGTCTCTTTGGCCTCTGACCTACCCCATTATTCATATGGGGAAACAACTTTCCCAGGAGCTTCGGCCTGACCATCATGCTGCCTAATGCTTCACAGAATATAAACTGCAGACAAAAAAGGACTAAAGAATAGAAGAATTTCTAAGCAGAAGCTGAGAATCAATTGGCTGCCTTGTTGTCTTCGGGGTATATAAGGTATGAACAAGGACAATCATCACCTGGGGTGGCTGAGAAGACCCTCCTTGTTCCCCATTCCTAATTCAAAACTGAATTCAAAACTGCATCCAAAACTGCATCAGTTTCATTAGTCCCTATTTACTAGGGACAGATCTTAATTTTTTACCTTTTTTAAAAATTTTAACATTTTTTAGTTTGTTTGTTTTTGTTTGATTTTTTAACATTAAGCTCTTGTAGGAGTCACATTACATTCTGGTAAATTGTTCATTGATAAAAGCAGATGGAGTCTGTCAAGTTTAAACCCTGTTCCGTTGATTTGAAAAGGGACACCCTAGGAAATCTCTGTCTGGCTTTGCCTTGGGACATCTTGCTAACATTTTGTTAGCATGAATTACAAGCATTGTAATTCTTCAGAATCCAGATCCCTTACGTTAAGGGTGCAATCCTAACCTGGAGTTAGGCTGGCACAGTTAGTCCGGCAAAGTTTGGTCAGCACCAGGACCACCATAAAGCGCGTTTTGACCACTCTTGGAGTCAGGGAGGACTCGGAGTGGTTCAAACATGCTTTACGGTGTGCCTTTTGCTGGCCTAACTGTGCCGGCCTAACTCCAGGTTAGGATTGGACTCTAAATCTCTTTAGTATCAGCAGTGTACCTGTTCCTCACAACTGGGGCAGGATGATGCAAAAATGTCATATGTCATCATGTGTTGTGTCACTCCCGCGCCTGTGCTTGACACCCCCACTTCTAGAATGGCCCCATTTCAGAGTCAAATGGAGGTGGGGGGGGCAACTTTGAAGCACTGCATGTGCCCCCCATAAGAAGAGCCCAGGAAATACCCGGAGCACCAGGTAGGAGGCGCACTGCCCCAGTCACCCCCATACGCCACTGGCCTCTAAGACACCCCCCTGCGGCCTGGACCCCAGAGGCCATGGCCCCCCTTGCCCTCTGCTTTGTATGCCACTGCAGAGCAATGATACATCTTCTTTCTGGTGGTACAACAACAACAACAACAACAATGCTAGTATTTATATACCACCTTTCTTTGGTCATTAGATTGCTCCTCTGACTTTAATTCAAGGCGGTTTACATAGGCAGGCTTTATTTCTCTAAACCCCCAAGGGGTTTTTACAAATTACAAAGAAGTTCTGTCTTTCAAGAACTACAACAACATACAGATGGAACTTTCGTGGTCTAGGCCTTCTTTCTGGCCGCACGATTGCCTTCCTGCTGGCTGATAGACGGTTTCTCTGCTCCCACCAAAGAAACAGCTGGCCCAGCACAACTCTTCTCTCACAGGCAGCTGGAGACAGCTCAGCTCTTATCAGTCGCAATTCTCAAGGTCTGCCGCTCACGGAAGCTTCCGGTGTTCTCAAACTGGCGACCTTCGGATCTTAGCTTCAGGCAAACGGAGGCTTTAACCCTCTCAACTAAACCTCCTGCCCTAATTATGTTGCATTGGTTGAAAATGACTCTTTTGACAGCTTTATGTAAAGGTGGAGGGACTTTTAGCAGATTCTGTATGCCTGTATTATTAATAAAGCTCCCTTAAAGGCGCAATCCTGAAGGCGCCCTTGGGTTAGGGTCTTATCTTCAGGCAAACTGAGGCTTTAGCCTTTAGCCTTCGGATCTTATCTTCAGGCAAACGGAGGCTTTAGCCCTTTTGACTAAACCTCCTGCCCTCCACACCATAACCTCCACGAATGCAAATTCATGGCCCTAGGCTAAAACACTACGCAGTATGCATTTTGATAGCCTATTGTCAGAGAATTATGGGTTTCAGATATGTCAAGAGACTCTCTTGGAGGAATCTCTCATTTGTGATGTTCCCAGGAAAAGGGCAGTCAGGGGGCAGGGCTGAGGTGGGTGCACCAAGCAGAGAATAGTGTGGTTGTCAGATCAGATGCTAGCCAAAAGCAATGCCCCAAATTTGGAACTAGGTGGCAATAAACATACAAATGTGTCCATAATCCTTAACCTCACTCATTAAAGTGACCCTCACTGGTCAAAGCTGACCCGTGACCGATAGATCAATCTATCTGTTAGTTAAACAATGTATTGAACTGCAAAAGTTGGAAGCAGGAACTAGGAAGCAGGAATCATTAACACGAATCGAGAGATGACCGGCTTGATAATGTGATAATTGATTTCAAAATTTAATTACCAATTTGGGAATTGTACTCTTGGGTAATTGTCAAGATTGAAATTGAATATTTGTGAACGCTGAATAGCAACCAAGCTGAACGGCAAAGAAAATAACGATCATAACACCAACATTTTGCTGCTTCAACAGCCAGAAGGACCATTTGCCCCTTCGAGGGCTGTATATTCCGGGCTTTGGGGACACTTGAGAATTATTCCCTGGCATCATGTTACTGGAGTGGCAAAGTCGGGAGCCTTTTATATAGTTGAGAAAGGCTCTTGGTAGCAAGTGACATGATTTATGTTTAGAAAGGGTCCTGGAATGCCCAGCCTGCCAGCTCTCAGGCCTCTTCCATCGTCTTGTCCATTGTCCTGCCCCTGTGAGGTTACATCTCCCATCTTTGAAAACAATAAGGCAGCTGTACGCTTGGCCAACTCTGGATGAGGCTCTTTGTCTGCCATCGGTACCCAGCTCACATCATTCATGGCTCTTGAATAAAAATGACCCCTTGCAGGACAAAACTGGGAAGGCGGAGTGAGAGGAGGAGAAAAAGCCTCTTTCTATTCACCGGCGTTTGAATGGGGGGCAGAAACAATGAACTGGTCCTCAGAAGCCAGAGGCAGTGCAAAGTAAATAAACAACTGCAAAAGTTTTCTGTGTAAATAAGCAGCTTCCAAAGTGTGGAAGAACTGGAACTTGTAGGAAAAAACCTCTGTGTTTAAGCTGGCAAGCCAATAGGTTGCAAGCCAGAGGCGCAAGAAAGAGCATGTGTAGCTCTCGGCTCCGATACTCCCACCAGGCTCCTGTTTGCCAAGCAGGGCACGTAGAGCTGAAAAACTGCTTTGTCACAGGAAGTTGTGGTGTGGAAGGAAGCAGAATGAAAAAAGGAGCATTGATTCTGCTGAGAGTGAATGAATCTCATCTTTAAACCAGCGTCCCATCCAAGCCACACTAAATCACTGCCAAACCCGAGAGAGCAATTGTGTAGGTGGTTGCTTTGCTGGCAATAAGTTATCTTCATGCACACAAACAAATCTATATGGGCTCAGCTGTGATACGTGAATCCAACATCTATTTGTTTGTTCCTTTTAGGATCCCAAGAGACAAAACAAACACCAGCACACACAGGGCCAGCTCCAGGAAAGGCAGGGCCCAAAGCAGCGCAGTCCTGCGGGGGGGGGCCACCCTCTCTGTGGGGCCCCCTACTCACCAAGAGGAGCACTTGGGGCGCCGTGCGCAAAGCATGACACCTGGAAATAGTTAGTGGTGACAAGTTGACGTCACCGCCAACTGCTTCCAGGAGGCCCATTTGGAGCAGTTGAGAGGCAGGAGCAGGTAGGAGGGCCCAAGGTGAAGTTGCTCTGCTTGCCCCACTGACTTACAGCCCACAAAGATCCCGGCTGCAGCATCAGATGATCTGCTCGTTGTGCTGGTGCGGGGGGCCCCTAAAGCGCGGAGCCCAGTGTGACGACATTGGTCACATTGGCTTAAGGTTGGCCCTGATCTCACAGCATTGTGGGAGAAACTGAGAAAGAAGGCTGCAGACTGCACCCATTACTTTTGTTTCCAGGTTCTTAGGAACGTTAACAATTGTTTTTAAATAGCCGGGCACTTTCAGACACTGTGGACCAGGAAGCAGGCATAACTAGGGCAGAGCCTGAGGGGCACATGCCCCGGATGCTACACCAAGAGGGGTGAGAAGCCACCAGTACCATCTCCTCCAGGGAGAATCTGGAAGTGACTGGTTTGCACCCCTTCCAATTCTCCTGGAGGAAGGGGTGCTTCCTGGATGGCTTTGCGCAACTCATTGGAACAGGGGGTATGAAGCTGCCAGCACGTTATCCTCTGGGGAGAACCTGGATGTGACGTCATGTGACATTGTGACTTCACTGCCCTGGGTACTGGGATTTCTAGTTATGTATCTGCCAAGACAACAAGCAGGGATGCAAGGGGCTGGCACCTCAGTGATATTCCAGGCCCCTTCCCTGAATTATTTTGCTTTCTTTTCAAAAAGTAACAACAGTACAATCCTATCAATGTCTATTTGGAAGTAGGTTCCCCCTATGTTCAGTGCTGCTTATTCTCAGGTAAGCATCTGTAAGATTGCAGCCCAAGTCTCTAGCCCCTTTACTTGTGGAGCAATACAAAGAAATTGGACACTACCAGAAAAAGTGCCTAGTTGGACACTACCAGATAAGGTGTCTTTTTATGTTCTGGCCCAGTGGTATTCAAACGTTTTAGACCGGGACCCACTTTTTAGAATGGCACTCATGTCTGGACCCACCAGAAGCGATGTCATTAACCTGGAAGTGATGTTGCGGCAGGAAGTGACATCATCAAGCAGGAAGTGCTATCATTGTAACATAATAAAACAACACGCCTGAAATCTACATTGACATTCTTGAACTGCAGCAAATTGTACAACTGTGAAACATCCCTGAGAGAATGCAAGATTAGGACAAAATATGATGTAAAAGCACTAAACTAAAAACCAAATTTAAAAAAAAAAACCCTCACTTGAAAATTCAAACTGTTAACACACACAAAAGGAATATAGCAAGAGTAAGGTGTCTGCAGTTTCCAAGTTAGCTGCTCCCAGCTTTCCATGACTCAACTGACATAAGGTCACAACCGACCAACTGGGTCCTGACCCACAATTCGAATAACACTGTTCTGGCCAATGAATTCAAAAGCATTGGGATAACTGGGCTCTTATTACAAAATGGTATAATTTTACTAATCTATATAAGGATATGTGTTTGTATGTATGTGTTCCAGCATAGCTCTGGAACGCCTGGAGGGATTGACACCAAACGTGGTACACATATGCCTTGCGATCTGGAAAGAAATACTGTGGGGATAAGACACCCCTTGCACCCCTAGGGGGTGGGGGTGTGAAGGGGGTACCATGTAAAAATGATCAAAAAGAGCCGACGGTGTTGAATCCATAGTTTTTGGGGTCACCAAGATAAACGGTGATGCTCCCGATGCCGTTTGAGTCCACGTTCAGCCCCCATCAGCATGGGGGTGAGAAGGGGTGAAAATAAAATGTCCAAAATGACTGACATTAGTGTCGAGTCCATAGTTTTCGGGGTTGCTAAGCTGATCGGGGACAGTCCCTATGACATTTAAGCCCAAGTGTAGTCAAATAGAACGAACAGAACTCTGTAGAACCTTCTGGAAATTTTTAGAAATCATTATGCCCTGGTCTTGGACTCCAATCAAATACTTGCCATGTGACCAGGCATAGTCACTGAATACAAGTCTATCGATGCCATGGTAGATGCCTATGAGGTCGTCAATTTCACATCAGACTTCCTAAACTCACTTGATCCGGCTGCATTGCCATCACATCGTCTTTTACTTACAGTGGGATCGCCAATTATTTTACTATGGAACCTCGACCCACCAAAACTTTGCAACGGCACAAGGCTGTGTGTCAAGAACATGCTGGGTAATGTAATTGAAGCGACTATCTGAACAAGAAAGAGAGAGGGTGAAACAGTTTTTATCCCACAGATAACACTCATTCCGACAGATCTCCCTTTTCACTTTAAGAGATTGCAATTTCCAGTGAGACTTGCATTCTTGATCATGTTCAACAAGTCACAGGGTCAGTTTATTAAGTACTGCGGAGTGGATTTGAGATCCCCATGTTTCTCCCACGGACAACTTTATGTTGCTTGCTCAAGGGTGGGTTCGCCCAAGAATGTATTTATTCTTGCTCCTGGAGATGAAACTAAAAATGTTGTTTACAATCAGGTTCTGAGTTACATTAATATTATAGTGAATTTGTAAAAGATTTTACTTTATAATTTTTATACTGTACTTATACTTTTCATTTCCTGTACATAAAATTACTTCGATTTTACACTATAGATAGAATTCATTCCTTTTCCTGTCTAATAGAAGCTTGGGATACATAAATACCCGAGCAACGCCGGGTAAGGACAAGCTAGTATACAATAAAATCATCACCATCAATCAGCAGCGTTCCTCCTTCCCACAAAGATAAAATTTAATGAAGCAAGGTAAGAGTATAAACTAAATGCTAGTACAAATACAGTCAGCCTTCCTTATCGAGGGCTTCAGCACCCACAGATTTGACTCACAGCGCAATCCTAACCTGGAATTAGGCTGGCACAGTTAGGCCAGCAAAGTTTGGCCTGCACAAGGGACACCAGAAAGTGCGTTTGGACCACTCTTGGAGTCAGAGAGGCCAGCACACAGACGTGTGCCAAACATGCTTCATGAGATCTGTCTAATCTTAAAAGCATACGGGCCAGATGCCAGCACTACTTCCTGTGGCAAGGAATACCACAGATTAATCACATACTGGGTAAAAAAGTATTTCCTTTTATTTGTTCTCATTCTCCCAACACTCAGTTTTCCCCTGGTTCTGGTGTTGTGAGAGAGGGAACAGAACCTTCCTCTACCTATTCTATCCATCCCATGCATAATTTTGCACATCTCAATTATGTCCCCTCTCAGGTGTCTTTTTTCTAGACAAAGCATTCTTTGTTATTGTATGGAAACAGTGATTCAAATGAGCTGCCCTTCCCATGCAACTAAACTAAACAACCAGGAACTGAAGGTGTGTTGGCAGTCATGCAGCATGTACAGAACAAACATCTGACAAAGGACCGGTTTAGCAACAATCGGCCCATAGATATAATGCATCTTTATTTCTGATGCAGTATTCTTTTTGCATATTTACATAAAATTCCTCAGAACCAGTTTTCATTTAAAAAGAACAAAACCAAACCCTGAATATTCTTGGCCTTTGGGTTGGAACAAGTTCAAAATTGATAATACCTATTGAAATATCAGACCTTGAGAAGTAATTAAGACCCAAATCCTAACCAACTTTCCATCACTGACATAGTGGTGCCAATGGGGCCTGTTCTGCATTCTGCAGTGGAGCAGCAGTCATGGAGGCCTCCTCAAGGTCAGGGAATGTTCCCTCACCTCGGAGCTGCATTGCCCTTACCCCGGTGCTGGAAGGTTGGTTAGGATTGTGCCCTAAAGGTCAGTCCCATCCTAAGCGGTGCTGGCTTAGCCAGGCCACATAGCATGTGTAGTATTCAATGCAGCTTAAGAGCAGGTTGGAGCTCCCCTTGGGGTAAAGGCAGGGGCGGACCTAGTCAAAATGGCGCCCATGGCGCCCAATGAAAGTGCGCCCCCCCATGGGGCACGCAACGTCATGACATCACAACATTGTGATGTGGTGCCACGCGGCGCCCCCAAGAAGCTGGAAGGGGCGCCGCGTCACGACATGCACCTTCCCCCACCCATCCATTACTACTTTAAAGTGCCAGGGCATCTTTACAGTAGCCTAAAAGCCAGCTATATAAGCTTCATAGATATATAAGCTTCATAACTTTTAAGGTTATGGTGAGCTCAGCCTTAGTTCTTTTGTAGTTGGTTCTTTATGTTTGCTGAGTACAGTTTGAAATCCCTGTGTCTCCACTTTTAGCAATCTGCGTCAGTGTCTGAAAAAGCCACATGTGAGCAGAGACCATCATGCAATGCTTCCAATTTGCCTATATAACTGGGGGGGGGCAGACACATGCTAATCTCCCATGCAAATTAGAAGCATTGCATGATGGTCTAACGGCGCCCACACCCATGGCTCGTGCCACCCTTTGCATCCCCTAGATCTGCCACTGGGTAAAGGGATCTACTTCCCCTGACGCCGAGAAAGGCCCCATTGACCCCTATAGGGCTTCTCAGATGCATGCCAGCCAATTAGCTGGTATAAATCTGGGAAGGAGATGGGTTAGGATACGATGTTTGCTGCTGTCTCTAGGCCTGTCCCCAAAGCCCTCCCTGCCTCCTGTCCCACCCTCCCTTGCCCCAAAAACACCCCTCCCACAACCCTCTCCCCATCCCCACTCTGTGTGGTGTCCTCCGCTTGGTATCCTGCTCCGGCTGGCCTTATGGCACATTTGCAACACTCAGAGCCAGTGCAGGGATGGCTACGCCGGATCAGGAAACAGGATTGCGCTGTAAGCCTGAGAAGGGTCTGTGTAAGTTTTCCAGGGAGGGGGAGGGGCTTCCCTGCCCCCCCCCCAAAAAAAACCTCCTGCCAGCACTGGTAATGAGCAAAACCAGCATAAAGTCAGCAAAACAGCACAAACCTCTACGGACACAATCTCTGTGCACCTTGCCAAATTGTTATAAATACACTTCCACAAAGGCAAAATAGAGACAGAGCAGGGGCATTGTTTAACCAGGTACTCAGGACCAGACAATTCACTTGTCCTTGGTGAACAGGGATAATTGTGGATTTTGCACAGAGCCCCCATTCCAACAGCCTTCAGACTGAAAGCAAAGCAAGTGAGAGAGAAGCATGAAAATAGTTAACACTTTGTATGCTGCTAAATGTTGATGGGGATATTTATTCTGCATGGGTCTGCAAGGTGCTAGAAAAGGGTAACACAGAAATACCTCAACCTGCTTAATTCCAGCTGGGGTGCACTTGAAATTAAGGCTAAGTAGAACCAATTGTTAAGCTAGTGTTGGAAAAAAAAATCCTTAAAGGACATTTTTTTCCTTTTGCTAATTTGAGATGTGCTGACGTTCCCTGCCTTTTCGGGAACCAGTGCTCTAAATTAGAAAGACACTGCCTTCTAGGCTGTCGGAGTGGAAGTGAAAAATGAGGTTTCTCTCAGGGGCCTAGTTTTGCTATGACAGAGCTCTGGCCGATCGGGCCTTTCAGTCTGTATGACAAAGGTTTCATTTCTGCAATTGCCTGGTAGCTGAATGAGAGCAATAGTCTGCCCTCCACCATGCAGCAGAATACAGAAGCACATGCAGCAAAAAGGGATGCATTGTCCTTTGCTTCTGCACCAGGAATGCTCAACACAGCTGAGACATGGGACTTTATCAGGGTAGACACAGAGGTGGGGAGAGTGAGGCATTTACATGCATACGTGGAATCAGAGACACACTGGCACCTTCCTTTGTGCCACAGTTTTGCAGAAGGGAGAGAGAGCTATTGGTGCCTTAAACCTGTTACAGTGCAATACTATGTACAGGCGTGCTCTTGTATCCACTGTTTCAGTATCCACGATTTCAGTTATCCATGGATATTGGAACCTCCTATTCAACAGATGGGGGAACATTAAACAAATCTCTTTTTTAACCATGTAGCAGCAAAACCATTGCTGTTCCCCTATCTTTAAAAAGGTGCATCCACCGTTTCAGATATCCATGGTGGGGCTGGAACGGAATCCCAGCAGATACCGGGGCATGCCTGTACATCTAATCAGATGTACGTCCCATTGTGTTTAATAAGGCTGACTCCCAGGAAAGTGTGTATAGCAGCGGTTTTCAAACTTTTTAGCACTGGGACCCACTTTCTAGAATGACAATCTGTCCAGGACCTACTGGAAATTGATGTCAAGGCCGGAAGTGCGTCATTGTGACACCAGAGCCTGCTGCTTTCCTGAGAAAGCAGCAAAAAGTTGAGTTATTTCTCAGCCATTTTCCAATAGCAAAGTGAATCAGAAAGGTGAAAAAAGCCTATTTACAACCTTGACACAAGCAAAACAACCATCCAGCCCACCCATCTTTTCAGTGTCCCATATCCATATTTTCAATATGGTTGCTCTCTAGGTGCTTCACTATCCACCTGAAATTGGCTCATGACCAACTGGTGGGTTCCGACCCACAGTTTGGGAACCTCTGGTGTATGGGATTGCAGCCCAAATCTTGGATACCATGCGCATACTGAATGTTAATAAATGTTAGGGAGCCTGATATGTGAGCCAAAAACTCATAGTATGAGATTAAAAACAAGAAGTTCATAGTCTGAGGCTGGAAGAGAAACTCTGGTCTGAGGGTAGAACAGGAAACTCATGGTCTGAGGACCAAAGTAGACATGACTTTAAATACACTGTTTGGCCCTGTATGGTTTTTTTTGTTTTGTTAACCTGCAGTTGTAAGCACCCTGGCATAGGGAAGGGGGCATTTTACCTGGTTCTGAATAAAGGGTCAAGTGTATATTTGCCTCGGGAGGGAAGCTGCCATTGGTTCTTCATGGGTAGATATTAGGCATAGCAGAGGGGCTCTAATTTGGAACAAGACTGTGGTAGAAGCAAAGGGATAGAGGCCCCTCCCACCTTGTGGCTAACAAAAATAAAATACACAGGCAAAACAATATGTTTGACAGTTCTGTCCAGGGTTGGTGCTATCATTAGGTCAACTAGGCAGCAACCTAAGGCACAGAGTCTTCTTATGTTCTTAAGGCCCAGATTGGGTTGCAAGTTATTATTTACCTCAGAAATTTTACCTCAGAAATTTACCTCAGAATGCCAGATACAAGGGAGTGGCCAAAGGATGCAGACATCTTGTTGCTTCATATACTCCCTGAGGCATCTGGTGGGTCACTGTGAGATACAGGAAGCTGGACTATATGGGCGTTTGGCCTGATCCAGTGGGGCTCTTCTTATGTTCTTATGATTTGGAGGGCAGCAGCCCTGAACTCCAAAGAGCTCTGAACCAGGCTTTTGTTCTCTGCCCAAGGTATAAAAGAGTTCCTGTGAAAATGACAAGCAGAGATGTGAAATGCTTTCCATCCAAAGTTACATTACATGACTTCCCAGTATGAACCATTGTCTCTTTAAGTAACAGCAAAGTGACGTTCAACAAAAGCTTTAAAACAACAGCAGCAGCAACACAAGCAGACTCCTTTAAAACATTTTTTAAAGGGCCCATATTAAACCAGTGGGAGATAAGACCAAAAGTGGAGGGTTCCCTGCTGGGAGAATTGCCGATCATGCAGAGCCATTGAACTCTGTGCTCCAGGGATTTCAGTCAACATGGTTACTACTGTATTGAAAAATGATCTGTTAGTTGGACGAAGAAGATGAAAATAATCTCCAGGGGACCTGTTGCCAGAAATTTTGCAACAAAGCGCTGTAAAAGGCTTGGAACTAATTTCAAAACTAAACAGACCGACCGTAACCCAAAATGATTATGTAATTGTATTTAATACTAGCTTGTCCTTACCCGGCGTTGCTCGGGTATTTATTTATTTATCCCAAGCTTCTATTAGAAAGGAAAAGGAATGAATTCTACCTATAGTGTAAAATCGAAGTAATTTTATGTACAGGAAATGAAAAGTATAAGTACATTATAAAAATTATAACGTAAAATCTTTTACAAAATCACTATATTAATGTAACTCAAAACATGATTATAAACAACATTTTTAGTTTCACCTCCAGGAGCAAGAATAAATAAATTCTTTGGCGAACCCACCCTTGAGCAAGCAACATAAAGTTGTCCATGGGATAAACATGGGGATCTCAAATCCACTCTGCGGTACTTAATAGACTGCCCCTGTGACTTGCTGATCATGATCAAGACTGCAAGTCTCACAGGAAATTGCAATTTCTTAAAGTGAAAAGGGAGATCCGTCAGAATGAGTGTTATCCGTGGGATAAAAACTGTTTCATCCTCTCTCTTTGTTGTTCAGATAGTTGCTTCAATTACATTACCCAGCATGTTCTTGACACACAGCCTTGTGCCTTTGCAAAGTTTTGGCGGGCCAAGGTTCCATAGTAAAATAATTGGCGATCCCACTGTAAGTAAAAGACGATGTGATGGCAATGCAGCCAGATCAAGTGAGTTTAGGAAGTCTGATGGGAAAGTGACGACCTCATAGGCATCTACTATGCTATCGATAGACTTGTATTCAGTGACTACGCCTGGTCACATGGCAAGTATTTGATTGGAGTCCAAGACCAGGGCATAATGATTTCTAAAAATTTCCAGAAGGTTCTACAGAGTTCTGTTCGTTCTATTTGACTACACTTGGGCTTAAATGTCATAGGGACTGTCCCCAATCAGCTTAGCGACCCCCAAAACTATGGACTCGACACTAATGTCAGTCGTTTTGGACATTTTATTTTTTACCCCTTCTCACCCCCATGCTGATGGGGGCTGAACGTGGACTTAAATGGCATCGGGAGTGTAACTATTCATCTTAGCGACCCCGAAAATTATGGACTCGACAGTAATATTTGATTATTTTTTGATTATTTTCGCATGTCACCCCCCTTCCCACCCCTAGGGGTGCTAGGGGTGTCTTACCCCCACAGTATTTCTAGAAGTGGGGTGAGTTGTGAAATCTGAAATCAAATGGTGTCCTCTACACCACCATCAGCGTGCTGCGGATATTCTATTTCCAAGCACTGTATCTTGCACCCCTTCTCATCCCCCATGCTGATGGGAGCTAAACGTGGACTTAAACGGCATCGGGAGTGTCACCATTCATATGGATTCGACACTGTCAGAAGTTTTCGATCATTTTTACATGGCACCCCTTCGCACCCCCACCCCTAGGGGTGTCTTACCCCCAAAGTATTTCTTTCCAGATCGCAAGGCATGTGTGTACCAAGTTTGGTGTAAATCGCTCCAGGCGTTCCAGAGTTATGCTGGAACATACTTACAAACACACACACACACACACACACACACACACACACTCTTTTTTATATAGAGTTGATCATTCTTTATCAAAAACCACCCTGGGTTCATATGCGAAAAGGGTGGCATACATGCTTTTTAAATAATAAACAAATATATCCACTGGAGCAGTTTTTGGGTTATTTTTAAAGTTGTCTTTCAAATTCAGTTGCAATCAGGTTCTTCCCAAGACTAAATGAGCCGTTTGGCGATTTATTTGTTCCATCACAGAATCACAACAGCCCAGAGCAGTCTGTCCTTATAGAGAATCTCTGCCCTTGAGTTTGAGCCCTTCTTGAGATTTGCCCTAAAGTTATCAGAGGGGGAGGCTATAGCAAAGAAAAAGGGGGGAAAGGACCTCTTCTGCTCCTGTCTCAAGCATCAATAAAAGAGATTGACCGTCTTTGATTAAAAGCAAGCTCCTCATGCACAGATTCGGTTCAAGGAGCATTCAAGTCACAGCTGTCAGCTCAGAAACAAGAGTCGAGGGTGGGGGGAACTAGGACACTGACATTGTGTGAATGTTGCTATGGCAATTCCAACAGAGGGCTTGCCTAATAGGCTTTATTCCCAGGAAACTGGGAGGTGTGAAGGGGGAAGAACTAGAGGGAGAGCTCAGCAAAGCACCACCACACATTTTTCATGAATGGCATCTCTGTGGCAGCATTTTGTAGGCGGCCTTCCTTTAAAGATGGACCAAAACAACCAAGGAATCAGAAGAGCACCTAGTGGCCACTTGAAGTATAAGCGCTCACAGGGTGGGCCTCCCAGTGTAGAGATGTTCCGGTGAGTTAAGAGAGGATTACAGCCTTTGCTGAACACAATGGGCTTACTTCTGAGTAAAATACATAACAGCATTTTCAAGCACCTCTAGCTATAAGCGTACTGTAGGGGTGGCAGAATTCAAGGGGCTGGAGGAGAATCAGAAAAATCACCAGTGCTTCCCAAACTCTATAACTGGGACCCAGTTTTTAAAATGATGCTCTATCAGCGCCCTCCTAGTTTTACAAGACTTTTAAAAAGGTGATCTAGAAAGAAATAATATTTTTATTTCTTTATTTACAAGTAATATTTTGTGTATTTATTTGCAAAAAACAAACAAACAACTACCCATTTCTTGTGATAAGGCAGTCCTAGTGAATAGAGATCAAGGCTTGAGGGGCTTAGTTTGTGACCCAACTTTCTCTTGATCCCACTACCTGTCACTGACAGACTTAGAAAAAAAGATACTCAAACATCTTATCTCCCTATATTTACACAAGCTTGCAAACTGCTGGAGCTGAGCTCTTTGCAGGGCAGTTAGTGGCTGATTTTTGAATAGTCTCAGGGCTTGCCCCAGGGGAGACTCCAGCCTCCCCATAGGTTTCCTCGGCTCTGCACCTGCAAAATAGCAGGTGCAGAGCCAAGGAGGCCATGCGGCTCAAATTAGAAGCAATTTTAATAAATATTGCTGCTGCTCTGAGACAAACATTTGGGTCAGACAAAATTAATGTTGTGCCCCTCTTGCATAGTGTCCTATGTAAGAAGGGCGAATTTGCACATTTTCAGTTGCCGCCTCATTTCTCTGATCTACTAGTGATGATTATATGGTACAAAAAAGAGGGTTTCAGTAGGGAGTATGGCCCTGCACAACTGATGCCCACACAGCTAAACCACTGTGATCCAGGGCTCATTTGTGACATACCTGGGCCAGCACAAGGGATTTGTGCCAGCCCATTGAGCTCTCTGGATTGTGCTCTATGTGACATGCTAAGCCAACTATTACATGATGAGGACATTTATAAAGGTCTAAAATGAAAAGGAATTGCCAGCTAATTCTGTTGAAAGGCTTATTGGCATCGAATTATATTACGACAGTGATTTCATTCTGCATTTGAAGGGATTTGCTGAAGATCAATAAGTAGAGTGACAGTCTCATCCATATGAAACTGGAAAAAAACCAAGTATGATTTAACTATATTTAGGAAAAGGAAAACAATCTAGCATGTACTTCTGCTCGCCTTATTTGTACCTAGAAATGGCTAGACGCAGATGCTCTTCTGGAAAATTATCTGCTTTTTCTATCCAGGTGTTGTAGCATAACGTGGCAATGGGCTTGTAAAAGAACAGGGGGGAACTTTTAAAATATCAGCTGTTGTACTTTGATCCACCTGGAGCAGAGACAGAAAGAATGTTCCAAATTCAAATAGTATTTATATACCGCTTTTCAACACAAAAGTTCACAAAGTGGTTTACAGGCAAATAGTAATAATAAATGGCTCCCTGTCCCAAAGGGCTCACAATCTAAAAAAGTGTGATATAATGGCATGTAGCAATACTGGCCATAGCAGTAGAGGCAGCCTATATTGTTTTGAGACAAAGAAGTGAAGAATGAGGGAACAAGTAGTTGCTCCAGCTCAGTGGGGGTGGAGAGCCCAGGTTTTTTTTTACAGTCAGTTCTCACAATGCTTGGCAATGGCACAAGCTATCCTTGTATTGATTTCTATTCCCCTCCAAAGCAGCAGATCCTGACAAATGGGGCTTTCTGAACATCAGCAATTATATTTCATTGCGTGCCTAGACGGTAGTGGTACTAATCCAGACATGATGACCTACCAGGTAGCAATTACTGGATACTTATCAGAGCAGCACACTCCTTGGTGCTTAGATTTACATGGATCTGCTCTAAATCCTCTTAGGTATACTGTTTTGATCTTTTTTTCTGTGGCTGTGCTCTGCTTATTTTTTTTTCTTTTGCTTGAATTTCAGTTAATTTTTTATCTTACTGTATTTTTATTGTATTTTTCCATATGTTGTGTGATGCCTTGAGCATCTCCCTTAAGGGAAAGAAAAGGCAAGATACAGATACTTTAAATAAATAAAACAGAAAGTGACAAGTTATGATGCTGTGCTCCCCCCTTACAGTTAAATATATTTAGAAAATACTTTTAAATACTTCCGAAGGTGCAGGCCTTCAAGTCTTGCCTCCGGCCTATCACCAACCTTGAATCTTATTGCCCCTCCTACAGAAATGGCATTTGTGAAGCTTGAATGACAGTTTCTGCTGTGACCATAATAAAATAGGGCAAGGCAGTCTGTAGCCCACAGTTTCAATATGACACTAACTTTGGCACTTTGAATGGTATTCTCTTATAATTACAGATTTATTGTATTAATCAGAATTTCCTCACACACGTTGCACACCTAGGTTTATTTTCAATCCAACCAAATGCAGAGAGTGCCACCTAGTGGCAGTCTTCTTAGGCACGTTAATGGCTTCCCGTAAAAACTCATAACTTCTCTTTTATTGTTCTGTAGGGGACATAGAATGGAACATGGTGGTGCTGCCGGTTAAACCGTTGAGCTTGTTGATCGGAAGGTTGGCAGTTCAAGACCATGCAACCGAGTGAGCTCCTGACTATATCATTCAGTTGCAGGGAGGGGGCTTTATCTTTACCTTTAGGGGACACAGAAGCTTTTACTATACATGAAGAAAAAGCAATTACCCTTTTCTAATTACACTGTTTACACTTTGTGACTTTAGGATTTCAGAAAGGAGGAAATCTAAGTAAGCTTCCTGTCCACCTTTTAGCCCTCACAGAGGCTATACACCTTGAGCCCCACTATGACAGCTGAGCTGTTGCCAACTGCCTAGCTGTGGTGGAACTGAAAACAGCATTAGCTCCTACACAAAGTTGGCAGATCCAATAAGGAAGAAGATTCCTGAATCTAGTACTGAGCACACCTCACAGTACAAGATTTTGCCTCAGAAATGCCAGTAAAAATGGCTTCCCTGCAGGAACTGGTTCCTCTAACCACTTTCATTTGGTGTCATTACACAGAGTAGTCACTACATGGAGTAAGGCCATAATGTTGCAACTTGTAAGGTATTTGGGGCCCCTACTTCACTTTCCCAGCAATCACAGGGGAAAGCACAACAGCTTGTAATATAGTGGCACTGATTTGTGTGGCGCGTACCTCCAAATGTTATGGTAGGAAGGGGAACCAAGTTATCTTGGGGAGGCCATTTTCCACAAATCTAATGTGAGGAGTAAGAAGAAAGTAAGTGTGATGCAGCAGTTACACTTAAAACTGGGGGGACCTGGATTCAAATGGCATGATGCTCACTGGAGGATCCTGCACCAGTCATGATTTCTCAAGATCTTCCTCAGAGCTGCTGAGGAAATTTTTTTTTCATCAGGAACTCTATGGGTGCTGCTCTAAAAGTCTTGGAGAAAGAGTAGAGCAAAAAAGCGAGTTATGCTACTAGTTTGTACATCTGAGTACTCTAAGCACTACACATATATTATCTGAACATGTAACCTGTTTGTGGATGAACCGCAGCAAAACAGCTCTGCCTTGTCAAACCCATCTCAGAAAATGACAGACTTGCACTCACCCCCCTTTCTAACGTTTTAGTAAAAGTGAACCAAAATTCTTTCAAGAAGGAAACTCTGCACTTAAACTCTTCATAGAGCCACATCTATGAAGAGTAACTGCTCTTTTCTCTAGAGTAGTCACATTTTATAATTCTATTGCCTCAATAGGGCAAAACAAGTTGGGCACGGTGGCTTCTCTGGACCATGGTGTTTAATTAAAAACCATTTCATTGCTACCTACTTGGAAACTTCAGTTGGTACAGAATGTAACAGTGAGATTATCAGCCGGTACTAACTGACATTAATTTTTATTCCTCCACTGAGTTTATAGATGTTTAACCTGTTTAATAAAAATGAATCAATCCACTTTAATTGTTCTGGTGCAGTGGTTCCCAAACAGTGGGTCGGGACCCACCAGTGGGTTGTGAGCCAATTTCAGGTAGGTCATAAAACACCTAGAGCAGCCATGTTGAAAATATGGGGAGATGCTGGAAAGGGGAAGTGCTGTGTAACTATTTTGCTTGTGCCAAAGTTGTGAATAGGCTTTTTTTTCCTTTCTGATTCACTTTGCTATTGAAAAATAGCTGAGAAATAACCCAACTTATTGCTGCATTCTCCGGAAAGCAACAGGCCCTGGCATCATAATCAGCACTTCCAGCCATGACATCACTTCCTGTGGGTTCCGTACAGATTGTCATTCTAAAAAGTGGGTCCTGGTGGTAAAAGGTTTGAGAACCACATGTTTTGTTTAAGTTGTTGCTTTTATTATTACCCACATGGATTTCTTTAAAATAAAAAAAGCAGGCTGAAAAGCTCAGACAGAAATGGGAGCATTTACACTTTGTGTTATGGCACCTGCTGTACTTACCGTACTGCACTGCCCTCTGGCTATGCTACTGGGAAGAGAAGGTGGTAGCAACTATCTTGTTCTCCAAATGGGAAGAGGACTGCTACCACTGCCTCTTCTCTTCAGCTGCCACTTCCTCTGAACTGCAGGAGGAGGCAGCAGGGTATGCACGCACCACAACATCGCAGGTAACATTTTGCCTTTGGCCAGGTCTGACTGTCACACCACTGCCAAGGCTAGTAGACACTGACTGCTTAATTTCTCCAGGACTCCAATATAGGACTGTTACAATCTGAAGTAGTTTAAGAACATAAGAGCCCCACTGGATCAGGCCAAAGGCCCATCTAGTCCAGCTTCCTGTATCTCACAATGGGCCACCAGATGCCTCAGGGAGCACATAAGACAACAGGCTGCCTCCATTCTGTGGCCACTCCCTTGCACCTGGCATTCCGAGGTAAATGCTGAGGTAAACACACTGGGGGCTAGTCAAGGTTCTCCACAGCATTTCTCTTTGACAGCCACCAGAACCAGATGTCCTCTTCAGACATGTACTCATAGGAACAGCCCCACTGGATCAGGCCAAGGGCCCATCTAGTACAGCTTCCTGTATCTCATAGCGGCCCACCAGATGCCTCAAGGAACATTACATACAAAACAACTAGATACGTGCATCTCATTGTCACTTCCCTGCATCCGGCACTCCAAGGTAGCCTATCTCTAAAATAAGGAGGTGAAATTTGAGCGTCACATCATGCCCTGCCATCTGTCACTTTTTTCTGTTGCTTGACATCCCATCTGAATAATTCTGGAGAACTCGAAAGCCTGCTGAAGGTTCTGCGTTTATTTGGTTAGCCCTAATGAAGTTCTCAGCAGGTGGCAATTTTGTATATTGCTACTGGATCAGCAACACTCCCTTATGGTTCTTTTTGCATTTTTGAGAATAAGTATAAATACTCCTTTAAAAATACATTATGCATGGCTGTCCTGGTTGGAGCACAGACTGGTTCTGACTTTGAAAGACTTTGGAATATAATTATAACCCAGGTTAGCATAAGTAGGCAGTGCTAGCTTGCATTATTTAACTCAGGGAGATGAAAGGCTAAGGCAAACCTGCCTGAATTGGAAGGTACATGGTCCGGTGCCAGGAAGTCTGTATTTCAAATTGAAGCTTATATTATTTTCAGCCACAATTTGAACCAGAAAACACATTTAGAAGTGCGTACAGTAATGCAGAAATGCACTTTCCAGTCTTGAGAATCCTGTACAATATTCACTCAAACCAGTTGATTAACAGTGAAATTACAGGTAGTGATCTACTTTTCTCCCCAGTCAAGGGGACTCAATATGGTTCACAAAATGCAATAAAGCATTCAAACAATTCAACCATAAAATAATTTTTTTGAAAAGGAAAAAAACTACAAACATCTAAGCAGCAACAGATCACTAGAAAAAGAAGCTCAACTAAATGCCCAGTGAAACAAAAGTATGTTTTTGTGACATGCAGAAATGGTCTGATCTGTACAGATTATTTCTCTAGCAGGGCACCTTAATATTTTATGTCACAATGATGGCACTTCCAGCCATGACATCACTTCCAGGTGCCCCTAAGACAGGCTCCACAAGTCATTTCATGCAGCAGGCTGAACAGCATTCATGCTGCTTCCTGAGGGCCAGAAGTAATGTTATTAAACAGGAAGTGATGTCATTAAGCAGATGATGACAAATAATCATTTTGCTCTCACTGAGGAACAAATTAGCTGCAAATGACAGAAGAGAATATGCAAATCTTGGGTTATATTTTCAAGATTCTGAAGAACCCAGTTATCATGCAGGCCACCCTTTCAGGGCTGGGACACCTCCCTTATGAAGAAAGACTGCAGCGTTTGGGGCTCTTCAGTCTAGAAAGAAGGCGCCTGAGGGGGGACATGATTGAGACATACAAAATTATGCATGGAAGGGATAGAGTCAATAGAGGGATGTTCTTTTCCCTCTCTCAAAACACCAGAACCAGGGGGCATCCGCTAAAACTGAGGGTTGGGAGAGTTAAAACAGATAAAAGGAAGTACTTTTTTACTCAGCGGGTAGTTAATCTGTGGAACTCCTTGCCACAGGAGGTGGTGATGGCATCTGGTCTTGATGCCTTTAAGAGGGGATTGGATGGATTTCTGGAGGAAAGGTCCATCGTAGGCTATAGGCAATGATGGATTGTGCAACCTCCTTACAAAGGTGGTGGGCTACTGGTACCAGGTGCAAGCGAGTGGCAACAGGATGCAAGCGTCTTGTTGTCTCATGCCTCCCTGGGGCACCTGGTGGGCCGCTGTGAGATACAAGAAGCTGGACTAGATGGGCCTTTGGCCTGATCCAGCAGGGCTCTTCTTATGTTCTTATGCTTCCACCAAGGTATAACTGTGCAATTCAGCAGCTGAGAACAGTTGATGGAGATGCTGGGAAAGTCCAGTTATCAAGTAGGCTGGATAAAGCGTTTCAACGGGACACGTGTGTGACACCCGTCTAGAGGCTCTGAACATTGTATTCCTGTGCCCGTTTGATTCCATGGTCCCAAACATCCTGGCACAGTCACTTCCTTCCTGCCAAGGCTGTGCTGCCCAATTCTTGCTTTTGCAAGAATTGACTATTTTGACTCATTGCCTTTGTCTCTTGACCAGCCTTCCTCTCTCCCTCAACTCTCAATAGCATCCAGCCTTCTCAAGACACTGAAGTCCTCTCTCATCTCAGTTCACCTACCCTGCCTTCTTCACAACCTACTCTTCCTCCAGATTCCCAATCTACTGGCTCACCTTGCATGCTTTCTCTGGCCTCCTTGTGTCTGAGCTCTCTGTCCTTTGCTTCCCTACCACAAGACTTTATTCCCATTGTTGGGCAACCCATGAAGCTTTTAATTCTGCAGAGCTTAACATAAAACTGTTTGGTGGTGGTCCACTCAAGTATCAAGGTTCATTCCAAACTATTACACCAGATCAGCCACCCAGTGCTAAAAGCTTTACCAGAAATGCAATGCAACATAGGTGACTACATTTATCCCTCATGCCCACTAGCTCTTCTCTCCCAGCATATGTATGTGCCCTGTTCTGTAATATGACATTATCCCACTAGGTCAGTGGTTCTCAAACTTTTTAGATCCCAATTTTAGAATGGCACTTGTGTCATGACCCACTGGAAGTAATGTCATTGACCTGGAAGTGATGTCATGGCTGGAAGTGCCATCATTGGGAGATAATAAAATGATACACCTGGAATGCAAACTGGCATTCTTGGACTGCAGCATTTGCACAACCACGAAAGCAAGATTAGGGCAAAATACTATTTCTGTTACTCAAAACTGTGGGTCAGGGCCCACTTTGTGGGTTGCGACCTGATGTCAGTTGGGTTGCGGAAAGCCAGGAGCAGCCATTTTGGAAGCTACAGACCTTAACCTTGCTGTATTCCTTAACTGAGTGTTAACAGTTTGAATTGTCAAGTGATGCTTTTTTAAAAAAATTGTTTTTAGTTCAATGCTTTTATATAATATTTTGTCCTGTCTTGCTTCTGTCAGGGATGTTTCGTGGTTGTGCAATTGCTGCAGTCCAAGAATGCCAGTTTGCATTCCAGAAGTGCATGCCAAAAGGAATATAGCAAGATGGCTTCCAAGATGGCTGCTTGACCCACTAAGTGGGTCCCAACCCGCAGTTTGAGAAACAGTGCCCTAGGTGAAAGGCTATTCCTCCCAACCCTATTCCTCCTTTATTAGAGGAAAACTAATAAAACATCAGCATTAAGCAAACTTTTACAGAAATAACTTACATAGCTTATTTTGGGAAGTGTGTCAGACCTTTTTCCTCACAGGAGTACCAAAAACCTCTCATTAGCGTCTGGCACTTGTATAACTGCCTTCTAAACTGTTTCTTTCAAGGACAACTAAGGGCAGAAGGAGTGATGGAGGTTAATAAAATCACAAGCTGAATGGAAAGAGTGAAAGATGGTGATTCCTCCACCCCCACCTCATAATATTAGCAGTCAGTGAAACTGACTGGCAAGTAATTGAGATTTAACAAAACGCAGCAATGCTTTCTACAACAAGGCATTAACTGGTGGATTCACTGCTTAAAGGTTAGATTATGACCACTAGCAGCAATTGCATTTTAAAATTGCAATTTAAATAAAAAATTTAACATTTAAAACAGATTCACGGAGGATAGGTACAGGGTCCAATGAATGGGGATGTTGCAGCAGTGTTGCAGCTAAGCAGCTACAGATGCAATTTGATTATTTTTTAATAGTAGTTTTGTTTTCTCTATACTAGATTGGGTAGGTAAGATATCCATTCAGGGAGGGATACATAGGATAACACATTAGGAATACTAGAGTTGGGGTTACAGCAAGCCTTATTTCTTCAATTTAAACCAAACAATCTTATCAATTTAAATCGCATAAACTTATCAGCTCTTAAAGTAACTGTTTTATTCTAATTTCTACCTTAAATTCTAAAAAACCAATCTACCATCGATGTATCTCTTTACACTCAAATTCTTATTTCATTTCACCTTAAACATTTAATTATCTCAACTTCTACCTAAATTTGTGATCCAAGCATAAAAAGGCACCCAATATGATTCAACTTTTAAGTTTCCTTCTTTCTTTCATTCTTTCTGTCAGGATGTCCATTTCAGCTAATTCACATATTTTATCTAACAACATTTCCAAGTTAGGGACATACTCATTTGTCCACATTTGTGCATACAGCAGTCTTGCTGCATACAGCAGTCAGACATAATTTGATTCTTAGGTGGGGCAGTAGCATAAGTACTGCAAGTGCCATAGTGAACCATGTAAGCAGCCCCTCCCACCTGACTTTGGAGCCATTCTGGGCTGTGATCACAATATGCAGGACATGCATGTTCGGAAAGCCCAGAATGGCAAGTGGGAGGGATCGCTTACCCAACGCATTGTGGTGCCTGCAGTACTTACCAGCGCAGATGAATGTAATACCTATCCTCCATTTAAAAATATTGATCAGTAGCTATTAGATTTGACTAAACCCGATTTCCTTGCACAGATGCTAGAAAATCATCAGGGTGAGAGCAAGGGTATCACCTAGGTCAGTGGTTATCCAACCTTTTAGCACCAGGATCCACTTTTTAGAATGACAAGCTGTCCAGGAACCAACAGAAATCATGTAATGGCTGGAAGTGTCGTCACTGTGCTGCCAGAGCCTGCTGCTTTCCTGAGAATGCAGCGGTAAGTTGGGTTATTTCTCAGCCCTGCAAAGTGAATCAGAAAGGAAAAAAACCTATTTCAACCCTGACACAAGCAAAACAACCACACAGTCCTCTCCCTTTCCAGCATCCCATATTTTCAATATGGGTGCTTTGCAAACCACCTTAAATTGGTTTATGACCCACTGGTGGGTACCGACCCAGTTTGAAAATATGGTTTTTCGTTCAGTGCTTTTACGTAATGTTTTGTCCTAATTTTGCTTTCTGACAAAGATGGTTTATGGTTGTGCATTTGCATCAGTTCAAGAGTGCCAGTTTGCATTCCAGGAGTATCATTTAATTATGTCACACTGACAGCACTATCTGCTTGATGATGGCACTTCCGGCTATGACATCACTTCCAGGTTATTGATATAACTTCCGCTGGGTCCCAACACCAGTGCCATTCTAAAAAGTGCGTCCCGGTCTAAAAGTTTGAGAACCACTGCAATGCAACAACCAATTTACTAGATCAGGGGTATCAAACATAAGGCCCACAAGCTGCATGTGGCCCCCGGAGTATGTGGCTTTTAAACTGACCCTCTGGCTTTTCCAGCACCACTATCAGCTGCTCTCAGCTACTGAGCTGTGCTGAGATGTCACTGCTGAATTGGGCTCTCCCATATCTGGTCATTTCCAGCTAATGAGTTCCTAAGTGTTAAAAAGGTACTCATTTCTGATCATGACCTGCTCAACGACCTCACTTCCAGCCCTCAGTCCACTGTATGGAACAAGTTTGGCACCCCTCTGACTAGATGAACTGGCTTCAACTGAAACTGAACAATTTATTAATTCTATTGCTTGGAGCAGGAAAAACTACAGATTAGAGCTAACAATAAAACAAGTTCTATCTAAGCTGTACGGAAGGTCACTTCCTCAAAGAGATAAATGGTAGCCCCAAGCTAGGAAACGCTATGTACAATGCATTGACTGAAGATTTCAGAACAAAAACATGCCAAATGCCAATCTGCCTTGAGCTTCATCATTGGGAGTGGAGAATTACTACTTTCTGCTAGAATTGCTGTAGCCAGGTAAGATTTTATTGTTTCGGAAGACTGACAAAACTAAAAAGAAATTTAAGAGTGATTCAAACTTTAGTAAATGTACAGTTAGTAGCATCCAATTTCTACCAGGTTTGTGTATATGAGAGGGAGATTGGAAGGGGTGTCTTGGCAAACACATAAAGGGTGCTGAACCCTTCCCCACACATCTCGCCACCATCCTTTGAACCCAGTACTTTTCTCCCAGCCTGGCTCACTTATGGGATTAAAGCCAAGCTAGGGATAAAGAAAGACAAAAAAGGGTGGGTAGATGAGTCATAGGTAAACACAAGATGCTGGATCCCCTTCACCTGACCACCCACTTTAATGTTAAAATCCCCTCCCCAATGTCAGTGAATGGAAGTCTGGCGTACACACTAAGGCCCCAGACCTACTGCAATCTTAGAAGTAGAGTGGAAAAGGAGTTAACAATGGTTGTTTCCCTGAACATCTTTTAACACTATCCAAATAACTAGGATAACTTCCCAGTCCCCTTCACTCAGTCTCAGAGTTGGCCAAAGCTAGTTTTTGACACATCACCAGATTTAAGAAGAGCCCTGCTGGATCAGGCCAAAGGCCCATCTAGTCCAGCTTCCTATATCTCACAGTGGCCCACCAGGTGCCTCAGGGAGCACACAAGACAACAAGATGCTTGCATCCAGTGATGTCATGCACCCACTACGTGAGTACCAGTTCCTAGAAGTTGAGCTGGCCCCGCCCACTCGAAGCTGGCCCTGTCGGCTGGTTGGCTCAGCAGCTGCGCATGCGTACTGCACGCCCGCAGCCGTTGCCTGCACTTTCTGTGAGGAGGCAGGCAGGCAGCGTGGTGGTGGCGGCGGCGGCAGCAGCAGCAGCGCAAGAGGACTGGAGGCGGCAGCAGCGAGGGAGACCCGGGAATAAGGCAGCAAGCGTGAGAAGGTAGGCTGCCTGGGGCTCCCACTCCCTCCAGCCGCGCAGCTCCAGCGTCCTGGTTCCTCCTGCAGCTTCCCCCCAGCCCCAGCCCCCACAAGGTCTTTTTTTGGTCACCCGTTTCCCCCCCCCTCCGCTCCTTGCCGGCTCCTTGCATTTAACATTCAAGTTAAATGGCTCCCTGTCCCAAAAGGGCTGACAATCTAGTGCAGTCTAGCCTGCTATTTAACCAGGGAACAGTTGAAGCAAAATATGTCTATACACATCTCTAGAAAGCAAAGCAATAGAAGTTAAATCAACACTAACCACAAGCTGAAGTTATTACAAACATGATCACATCCATGGCAACAATCATGACATCACTTCCAGCCATGACCTCACTTCCTGCCACGACATTACTTCCGGCTTATGACATCACTTCCGGTGGGCGGACCCCGACAAGTGCAAATCAAAAGTGAGTACCTGTTCCTAAATAATTTGGATGACACCACTGCTTGCATCCCATTGCCACTCCCTTGCATCTGGCATTCTGAGGTAAATTTCTGAGGTAAAAATGAGGTAAATAAAACAGAATTTGCTATCCTGTCTATGGGGTGGGAGCTATAATAACTTGCAACTCAGTCTGGACCTTAAGAACATACGAAGAGCCCTACTGGACCAGGCCAAAGGCCCATCTAGTCCAGCTTCCTGTATCTCACAGTGGCCCACCAGATGCCTCAGGGAGCACATAAGGATACCCATAGCCGGTTGCCATTCCCTTGCATCCAGCGATAAGCTACCTCTAAAAAACCCCATAGGTTTTTATGTAAGCACTTTCAGCAGGCCTGCGAAACATTATCTGCGCTGATCCTAGTATAAGCTGTTGGCTTGTTTCCAGCTACTTTAGCACTGGAAGAACAACTGGGATGGTTGTGCATATCATTCTTTCATTTCTTCATGCATGGCATGAAAAAGATTTTAATCTTCTTTGAAGAACAGTTTTACTTATTTCTTCATATTATATACTATATGTGCTTCCTCCCTCCCCCATGTGCACACCTTTGCTTCTACCATACATTTTACTAATGATATTATACTGTGTAAGCATTGAATAGTACTGGAATATATAGAGGATTTTTGTGGTGATCATTTAAATACATCTTATTTAAAATTACTGGCTTTTTTCTTATTACCATCATTGAGTTTCTGGGACAGGCAGGTTAGATGCCTGACATTGAAACCCCATTGGCATTTTCTTAGAAATGCTAAATGATACGGTAAGCTATTACACGGTCAAAATTAAAGAATCTGGAATATGAAGGATACAGTTCTTCCTGCTGCCCTGTAAGACTTACCATTCATGTTGCTGTTTTTCAGATGGATCTCTAAAAGGCAACCAAAAGATGGATCTCTAAAAGAACAACCAACTTTGCTTAATATTATTCAGCTGCTTTTCCACTTTAAAAGGATTAAGCAATTACCACCCATTTGGAACATTCAGTCCAGATACTGTACTCCAAGTTGCACTTTCATTGCAGTAACATTTAACGTTAACACACGTAGTAAAGAGATTGTAGAAGCAGACACGTGGAACACAGCACTGGACCAAAAGAGTAGATAATTTCTGATCCCTTTCAAGCCTTGCTTCAATGAACTTTCCAACAGATTACGCTCAGTTACTAGGCGGCACATTTAAATCACCAGGTTTATGCAACCGTACAGCTCAGCAACAGATCATATACTATTTACCCAATTTAATTATCCCAGATTCAGTCTCCAGCACATTTTTGTTCTCTCATGGACTTTCTTACAGGAAGATGTTCATACGATCCCCTAGCCCAGGGATCTTCAAAGTCCTGCTTGGCTACTGAGGCCACAGTGTTTGCAAGGACAGGGGCTGGAGCGGGTTGCCCCAATGGCACCACAGCAGTCGCAGCACTGCAGGGACCCAGGGGCATGACGACATAGCTGGGGGCT
This sequence comes from Lerista edwardsae, assembly GCA_029204185.1. Lineage (NCBI taxonomy): Eukaryota > Metazoa > Chordata > Lepidosauria > Squamata > Scincidae > Lerista > Lerista edwardsae. The sequence goes on from JAJKFI010000033.1 coordinate 10,227,636, forward strand.
GTGTGAAGCCTTCCAGAGTGTCCCCCTGTGTGACCCTACTCTTGCTGCAGTAAAGAGAAGGGTCGTGCAAGGGGCTGGGCGCATCCAGGACCCTCCAGAAAACTTTACGCATCCCCCAGGTATGTTGCCATGCCCCTGGGCTTGCTGTGTGCTGGGCAGCTCTGTGATAGCTGCAGAGCTGTCGGGGCATCCATTCCTGGGCCACTCCCCTTAAGGGGGAATGGCCCTTTTTTAAGATCGAAGGCAAAAGGAGACGAGGACAGCAGAGGATGAGATGGTTAGACAGTGTCACCGAAGCAATGAACATGAAATTGGGCGAAGCCTGGAAGCTAGTGGAGGACAGGGAGGCCTGGTGTGCTGTGGTCCATGGGGTCGCAAAGAGTCAGACACGACTTAGTGACTAAACAACAACAACAACCTTTCAATAGTGGGCCAGGGCACAACCTACCACTTTGAATTCCACTGCCCCAGCCTACTTTGTTTTTATCAGGATCAAATCCAACATTCCAGCACCAAAACCACTGCAATGCGGTTTCAAGGTATCATACGGGGAAAAAACCTTCCCTTACCTTGAGGTGGCCTCTGTGACTGCCCCCAATGTTGCAGAATGCAGCACATGCCCTGTTGGCACAGCTGGAAAGTTGGATAGGATTGGGGCCACAGAAACACAAACACACAGGAAGCATCCTACACACCTAGTTCAGACTTGCTGTCCTAACCTTGCAGGCATTACATATTTGTTCTCTCTGTAATGAAGAGAGAACATCAAACTAAACAGAAATTAGAGACAACTCCACCTTAAAATACAGCAGGGAATAAACGACTCATCTACTAATTGAGGTGACACACAGTGAAAAGTGCTAAGCTACGTTTATGAAAAAATTGCCATAGGCAGTGTTGAAAGATGAAACAAGCTGTAAAACAAGAGAGCTTTTTGTTCCATAAGCATGACAGATACACAGTAGAAGATACACATTATAGGAGACACACCTGTCACCAGCAAGCACACTTCCAGAGAAAAATCCACAATGAACAACAAGGTGTTAAGGTTTTGGTACAAGACTTTCCTTGAAGACTGTTCAGGTTTTGGGTGGGGTGAAATTCAGCAGCCCTATAGTGGGCTAACTACTTTGGTCAAAGTAGATTAGTACTCCCAACATCTGTGGTTGACTTTATTTCGTCTTGCAAGTTGGGATTCCAAGAACGAGTAAGAAGCTTAATTTTAATTGGCCAGCTCTTGCATACATACTTCAGGTCTTTGACACTAGTCTGGGACTCGCCAAGAATTATACCATCTGTGCTGCCCATACTACAAGGCCACGTAGGACACACCTTTTCAATGACAGGTAGTGTTTTGACATGGGTTTAACCTAGGAAATCCACTTCCATAATAGCAATAATGTCAATGCCAGTCTCACTTCCTCCCTTGTCATCTCTCTAGAGACACTTACACAGATCAGTTGGCAAGGAAGTAGTTTGATCACCTTGCTGCTTCATTTAGTTTTGTACTTGGCAGATGAGGCTGTAAATAATTCAGACGTGGATGTAGGGCAAACTTTTAGAAAGGAAACAGCTGCAAGTTATATGCTGCTCTCTTGATAAGTTTTCTGATTAACCTGCTTTTCAAGAAGCTTTTCTCTAGGAGCATCTCAAAGACTGACACTTACCTGCTCCAGTTTTATCAGACTAGAGGAATTATGAAGGTCTCTGTGCTCCCATTAAAGTTTTTTTTTCTCCCTAAAGAAACTACTTAAGAGAGAAACCTATAAACAGACATATCACTATCAATCAAGATAACAGAATGCCCTTGAGCACGTTTAAAGTGCATTTTACACACTGAGCACCTGCAGCTAGCTGGGATTAGGGGATTAGCTGGGATTAGGGCTTCCAATTTAAAGGGTGCGTCTTCCAGACAGATGTTTGGACTGTACTGCAACACTGTATGAAAGCCTGCTAACAGAGACAAATAGTTTTTCCTCTATATTTCAGAACGATTGGTCTTTGCTCGAGAAAACAGGCTTCTCTTTATTTGCTCTCTGCCAATGTCATCATTTATAGGTATGTTTGGCATCCAGACTGATCTACAAATAGAATTTTAGTTTTCTGTGCTCAGGGTGGTACAAGATATTCTGGCCCCCGAGGGAAGAAATTCAAATGGCAACCTCCCCAAAGTTTAAAAAAAAAAATCACTGACAATTTGTCATTATCAGTGGTGCTAAAAACCTTGTCATCAGCAAGTGCCTCTATCTGCCTGTTGCCCTTAAAGAAGAAAACCAAGTGCTTAACTACACATTACATGCAACTGTATGGACAACTGTATGGTTGTTTCAGGAGAAGAAATTTAGCAAGAAGCTGTAAGAGTGGGAAGAGTTGGTGTTAAACTCTTTCCCTACCTGCCCTTCTCACACCAATCATTCAATGGTGGGGGGGGGGGAAGAGAATTTCATGCAGAGAAGCATTCCCTCCAACCCTCACCCCCCCCATTCTAAATGGCTCTCTATGGATTTGTTTCCACAATAACAGGGGTGGAAGGGAGAAAGGCTATTAGGATTCAGTTCCATGTGTGAATTTGTTGTTGTTCAGTCGCTAAGTCGTGCCCGACTCTTCGCGACCCCATGGACCACAGCACGCCAGGCCTCCGTCCTCCACTAGCTTCCGGAGTTCGCCCAATTTCATGTTCATCGCTTCGGTAACACTATCTAACCATCTCATTCTCTGCCGCCCCCTTCTCCTTTTGCCTTCCATCTTTCCCAGCATGAGAGTCTTTTCTAAAGAGTCCTCTCTTTACTTCTCAGGAGGTGGCCAAAGTATTTGAGATTCAGCTTCAGTATTTGTCCTTCCAGGGAGCAATCAGGCTTGACTTCCTGAAGGATTGACCAATTGGATCTCCTTGCAGTCCAGGGGACTCGCAAGAGTCTTCTCCAACACCATAATTCAAAAGCATCTATTCTTCAGCGCTCCGCCTTTCTTATGGCCCAGCTCTCACATCCATACATTGCTACCGGGAAAACCATCACTTTGACTATGCGAACCTTTGTTGGCAGGGTGATGTCTCGGCTTTTTATTAAGTTGTCTAAGTTCACCATAGCTATCCTCCCAAGAAGTAAACGTCTTTTAATTAAGCTCTAAAACTGTAACCCTATACTTACTTGGGAGTCAGTTCCAGGATATCCACACAATATCCTTCCAATTAACCACTCATAGGACAAGACTGCTTGGCACTTTAAACTTACAAAGGACTAACAGATAAAAAACAATAGTCAGTTTCGACTGTTTGCAGAGTTTGTATCCTGTTACTATTCAATCATTCCATTTCATTGTCAAGAAAAAAGCATCACTCTTATGATCATCCAATGCTTAGTTCAGTGAAGGTTGCAAGCTTCCATTCTCTCATGCAGGAGAAACTCCAACATTTACACTGAGTATTCATTATATGGACATAGTAAAAGGTAGGAAGAAAGCTTAACCTCCAAATGAATGCTCAAGAAAGCATCAAAATGCTTTTATTAGGAATATTTAACTTCCAACTCTGTACACACCAAAGCAATGCTAAACAAAGATGTAGAGATACGCACATTTTGAAGGAAGATTCATAGGTCTAACACTTCCATTCAAACTTGGAAAAACACCCCCACATATACCCATGAAGTATAATTCATACTACTTTTGAGTGCTGGCATTTACAGGCAGTTTAAATACAGAGACTTGTTTCAATGGTTTGTCAATCACAGCGACAGAACAGTTAAATCCAAATTGACCAGAATTCAAAGGAAGAATTTAACATGGTTGCCAACAAAGATATCAGAACATGGTTGCTTGGGATCAAGTTTGCTCCTAAAGCAATACAATCATCATCAGAAAGACATGAGTATCATGATGCTTAAAGATTCAGCAAAAGTAACATCAAATTGGTTTCTTGCTATAATTGTTGTGGCACTGCACACACAAAAATGCTTTTCCAGTTCACAAAACACAAAGTCCAAGTTGGTCCAGTGTTGAGTAATTCCAACAGCAGATAACATTTCAGGCCATTGCAATGGAAAGAAAGCAAGGACTACGTTTCCTAGCCTGCTTGCATATTCAATAGTAAAGTACATTCTTAAAAGCACAAAACAAGGATGTATTAAAATCCACAGACTTTTTGGTTTAGGCTACTTGTTTCACCATTTTTATCCATGCAAAAACTGATTTGTAACACTGTGCCAAAGATCTCACCTTAAATTAAAAATTTTGCACATTTAAACCATTTTTCCTTTACAAAAACAGGAGAGAAAAGCTTCTATAGTACATCACTATTGCAATACCACCAAATGCTCACTACAACCAGAATCTCTGTATCTTACTAAATCTGCAGCTCTTTCAGCAGAGCTATATGAGTAGCAAACTTTTAGAATACCCCCAAATAATTGGAATCTACATGCTTTAGAAATGACAGAATTCTCAAGGCATGTAGAATATTCACATTTGAATGGGCTTAAAAACACAGAAATACAAATGGGGCCTCTTTATCTGCAGGTTTGGCACCCACAGTTTTGAATTGGCAGAGGTGCTGGACCCACAGGTGCAGGACTCATCTGACTTCCTGATGTGACCGGAAGCACCTTCTCGTCACCTCTGGGAGGCTTCCCGAGGCACAGGAAAGGCTGCACATAACCTCACCGGGCCTCACAGGACCTATGGAAGTGAGCAGAAGATGCTTCCAGAAGTTCTACTGTACCCAATTCCATTATCCGCGGGTTTTGGTATCTGCGGGAGGTTTGGGAACAGACTTCCATGGACACCAAGATCCAACCAGTATATTGAAACGATTTAGCATGTTTTTTCAAAGCAGCATTTAGTTGTCATTTCCAAGATTTTACATCAGGCCAGCAGTCTGATCTAGGGACTTCTTATGCATTGAAAGAGCACCAATACATTTATGGCGCTTCTCCAACAAAAGCAGGGGCTTCCCCAGCTGAATCTGAAGTCAGGGCAGAACTGTATGACAGAAGGAATGGCATGTGCACACAGAACTATCCTGTAAATGAAGTCAAAATGGAATCCTAGTCACATGAGAACTCTACATATATGTAGAGTGCCCTGGGTCAAACTCCTTATGGTTAAAATTAAAGCAGCGCTAAAAATTAAATACTTTAATTACAGATGTTAGTCAACTCACTAAGGACAAACAGGAACAAAACAAGCAAGTGCAAGTAATATTTCCAGATCAACAGGAAAAATCTTAGGAAAAACATTCATGGTGAAGTGTCTCATGTAATGGGTTCATTATTTAGTGCTGGGTTAGGCTAGAGCGACCAAACTGGAATCTATGGCTGACAAAGATTCACAAAGCAGGTCCCCATAACAAAGTTGTGAACACAACACCAGAAGCTTTTAACAAACTCTTTATCCCGAAGCCTCAAAACTATTTTTAAATGCAGACTGAGTCGCTATCACCTCTTTTCTCTAGATGGGGGAAAGGGAGGCACAGAAAAGGTCAAGGCAATTGGGCTGGGGCCACATATCAAGTCATTGGGCCCAAGGCCAGAGACAGAACTCTGACTTCCTGAGTCCATGTTTTAAAATCAACCATTTGAACATTAGTTGCTTGCTATCTGCTGAAAATACGTTTATGCAGATACTGCAACATGTATCATCTTTTGAATCATCTTGAATGGTAATAAGTGATCTGGGGGTCCAGGAGACATTTCACCAGAAAGCAGCATTAGGCCATCTAGAAACAATTGTAAATATAAGGTGCAATAAATTCAAGTGTCACTTAAGAGGCACTTGTCGCCTAGCGGTTGCCTTACTTCTTCTGTGTTTCAAAATCTTATTTTATACCAATACAAATGCAATACTTGAAAGTGGCTCCACTTCTAAGGCCATTCCAAAGAAATAATCTATTCTACTAAACAGGCTATTAATTTTGATTATAGGTTCTGTGCAAGAAACATCAATTCAGACTTTTTAAAATTTATTTCTACCTACTGAAGTTTTTGGTATGCCACTGTCAATGCACTCTGCAAAACTCAGATGCTGGGGTCTACCTTCCTGAATCGACATGCAAACCGGAAATGTAAATTAATTAAGTTGGAATCAAGATCAATATATGGTCAGGCACAGTTAATATGCTGTAGCCACTAAGCAGGAGCGAAAAAGAAGGTCACAAGCCACTTACACTTTGAAATAGTACATGCAAACTATTCAAAAAAACAATGCAACAGTTATGCTTTAAGTAAAAACCAATCTTAAATGTTCAGTATTCCAGGTGCTTGAAAAATCAGAAACAAGGTAAAAGGAATGGATGAAGAAAATCTAGGACATATAAATTGTAATGCATGTTGCTTTTATGTATAATTAAAGAAGTTTTCATGCATCACCAAAATAATTCAATAGCAGAAAAGAATTTGGGGTGTATGAGCCATACACAATTGTGCGTGGGCCAAGTTCACATGGGGAAGTGCTTGCTTGACGTTATATTAAACCAGAAGTAATAATCATTTGCTGTTGGATTAAAAAATGAAGATGAATAATAGATGCTCAGCAGTGTGTCAGTCAAGGAACAAGTGACATCACAGACATCACAAAATTGGGCTAAAGCATCTTGAGAAAGCTGAGGGGGGGGTCTGAATTCTGAAGAATTCAATACAGTTCTTTAGAAGTGTATTTTTCCAGTCTATACCATCTCTCCTCTGACCCTTGAATTCCCATCTTTCCTTATATTATCCTGGTGCAGTCCCGGCTTATGAAGGAGACCTCCTTTCAGAATGAAAGGCTACAGTAAGACTACTTAGGCTGGAGTAACCCTACACAAGGAGACATGGCCCATGGACTGAAGCTGATGCCTACATAAATCCCACAGACAGTGCTAAAATATAAAGCTCAACAGTAATTGTCAAAACTATGTCATAAAAACCAAGCCTCAGTTGAGAAACGAGTAAAATTAAAATCAGACGCACAAGAAAAAGTCATGAGCAACTTGCATTTAATCCTTTGGATTGCAACAGTGCTTTAAAGGCATTTCCATGCTGTGTCAGACAACTGCGACACCTATGCTGGTTTATGGCTAACAAACTTTAGATCATGGACTTCTCTATTAAGCTTTGCCTTGATTGATTTTTTAAGAAAACATCTCTGAAAGATTGCATTATTTTCAGTGTGTTCAAGAATTCTACATAGGATGGTTTGGCCAAATGCTGAAGTTGGGCAGTTCCGCAGCGGTCCATTACAGCTACAGATTCCAGGAAAGAGATGGTAGTAACCAAAACTGCAACACAAATGGCGTTATGGACTGTTGCCACTGCCCGATTGTGACAGCACAAGACAGTTGCTGCGTAGCCCAGCCCTACATGCACTCAGTCTTTTATGACTCGAGCAAACAACACAACTTTTGGTCTTCAGGCATTTGTGAAAGAGTGGTTGGCATAAAGCATGAACGAGGAAGCAATGTCCAGCACAAGATCTTGGCTATTTTAGTATTCCCATTCATCCGTTTTTATGTCTAGATAGTAAAGAACATTCTGTGCAAGCTTCACTGCCTGCTTCCTGGCTGCTTTTGAGCACTCATCCCCTTGAGGGTCGATAGCATCAAGCGCTAGAAGTTGCTTAGTGAGGAGCTCCTCCAACCTCATGTAGTTCTTATCAGTTCTGTTCCCATCAAAAGAGAGCACTTCCTGCTGAATCTGGGACACCTCTCCAAGAATATTCCAAACTGCTTTATGCGATGGAGGCTCTGCGGCGGTTTGTTCCGCGCACGTTTGCCGTTTGAGAAGTGCCTCCTTTAAGTCAAAATACGTTATGAGAGTTTGTACTTCTATGACTGCTCGCCTCCTGGCCTCCCGGATGCAGGGATTTTTGCCTGGACTCACTTCATCCAGTTGTGCAATTAACCCCTGCAGCTCCGTCTTTGACTGCAAGTACAATTCAGAAGCCTTCTCTGCTGATAAAAGTGAAGCATGAACTTCTTTTGCCTTCTTGCGGATTTCTTCGATTTTTATGATGCATGCGTTTTGTGCCAACTCATATCCATATGTGGAATCGGCTTCTTCCTCCAGATCTAGGTAATTCTGCAATTTATTGATCTCTTCCACAACTTCTTTACGATAATTCCTTATTTCTGGGTGGCCACATACATCTAAGGCATCTAGGTCAGCAATTAGGCCCGTGAGCACGCAAGATAAATGCCTACAGGTCTCATTGTTGTTCACTCCCATTAGCACAGCAATAAGGGTCCCTTTTGCTTTATTCACTTCACTCATGACAGAGTTAATCTTAGCAACAGAAGGATGCGTATCAGTGGACAACGGTAGGGAAGGCTGCTGTTTTGTACAGCTGTCTATAATCTCTTGAACAGCACATACTTTGGTCAAAGTGCGATATCTGGCTTTCCTTAGAGAGATTTTGCCTCCAGTTTTCACTTGGGTGAGTCTAAAGATGATATCCTGAATACCTTCATCAAATTCCTCTGTTACACAGTTGCCTCCTTTGTAAAAAGCTGCGATTTCCCGTTCCACAAATGCTTGTGCTTCCTTAAATATGGATTCAATCTCCAGTCTCTGGGGGTGGGTTGCATTCTGCTCCAGTTCCTTTAGTAGCCCCTCCGTTTCCTGGGCAGCCCGCTTCCTGGCTTGTTGAATATCCCCTCTGCCTTCGGCGTCCACAGAATCAATTTCAAATAGCTGTTTAGTGAGAGTCCTCTCTAGATTCTTATACGCTCTGTCACTGGACAGACCACTGAAGTTTACTACTTGCGATTCAATCTCTTTGACTTCTTTCTGTATGTCTTGTAGCCTTTTAATGGAAGGATGTTGGTTACCCATATCCATTCTTTTTCTTCATCCAGTTCCAACAGAGCTATAAATAAGCAAAACGAACAATCAAATGTAACCAACGAAGTTTCAAATTCATGCCTAACATTCCCCCTCTGCTTCTCAGCTTTCAAAAATTGTCATTTCTACCACTTGAAAATACTCTTCGGCAGTCCGCATTGGTCATACTCTAAAAGTGCCCCATTCGTTGTCTCACTAAAGCAAAAGTTTATAAGTGCCTGCCTGACATCTCTGACCAATTAAATAAGCACTTTAAAGGATGTTTACTGAAGGGCTCTGATTAATAATGGATTACCTTACAAGGTTGTTGTAAGGGAAACTAGGTAATTCCAGTGAAGTGCTCTGAACTTGTGAAAGCTATACAACAGTTGTATCATCAGACTCACTAATTTAAGCTGATCCTATGCAAATTTACGGGAAACAGGTTCCACTGTGTTTACTGACAAGCTCTGGGGTTAGTCATGTGAGTTAGTCTGTGGAAGCAAACACATAAGAAATTCTGACATAAGAAATTAGCTAGCAGAGACATTTCTTCCAGGTAAGGTTGCAATCCTATGCACATTCTCCAGGAAGCAAGTAGGACAAAAGCATATTTGCTCAGCAGAAAGCAGTGTTTTTCTGCCCGTCTTGAGACATCACAGGCAGAGCAGAACAAAGTGGCTGGTGCACTCCTAAAGAAAATTAAAGACGATGCTGCCATCTGCTACACAAACCACTACTCCTCTGGTGCCAGGGAAAGACAAGAGCTGAGCCAAGAAAAAGCAGAAGGCACTTCTCACCCACCTTCCCCCAATCCTTTGCCCTGGCGAGGCTCGAGATCCGACGCATGATAACATAACCGACACTGTCAAGTCCCTCCTCGGCGTCTCCCTCCCTCCAGCAATAACGCAGTCCTGCACCCGGCACGGTCCCCAGCCCAGCTTGCAAGCCGCCGCCGCCCCGCCCCCCCCCCCGGTCGGCTCTCGCCCGGCTCCCTGGCCACCCATCGCTCACCAACACACAGCCAGCCTCCGGCGCCCGCCCTGTTCTTACGCCAGCGAGAAGCCCCTTGGGGGAAGCGAGTCCCGGTGCGCAGAGCGTGATCCCCCGCCCCCTATATCGACCCTACATCCCTGTAGGAAGGAAGGCGGGAATCAGCTCTGAGCTCGGGCCGCTTCCCCCAGGCGGAGCGTGCGAGCGGTCTCCCTCCCCGCCTCCCTGCCCGCGGGTGACTTCACAATGCCGGACAATCGAACTCCGCCTGCAACCCCCGGAACCGCTTCTCCGGGCATAGGGAGGGGGCGAGCCTGCGAAGAGCGGGTGGGGCAGCGGGGAATCCGAGCAGAATTCTCCTGTCCCCCGCCAGGGCCGCAACCCCCAGCGGGCCAGAGCCCTTTCCACGGCCACCTCTGCCCCCCACTAAGACCCCAAGCCCCACTCCCATTGCCACCAATTCTCCCACGCCAGCCCCACAAGTTCCTCCCCAACGGCGTCGGATCCGCGCCTCTTACCATGCGCCTCCCCAAATCCTCCAGCACTACTCTCCACAGCCAGTCCCTCCATCTCCGACCCCTAAGTTTCCCTGCCCCAAGCATCTTCCACCCATTCCCAGGGCGCCGTCTCTCCCTGGTCAAATTGCTCAGCACCCGAGACCCTCCTGTGCATAAACGAAGAGCACACTCTGCTAGGTCCCCTGGCTCCCCCCCCACTCCGGCCCCAAACTGGACCTTCCCAAGAGACAGTCCTAGAAGCTGCTCCAAGTACTTGACCCGCCAACTTTTTTCTCACCCCCCACCCAAGTAACCCACCTTGGCGGCTGTACACACTTGCTGTACACACACCCCATCCACTATACATGCAGCAGCAGCAGCGATGGGTACGACATTGTGCTAACAAAGCATTAGATGCCACTGAACTTCCACGCCATGCAAACGGGACAATTGCTGCTCTCTCGTACCCCAGAGACCTGCCGTGCCCTTCTCTTTTGGAGTTCTGAGCCCCTTCTTCGGCTCATGCCACCTTAACAGGTGAAGCCCCTAAACCCTTTTCACTGGCTAAGCCTTTCAGCACCCCGCTCCCATTCCCTCACTTAGAACCATAGGGATGCTGCCCTCCTCCAGAGGGCAGGAGGACCTGCAACCCCACCCCGAGACGCCCAGTGTCGTCTCCCTTCACTACGGTCTCCACCAACCCCTCCTTTTGTTGGGGTTCCCCCTTTTTTTACCCCAGAAACGCCTCTCAAGGTACCCAGCCAGTTTTCAAATCGGAGCATGCAAGACGCCCAACGCGTGCCAGTTTATGCCACCGCTGGCAGATTAACTGGGCCGTCTCCACATCCGCCCATTGGACAAGCCCGGGCTTCCAGCCCTGCCTGCCCTTTGCAACGCCAATAGCGCTTTCAGGCAAGAGGGAGCCACGCCAGGCGGCTCCCCGAGGCGGTACCCTTTGCACCTGCTCCGGGACGCTTTGCGCAACCCCCCCCCCTTGAACTCCAAGAGCCAGGCACGGCCCTCCCCGCTTCCACTGCTCATCCTTACCGGGGGCGGAGACGAACCTCAGCTCTACCTGCACATGCGCACTCCGCCAGCCACGACTTTAGGAAGCACAAGGATGCTGCGAGAGAAGAACCAGACGCTCCTTGCAGACGCCAAATACCTCCCTTTCGCGACGATGTCGTAAAGCAAGAACAACGACGGGCTGTTATGGATGAAGGTAGAATCATTGGAGTCCGCATGACGTCATTTTCTTGAAGCATCCAAGTAAACAAATATGGCTGACTCAGATAATCGCCGCGAAGGAGGATTGCCGCGAATTCACGAATAAAAATCTCCCTGCACGCGTGTAAAAGTTAATCTCAACCTTTTTAAGCATGCCTGCGTGTTCTGCATACGAGTGTGCGAATCGCTGAACGAAAAATGGGATTTAATTTCCACGGAAAGATTCATGTATTCACATTATATCGGTTCAATAAAACGACCGTTAATTGAAACAGTGAGTGCATTATTTTCTGAAGCTGTGTAATTCCTTGTTGTTCCTAGCAGTCTTATTCACCATTTTCTGGCACCCATTTTCTGTTAATGGTCTAGAAGGTAAAAAAAAAATATTTTCCCCCCTTTTTCCCCCTTCCCGTTTACACTTTTTTCCCGCCTTCCATTTTCTACGGTAATATTTTCGAACTTCTGGACATTAACAGAATTTGGGGGGGGGGTGAGTGTAGAAGTTTTCAAAAATACTCTTCGTAGTCTAGAAGTAAAAAAAAAATTCCTCTCATATTGACAACTACTTGTGTCATGAAGAGATTTTAATGTAATTTTCCTACTGTAATACTTATGAAATTCTGAACATTAACAGACATTCTTTTTATGGGGCATGGCCGTTTTATTTTTGCTTGTGTAGATTTCAAAAAATAAGTCTGTCAAAACAGTGCAATCCGAGTTTAAATAGACAGCAAGTAGCATTTCGTCCGGTATGTTCAGTAATATACCGGACGAAATTAAACCTTGTAAGTGCATATTAAATCGTAATAAGGTTACCAATAATGTTTCTACACGATCACACGTTTTTATTTTCGTAAGTTTTTATTTCAGGAGTAAACTATTCAGTCCTAAACAGTACCAGAAAAGCAATCTGAAATGCTTGGAATAAGAATTGTTTTGAGTCAGCCAACATGGCTGCTAAACCCGCCCCCTGGCCTCACTTGGCTCCTATTAATTCGACAGGGATGCGGACTCCAGTGATTCTACCTCCATGCTGTTATGGGACTCGGCGGCGAGTTTGGCTGGCAGACGTCGGCAGCCCTTTGCACATGCGCGCGCTATACATGGCCACAGCCGTGCTCAGCTGGCGCCCTTTAGGAGCGACGGGCGGGCGCGCCGTGTTGGCGGCGCGCCGTTGCTGCCGCCACCGTGGCTGGTCCGGCTCATCCTCTGGGAGATTCTCCTCGCGCGCTGAAGGGCCGGAAAGTGAGGGCGCGCCCCCGCCCCCGCCCCCGCCCCCCGTAAGCCTGGTAATTGGGAACGGGAGGGGGGGAGTAACTGGTGGCGTCGTTTCGGGGTGTGTGATTGGTGCGGACCGTACCACATGACACGACTCTGAGGGGCGACGCCGCACCAGACGCTCTACCCAAGTTCAGCGGTCTCAGAGAGTATAGATAGCTAGAGGCGGCACAATGTCGTTTTCTTGAAGCCGTGGATATACAAATATGGCTGACTCAGATAAGTCCCGCCAAAGCGGATTGTCGCGAATTCAGGAATAAAAATCTCCCTGCACGTGTGTAAAAATTAATCCCAACCTCTTTAAGCATGCCTGAGTGTTCTGCATATGGGTGTGCGAATCGCTGTACGAAAAATTGGATCACTTTGCACAGGTACTTAAAATCATTGTGATTCATTGCTACTGAAAAATATTACTTCCTAAAGTATGCAGGCCTCTTTAAATTACCATATTTTAGGAAAGAAAATCTGGGACACTTGCACATTTTACAAATGAAAATCCAGAAAATTTAGTAAAAAGTCAGTTTCCATGTTAAAATTATCCCTGCATATATATTTCCCCCCTCCTTTTTCCCCCTTCCCGTTTACACTTTTTTTTCCACCTTCCATTTTCTACTGTAATATTCTCAAAATTCTGAACATTAACAGAATTTGTATTTTTTGGGGGGGGGGGAGTGTAGAAGGTAAAAAAAAAACTCTTAATACTCTAGAAGTAAAAAGGAATTACTCTCATATTGACCACAACTTATGTTATGAAGAGATTTTAATGACATGCTTGTGTAGATTTCAATAAAATCTGTCAAAATAGTGCACTCTGAGTTCAAATAGTCAGCATTTCGTCCGGTATGTTCAGTAACATAATTACGCGGAATTAAACCTTGAAATTGCATATTAACTCATAATAAGGTTACCAATGATGTTTCTACACGATCACACGTTGTAATTTTCGTAAGTTTTTATTTCAGGAGTAAACGATTCATGCCTAAACAGTTCGTGAAAACCAATCTGAAATGCTTGGAATCAGCATTGTTTTGAGTAAATGAACATGGCTGCTAAGCCCACCCCCGGCCTCATTTGGTTCCCTATCGATTCTTAAAGCATGCCGCCTCTAGCTATCTATACTCTCTGAGCGGTCTTTAGCCAAGGAGGTTAGATCTTTAGCCATGAAGGTATTATACACTGGAGAAGCCATGACGTCATATTTTTGAAGCTTCCGGATCAACAAATATGGCTGACTCAGATAATCACTGCGAAGGAGGATTGCCGCGAATTCCCGAATAAAAATCTCCCTGCACACGTGTAAAAGTTAATTTCAACCTCTTTAAGCATGCCTGCGTGTTCTGCATACGGGTGTGCGAATCGCTGAACGAAAAATGGGATTTAATTTCCACGGAAAGATTCATGTATTCACATTACATCGGCTCAATAAAACGACCGTTAATTGAAACAGTGAGTGCATTATTTTCTGAAGCTGTGTAATTTCTTGTTGTTCCTAGCAGTCTTATTCACCATTTTCTGACACCCGTTTTCTGTTAATGGTGTAGAAGGTAAGAAAAAAAATATTTCCCCCCTCCTTTTTCCCCCCTTCCCGTTTACACTTTTTTTCCCGCCTTCCATTTTCTACTGTAATATTTTCGAACTTCTGGACATTAACAGAATTTGGTTTTTTTTGGGGGGGTGAGTGTAGAAGTTTTCAAAAATACTCTTCGTAGTCTAGAAGTAAAAAAAAATTCCTCTCATATTGACAACTACTTGTGTCATGAAGGGATTTTAATGTAATTTTCCTACTGTAATACTTATGAAATTCTGAACATTAACAGACATTTTTTTTTATGGGGTATGACTGTTTTATTTTTGCTTGTGTAGATTTCAAAAAATAAGTCTGTCAAAACAGTGCAATCTGAGTTTAAATAGACAGCAAGTAGCATTTCGTCCGGTATGTTCAGTAATATAATTATGCGGAATTAAACCTTGTAAGTGCATATTAAATCATAATTAGGTTACCAATGATGTTTCTACATGATCACATGTTTTTATTTTCGTAAGTTTTTATTTTTATTCAGTCCTAAACAGTACGAGAAAAGCAATCTGAAATGCTTGGAATGAGCAATGTTTTGAGTCAGCCAACATGGCCGCTAAGCCCGCCCCCTGGCTTCGCCTTGCTCCTATTAATTCTAAAGGCAGGGCCAGGGGTTGTCTTTAGCTCCTCTGAGGGGACTCTCTGTGTTCTCGTGAGAACAAAAAAAGGCGGCACAGAGGGCTTGAAAACGGCCGAAGAAGGGTGTCGCCAAGAAGGTTTAATAACAAGGAGGCGCCCTCCCTTAAGCGCTAATGCTCCTGAGGTGAAGACATGGAGGTCTATCTCCATGGGTGAAGCCAGTGGGCGGGCTTAGCCGCCATGTTAGTTAACTCAAAACAATCCTCATTCCAAGCATTTCAGATTGCTTTGCTCATACTGTTTAGGCTTTAATAGTTTATTCCTTAAATAAAAAACTTACGAAAATAAAAACATGTGATCATGTAGACACATTATTGGTAACCTTATTATGATTTATATGCAATTACAAGGTTAAATTCCTCATAATTATATTACTGAACATACCTGACGAAATGCTACTTGCTGTCTATTTAAACTCAGATTGCACTATTTTGACAGACTAAAATAAAACGGTCATGCCCCATAAAAAAAATTCTGTTAATCTTCAGAATTTCATAAATATTACAGTAGAAAATGGAAGGTGGGAAAAAAGGTGTAAACGGGAAGGGGGGAAAAAAGGAGGGGGGAAATATATATATTTTTACCTTCTAGACAGTGGGTGTCAGAAAATGGTGAATAAGATTGCTAGGAGCAACAAGAAATTACACGGCTTCAAAAATAATGCACTCATTATTTCAGTGAATTGTAGTTTTATTGAACCAATGTAATGTGAATACATGAATCTTTCCGTGGAAATTTAATCCCATTTTTCTGACAGCGATTCGCACACCCATATGCAGAACACGCAGGCATGATTAAAGAGGTTGAGATTAACTTTTACACATGTGCAGAGAGATTTTCATTCGTGAATTCGCGGCACTCCTCCTTGGTGGCAATTATCTGACTGAGTCAACAAATATGGCCACAGGTGCCCCGATGTAGCTTCAAGAAAATGACGTCATGCCACCTCCTTGTTATTAAACCTCCTTGGGTGTCGCCAGAGCGCTGCTCTGGGCGCTCTTCAGCCCGGCTGAAGGCACCTGACCCGGAAGTACTTCCGCTTGAAGGGGAACTATCCAAGCAGATGCTCGGGCGCCTGCTCAAGCAAAGCAAAGTTTGGAGGACGACCCTAAAGCCCTGCCGGAAGTGGCAGCAGCAACTTCCGAGCAGACAAGATGTCTGAAGTCTCTGCGGAGGAGCTGCGACTGCCGCTGCAGATTAAAGCTGCAATCCTATCCACGCTTTGTTGTTGTTCAGTCGCTAAGTCGTGTCCGACTCTTCACGACCCCATGGACCACAGCACGCCAGGCCTCCCTGTCCTCCACTAGCTTTCGGAGTTCGCCCAATTTCATGCTCATTGCTTCGGTGACACTGTCTAACCATCTCATCTTCTGCCGCCCCCTTCTCCTTTTGCCTTCCATCTTTGCCAGCATGAGGGTCTTTTCTAAAGAGTCCTCTCTTCTCATGCAGTGGCCAAAGTATTGTGTTTCAGCTTCAGTATTTGTCCTTCCAGGGAGCAATAAGGCTTGACTTCCTGGAGGATTGACCAATTGGATCTCCTTGCAGTCCAGGGGACTCTCAAGAGTCTTCTCCAACACCATAATTCAAAAGCATCTATTCTTCGGCGCTCTGCCTTTCTTATGGTCCAGCTCTCACAGCCATGTATTGCTGCTTGGAAAACCATAGCTTTGACTACGTGAACCTTTGTTGGCAGGGTGATGCTTTTTATTAAGTTGTCTAGGTTCGCAGAGTAAGCCCCATTGTCTATAACAGGGCTTACTTCTGAGAAGACCAGCATAGGATTGGCCTCTAAGGCAGCAATTCCAGCCACAGTTACCTGGGAGTTAGCCCCATTGGCTATGATGGGACTTTCTGAGTAGACTTGCCTATGCTTGGGCTGTCAGGCTGCCTCCTTGTTCTAAAGTTCAACCCGGCTCTATAGTGTGTGTGTGTGAAAGTGAGTGAGTGAGTGAGTGAGTGAGAGAGCGCACTCACACATATATGTGTGTGAGAGAGAGAGATTGGGAGAGTCATTGCGACTGCACATCTGTGAGAGTCAAGTTCATGTATGTATATCTAGGAGTCCCTTGGGGAGTGGAACCTCAGTCACTGATTAGAGGCAGCACTGATTAGATAGCACTGTATGTTCCCTGGCTCCCAGTCAGGCTCTCTTGCTAATGTGCTGAAAGCATTTGCGCGCGCGCACACTCTTCAGGTCCGCCTCTCCTCCCATGTAACATCTCTGGCTCTTGCTTTTGCCAGCCTGAAATCAAAGGGGAAGCTGCATTCCATGGTTTTTCAACCGGAGATATCGGAGATCCCAGGGGCACCCCTTAGGAAGCAGTGCTGTGCTTGAGTCTACGTCTCTGCACTGGCCTTTTGGTTTGTACAAACCAAATTTGTACATCCATTTCTCCCCACACTCCAGTCTCCAATGCAAAGTTACAGTGCAGTTGGCTGCTTACCTGGTTCAAGGTTCTGGAATGCTAGAAGGGGGAGGCAATATGTATTAAAAGAGATCAATATGATGAACCCCTGAAAAACAGAAGAAATCCCAGGAGTCTCCTCCTCCTGCTGCTGTTTTCTTTAGTGGTTTCTGATCACTTATTTTGCTATTTCTGATCACTAATCAGAGACTTGGGGAGCCCAGCAGAGGCTTCTGCAGGGCTCCACACACACCCCATAGGCTGCTGCTGCTGCTGCCAGGTAAGGCAGAAAGTCCCCCTCCTTTGTCCCTGGTAGTGGCATGATCCTCTGGATCATGCTTCCATCCCTGCAGGGCAAGTCCCTTAAGAGAGAATGCCCTGCTTCCAGTTCCCGATGGGTTGCAACTCACCACTTTGGGAACTGCTGGTCTGTAAGACGTGAAAAAAAGAGCACAAATATCTGTCAATTGAACCCAGAGCCCTACTTGCATGGAAACTCTTGGCTCACATCATTAGAGAAGGAAACATACGTATTGGTGTGGGGTGTCTGTGTGTTGCTTTGTGTGTATAATTTTGATTTTGTTAAAAGAATGCAGAAGCTCTGTGAGTAGGAGAGATTTGTGCATACATTGGAATCCCCATACCTTCAGAATATTGACCTTACTGTGCTGATGGCAGTAAAAGTTTCCCTAGCGAAATGACCCTGGGAAAGACAGCCTTTAGATAAGTCATTAACAAGAGCCTCTGTCAGAACGTAGCTCCTTGCAATCCTTTTCAGTACCATCCTCAGGCAGATAGTGTGATAAGAATAATATAATCAAAGTCAAAATTGGGAGAAAAGCTGCATATGGAAAAAAAATACAAGCTTGTGCCTCCCAGTAGTCCTAGTTTGAAATGGTTGCCCTAGTTTTTTAAATCATTGGCCTGTTTTAAAACATTGATATACTATTTGTGTTTGTAAATAAGAGCGTTTTCTATGGACTCCTTGCTTTTAGCCATTTTTTTCTCTTTGGAAGTGCAGTGGTCTGAACCTTTTAATTTGTTTTAATGAGAGCTGTTAATGTTTTGTGCCTAAAATGATCTGCAGATAACATTAATACTGATGTATTTGTAAAATAAAATAAGCATGAAGTACTAGAATGCATGTCAACCTTCCCACCTGCTTTTTTCCAAGGCTTCAGGTTTCCATCCTCCTGCACATTCTTGCCATGACTGGATTGGCCCTCCTGATCGATGTTCCAACCTTCGACCGGTGAAGTTTTATATTCCTAAACATGAATCCTTCTCGGAAAGAAGACTTAGATTGCTCAGGCAAGAAACTCAAGTTTGGAATCAGCAATTCTGGGAAAATCAGAATGTATCATTTCGAAAGGTGAGCATGTAGAAGAACAAAGCCACTAGGAGGTGCTGGGATTAAGAGTTTACAGTGTGGATAAGAGCAGCCCAACAGTTTTTCTGAAGTTGCCATATAGTGTGATTTTAATGCCCAACTGAGACTCTAGGCTTCAGTCTTGTACATTGATCTTAATTAATTTGTAAGCTTAATTTGTGCATTGAGCTTAATTTTGCTTAATGAGAACAAGTCCCATTAGCTAAATGGGACTTCTGGGTAGACATGCATAGGATTGCACTGCTCATCAGCTATTTCGTATATGGATAATTAGCTTGGGTCTGAAGAACAGTGAGCAGAAGGAGAAAATGCTGTTCATTCTATGTATTACTACTTCTATTCGTTGTGTTTATCTGATTTGTTTTATTGTAAGTTACTTTGGATTTCATTTTGGGGGGGAGGGGAGAAGATGTTACAAATTCTTGAAATAATGCTAGTGAAAAGTTCTTGCGGTGCAGAACCACATCATATCAGAAGTTGCATTGCAGTATGAGTAAGATAGTAAATCAAGAAGGTAAAAACTCTAGTGGGCCATAAAAAGGGTGCAAAGCCTTCTGCAAGAGCTTGCCCAAACAGAGGTTTTAGAGTCACTTTTATATGCTGTTCTACTAAGTTGGAAAGAGTCTTCCTGTGTGTAGAAATTACTTTTTGTTAGCAGAAAAATTCCCTTGTACCAAAGCCTGAAAAAAGCATCTGGAATCGCATATGGGAAAGATAAAAATTATGCCAATCAAGTATGCTAAAAGCCTTTCCATTATAAGAGTTATCAATCCTATTTTAGGAAAAAGAAGAATTTGTCTGTGCCAGATTGAAAGCCAAAGGTCTAGAACCAAGAGATGAAAAAGGTTGGTCAGATCATTGTCCTTGTATTTTTCAGGGTAATTTCGCCAAGGCAAGGTTCAAATTAGTGGTGTATTTTTAGTTTTATGAAATGTACTAGAGCACATACTTGCATTGATTCTGTAATGCTACACAAAAATGCATCAGTACATAATTTTGGTACAGAATATAGTTCGGGATAGTATTTGGTTTGACCTCTGCACCATAAAACCCCTATCACTCTGGCCTGGGTAGACATGTGGTCCCAGACTGAATAGGACTTGTTACACACAGAAAAAAAGCCTAAAAGATTGTGAATTGCTTGATGTTATACAAGAAGTCCTTAGCAAAAGTGAGACTACAGCCACAGACTCCTAGATTCGTGTCCATCTCTATATTAGATGTTCTGAGCTGTTCTGAGATTTGCATTTTAATTCATGTACAGGCATGATTAAAATATTTTGCTAACTTGGGAATTTTTTTCCTGTTAGGCCAGAAAGCAACACTGAGTGCAGAAGAAATGGCTGAATTTTACAAAGTTTTCTTAAGAAAAAACTTCAAAAAGCATCTGCATTATAACAGGTGAGAACATTTATTTTTTAAAATATGTTAATGTTCTAGAAATGTGACAGCAGGTTATATTTTACAAACCACAATAATATCAGAAATTAGCAAAACAGTCACAGAAAGTACAACCTACCTGAGAGAAAATAAACCTTTTTGCAGGGCAATAGAGAGGACGTTTTCCTCTTCTTCTTGTACAAGATTCCAAAGTTCTGAGACTGTTGCTATGAAATCTTGGCCACTGCCTCCTGGACCTGTCCTATAGAAAGTAGGGTGACTGACCACACTTCAGCTTGTAGGTGTGGTCATGCAGGGAGAGATGCTCCTTGAGTATGCTCTCTTTCCCCCTTTATTTAATGGCCCTTTTATGCAGCATTTAAAAATAGTCATTTACAAACAGAATTATTATAATCATCACCATTTGGAGTGAGTAGAATGTATCCTTTAAAATTATAGAAATTAACACCCTGATCTTGTATGTATTTATGTAGAGTCCAGTTAATATCCATTGAATCTGTTTTTGAGTATTTAGGACAGTGATGGCGAACCTTTTGGGCTTGGTGTGTCAGAAATTCAGAAAATTCGTAACTCAACTCTGCTGGTGTGTCACCCCTCCCCCCTGCCAGAACAAAAGACCAAAAAAATTACATATTGGAAACACATTGCTCGCTCTCGCTCTCTCTCTCTCTCTCTCTCATTTGCTCTCTGGCTGTTGCGCTCTCGCTCTCTCTCTCTCTCTCTGGCTGTTGCAATCTCACTCACTCACTTGCTCTCTGGCTGTCTCAGTACAAGTGAAGGAGGACAAGACGACCAAGGCAGGGAGACGGAGGGGGCCCCCCGAAAGGCATGTAACCAGAACATAAGGACCGTGCGCCTTCAACAGAGGGCCCCCCAGCAGGTGTGGGGTGCAGCAGAGCTCCAAGAACTCTGTGCAAGCAGCAGCGGGCGAAGTCCCTCCTTTCGCAAATCCGAGCTGGAGCGGGGGGGGGAGGCAAGGGGGGGGAAGAGCAGGGCTGAGAGCCGAGCTGTCACGCTGCCTCGCCTCCAGCCCGTCCTCTGAGCAGAAAAGCCGCCGCCGCCGCCCCCGGAGAGCCAGTGTTTCGTTGCCTCTACTCCAGGAGCCTCTTCTCCGCGCTGGCCTTCTGGCCGTCACGGCTCTGCTGCTCATAGCAATGACAGCTTGTCTCTATGCAATAAGGGAGTCTCTAAGAGCACCCCCCCCACAGCCTTTTGCTTGGCCCTGTCTATGAGGATCTGGCAGATTAATCTGTATCCCTGCTTGCTTTAACATCTTCGGAAGTTGGATGATGCTCGTATCCGATTTTTATTGGCCTCAGAGTGTCGGGACCTTGTAGTCGGGCCAGCAGCAGCAGTTCTGCCTTGTGTGCTTGCTTCCCGCCTCTCTTCCTGACTCTCTGTGCACGCGCCCCAGAATTCAGAGCACCCCCAAGTAAGTGGAAAGAGAGCAAAACCAGCCAGCCAGCACCCCCCCTCCCTCCCTCCTCATGTCCCAGACACCTCCAGACGCAAAGTGGTTCCCCCTGGGATTGTGTAACCTCCCACACGTCTTTAGAAGAGCCCCTGCCAGCCTCCTAGCTGCTTGCAAGAGCTTGCTTGGGGGCGGGGCTGCTTCTGATCGGCACAGGCTCAGGAAAGCAGTCTTTAAGTGCCGGTAGCTCCAGCTGGGTGCCGTGTCAGCAAAAATGTGTTGGCGTGTCAGCCTTGACACGCATATCAGAGGTTCGCCATCACTGGTTTGGGATGTAGCCTAAATCAGGGGTGGGCAGACTTCAGGGTTGTGGACTCTACTTTGTTTTCACACTGCACCAAATGGAACAAAGTGCAAAACGGTAGCTAGAGAACAGAGCCTAATGTAAAATGTCTCGAGTGGAGCTTGTTGCCTACAATACTGTAGTTTGTGAGTGGGAATGGGTTTTTTTGTTAAACACTGAATAAAAATACAAAACACAAAATGTTTGAATAAAAACACAAAATCGCATTTGGGTGTTTAAGATATTTCCCAGAAATTAAAACAAAATACTTTTCCAATTAGAAATATTGCTGTGGCTCCATCTGCTGACACTATATCACCTATAGCATCTACCTAGTATATTTTTAAAGCATCTAATACAAAATGAGAACTTGGAATGGGGATGTAGAATAACACATAACACTGCAATTTGCTATTTTAATCAAGAAATTTTGGAAAAAAATATCACCAAAAATCCACACCCTTATTCAATGAACCATACATAGGACAAGCTGCATATGCAAGTACAGATCTACATCTTGAGTTAGTGCAGATCAGTTTGTAACACAAAACTCTTAAACTGATTGTTGTCACAAAGATTTGGTTAAAAGCAACCAATTAATACTACTGTTTTATAGGGTGCAGAATACGTATGCTTATATTTAAGCAATTACCATAAGGCCATCCATGGCACAAATTGTTTTTTACTTGTTATTGTTAAATGAATTGGAATTGGAATCTCTTCCAATTATACTACCAGTAGATCCCGAATTTTATTTCTAGACCATTGTTTGGTCTAAACAATGGAAGACCTGTCCATCTAATTTGCACTTGAACTCAATTAAAAATACCATTCTAGATTTGTTGGGCAAGTTCTTTGTTCCCATAAGAATCAGAATCTTTGCTTCATCACAATTTATTATTTATGCTGTGCCTATTCTACTGCCATAAAAAATTAAAAAGGCATAGCCTTCTTCATAGACTTACTATCTAAAATGGCAAAAACACAAAGAAAAGAGATTTGGAAGGTGAGGGAGAAACACCAAATGCCAATCAGAGAGAAAAATCAATTTATAGTGAAGGATTTTTTCCTGACATATTAGCACTGTAATATTGTTGGGGCATTATTCCACTGTATTTGATTGAGGGTGCAATCCTAACCTGGAGTTAATCCGGCTCAGTTAGGCCAGCAAAATTTGACTGGCACAAGGGGCACCATAAAGTATGTTTGGACCAGTCTTGGAGTCAGAGAGGCCAGAACACAAACGTGCGCAGCAAAGCCAAACTTTGCTGGCCTAATTGTGCCTAACTCCAGATTAGGATTGTGCCTTGACTGACATTAACATAAGAACAACCCCACAGGATTAGGCCAAAGGCCCGTCTAGTCCAGTTTCCTATACTTCACAGTGGCCCACCAGATGCCTCAGGGAGCACACAAGATAACTAGATACCTGCATCTCATTGCCACTCCCTTGCACCTGGCATTCTGAGGTATATATTGAAGCTGCGTGCATATATGCAAGACTCATACACTCTTGTTTTGTATCATGCATATAGTGCTTTGACTTGGCTTGTTTTGATCATAACATTGAATACTGGCTGTTAACTGCATACAAAGCAGCAGTTTGTATTTATTGTATTATTACAATACATTTAGTAACGAATAACATTTAGTATTTAATATTTAGTATTTAATATTCAATAACATATTTTAAATTAAGTATTTAATAATTAAATTAAATATTTAATATTTAATGTATTTAGTATTTAATAACAACTTTAGTATTCATTGGTATTACAGAGGCAGTTGTGTTAGTTTGTTGAAAAGCAGCTATGCTACCTATGTTAGCTAGGTTTTAAAGATGAATGTACTGTGACGTAGCTCTTGTTGGCTAGAGACCTCTTTGGAATCTTTGTAATTCACTTTTTTTTACTTAAAATAGCCACAAATTTAATTGCTTCTGGAGTTGTGAAGGAACAAATGTTCATTAAGCTGGAAAGCTGTTTAGCTTATTGTGCCTTGGCTTATTTGTTTCCCTTATGCAACTTTTACTCTAGACTCAGGCTACAGTTCTTACTGTAAGGAATATTTTGTTTAACCTTCTTTTTCTAATACAACTTGGATTATTTTGGATTTATTTAGAACAGTGGTCTCCAAACAAAGACCACTGCAACAGCCAAAAGCTCTCCCCGTGCGAACAGCACTTACTGTTACACTGGGGAGCCTGTGTAAAGCGCATCCAATCACCCCCAAGAGTAGTTGCAACCATCTGTGCCTACCCAGAACTCGGGCACACAGTCTGCTGGGGTGGCAGAACCTGAAAGTGACACTGCGGCAACTCTTGAGGCTTTACCTCAAGTAAAGCCTCAACTCTTGAGGCTTTACCTCATGAGGCTTTATCTCATGGCTTTACCCAGACCTGCTTGCGGAACGGTAAGCCCCGTTCACCAGGTGGAGGGAGCAAGAGGTCACCTGATCCAGCCCGCAGGTCAGTCTGAAGACCATTGATTGAAATCATGCCACTTTTCTGTGTTAATCAAGATAATTTTATTTGAAGTAAATTACAAAATCATTGATGTAGGAACCCTTGAAAGATGAAGGCCAGAAATCATATTGAATAAGAGGAGGAGGGAGCACATGAGCTCAAGATTCCTTCACATAGTGTCAAACCATGTTAGTTTGATAGTCTAAGTAACATCATCAGACAAACCATGATATGTGAATAGCTGCCAAACCAGGATCTGAACCAAAGATTTGTAGCTGTTTGGCAAATCACTGCTCATTCAATGCGCTTATCTATTTACTATGGTTTACCCATTGGTGTTATGTCTGGGATATTGCTGTAGGAGGCCACTGTTTGGGATAGTGTATGATATTAAAAGGGAAGAGGGAAGCCATGTAAATAATGGTTTACATGTAAATCTGGAACTTGAATCATGAGAGCCTAAATGTCTGCTAGGTTAGGCTTGGCATTCAGTCTGAACCAACTCAGAGCACAATTCTAACCTGGTGTTAGGTCGGCACAGTTAGGCCAGTAAAGTTTGGCCGGCACCATAAAGTATGTTTGAACCACTCTCTGACTCAGAAAGATCAACACACAGACATGCGCCATACTTAACTCCCTGACTCTAAGAGTGGTCCAAATGCACTTTACAGTGTCCCTTGTGCCGGCCAAACTTTGCTGGCCTAACTGTGCCAGCCTAACTCCAGGTTAGGATTGCACTCTCACTGTGTTTTGTTTCTAAAGAAAATGGTTCTAATTTAGGGACATCTTGTTCTTATGCTGTCTATTCTAAATTCCAGTTATGGCATAGTTCCAGGTAAGGTTTATCCATTGGGGAACAGGAGATAAAAAAGCTAATTTCATGAGGATCATGAACCTAGAATGTTTGAGGAGCCCTCCAGGGTTGATAGACCAGTGCAGACTTGTATTGCTTAAATATAAAATTTTTTATTAATGCCAGTAGTTCAAATCTCTTTTAAGCGTTCTTTTATGTTTAGTGTTCGTACATGATTGAACACACACCCTTTGAGGTTTAGTACTAGGAAGTCTCTTCATCCAGGTCTTGCTGACTGCTTTGATAATGATGTTATTATCGTAGCTTTTATAACTATAGTTTTAATTAGTCAAATGGTGTTTAAAAGCCTATCTGCAACGTATGATTCCATTTGCCTTCAACTATGTGGATTACATCGTGATACAGCTTCCTGACCTGTTACTTTTGAAAACAACAAGCAGAAACAACAACAAGCAACCTGATACTTTTGAAACAGCAAGTTTGGATTTAATTAGACAAAGAAAAAAACATGTGCTTCAGGTCAAGATTTCTCAAAATGTCTTTTTACTGTGAGTTAGTAACATTTTTTTCAGAATGGCTAATTGTGTGGCTTTGCTGGTATGTCTCTCGATTCTGAAATGCAGAGATTGGTACAAACGGAATTTTTCCATCACATTCTTCATGGGACAAGTGGCACTTGAGAGAGCTTGGAAGAGACTGGGATTGAAACAGACCAAAAATGAAAACTAGCAGGACATCCCACCAGGTATACTTCATAGAAAGCTTAACTATTATTGGAACTTAAATTACAAGCATGGCTATTTCTTGGATCGTTATATTGGAAACAACATTGAAATGAAAGTTGAAGTGGTTATTCCTCTACATAGCCACAGTTCCTGTTTGCAGTACCCAATATTTTCTACTTAACTGTACTGTTTGAAAGATACCATAATAATATGAGAACTCTCTAATGACAACATTATCTCTGATATGGAGACACTGTCTGTGAGCTAGCATATTGATAACCATCTTAGTCTGCTAGCTGACATTTGTGTTCTACTGTATTTCCAGTAAGGAGGAGAGAGGCACACAGAAGCTACTTTGGAGGTATCTTTTGTAAAAAGGTTTTGAGCCTGCAGGGAGCCTACAGCCACTTCCTGTTTTCTTTGCAAAACAGGAAGTAGCCATCTTTTTTAGGCATAGGGAGCTCTGCAGGCTCCCCAGACCCCCAGGAGGCCAGAGCTATGTGGAATAAGTCTAAAACAGACCTTTTACACACACACACCCAGCAGCAGCACAATCTTTCCGACAGCATTGCTGCCTTCTCCTTCCTCTCCCCTGCTCCTTAAGGGGCCAGAGACATGCTTTTCAGGATGGGGTGTTGTGACGCCCCAGTTTTAAAAGCTCTGATAAAATCAGACATATGGTAAGAATGATGAAGACATAAGTGCAAAAACCCACAGTATTTAACAGTGCGTATAGTTCTGTCTAGTATCCCAAAAGAATACAAAATTAGTTCTAAATAGCTTTATAAACATTTATACATGTTTTCTGTAAGCTGCTTTGGATCCCCCCAATGGGGGGGGGGGGGAAGCAGGGTAAAAATTAGTAAATACAAATATACATAAACATACTTTATTGTATTTAATGGAATGTTGTCATATTTATTTAGAACTGATTTATAATAAAACTACATCATAGAATCCTCTTAGTACTCCCAGAAATCTAGTGAACTAAGTAAATACTTTTTTACCAATGCTTCAAAGATCATATTGTTGTCTGATTTATTTTAATTTCCTTTTATTCCCAACTATCAGTCTCCCTGCTGCCAGGACAGAGCTAAGCCCAGATTATGTGTAAGCATCAGTCAAGTTACTAATTAAATTTAATAAGAACATAAGAAGAGCCCTGCTGGATCAGGCCAAAGGCCCATCTAGTCCAGTATCTCACAGCAGCCCACCAGGTGCCCCAGGGAGGCATGAGACAACAAGATGCTTGGATCCTGTTGCCACTCCCTTGCACCCGGTACTCTGAAGTAGCCCACCACCAATGTAAGAAGGTTGAACAATCCATCATTGCCTATAGCCCAAGATGGACCTTTCCTCCAGAAATCCGTCTAATCCCCTCTTAAAGGTATCCAGACCAGATGACATCACCACCTCCTGTGGCAAAGAGTTCCACAGATTAACTACCCGCTGGGTAAAAAAGTACTTCCTTTTATCTGTTTTAACTCTCCCAACCCTCAGTTTTAGCGGATGCCCCCTGGTTCTGGTGTTTTGAAATTTAGATTATCCTTTGGTCACAGTAGCATTTTATTCCATGTTTCTAAAAAGGCAACACTCCAAAATGAGTACTTTGTTTCAGAAGGATTGCCAGATGTTAATGGTCTGTTTCTCTTCAGTTTGTTTTAATGTACAATCTTTTCTCTCGTTCAGTGGTTCCCATCCTGGGGTTTGCTCCGCCCCCCCCCTCCACTGAGCAAGTGTCTATGTTCACTTTTGGGATGCTACCCGCTTAAGGAGGATAGGAACATCACCAGTGACCTATAGATGCTGTTAGTACTGCACTTCCAAGTTTCTCCACTTCCAAACACAGATAAGGAAAAATTGATTTTTTAATGTACTCATGTTTGGAGGTGAAACCCAAAAGTGCTGTACTAATGGCTCCTACAGTTCCACAGTTGAGTTGCTACCCTTCTTAAGGGTAGCAACTACATTGCTACTACATTGTAATGCTACTACATTGATCTAGTAGTTGAACGTTGTACATCAAGTCAGAATATTATCTGGCATGCCAGTTAGACTGCCTATATACAGCAGTAATGTTGTTTTAAACAGCCATTATTTCCCACTAGTGCATGGAAGAATATCCATCTTTTACAGTGAGTTTGGGCATGTATATAGTCAGTAGATAAAAGTGTATTTTGTTAGGGTGTGCCACATAGTGTCATTCCCCCCCCCCCCAAATCAAACTTTTCAGATGATAGTCATTTGTCTTTATATGTTAATACCCCACTCAGGCTATACGTTTGAAGAAAGACAGACCTGCACTCTCAGAGGCCACACTGTTGTAGGTAAAGCCCTTCCGTCCTTGGCCCGGGAGCAACTCAATACTCCTGAGCTTGTCACTGCCTTTACCCTCCCCCCACTCTTTAAAGGGGCAGAGACAGGTATTCCCTCGCTAGTGTGTTAAAATGTCCCAATCTGAGAACACCTGCCTTAACCTTCTGTTAAAAAGTTTGCCATGTTAAAAAGTTTGCAGTCTTCTCCAGATAATAGATTTGTTTTGTGTTCTAATTTTAATTAAGAACTACTGAAAATATGTAGGGCAACTTGTTTTTTTGTTTTGTTTTTTAAGTTACCATTCCCCCCCCCCCGTCCAAATTTGGTTGTGATTATTGCACTGACTTCCTGGACATATGAATTAGGGCAATCCATTTGACAGGCTTTATAAATCAAGAGATAAATATATGCTAAGGCTTATATTCAGTGCACTTCTCTGCTT
Organism: Lerista edwardsae; assembly: GCA_029204185.1. NCBI lineage: Eukaryota > Metazoa > Chordata > Lepidosauria > Squamata > Scincidae > Lerista > Lerista edwardsae. The sequence continues at coordinate 10,256,346 of JAJKFI010000033.1, forward strand.
TAATTCCACAAAAGACGAGTGGTTAACTTATAAATCTGTATACCCATGTTAATTACCCTGGACCACAGTGTAACCAATGTAGAATACAGCATTAGGCTGCTATTTAAATGCTATAAAAATGTTCTGTATAATGTGGTATTTCTGTGCTACTACTGGTTGTTAGATGCAATTTATAGACGTGCACAAATGTCCACAAGGCAGTAATTTTTTAATTTCCCCAGACAGAGACCAGAGTTCAAACATTATTTCCTAAGTTGAAGGGATGACAATCAACATGCACTTCCTTTATTCTCCATCTTTTTTTTATGAAAGAAGAGAAAGCATCAAATTGTGTTTTGAGAGAGCTTTATACCTCGGGAAGCAAGTTGAAATGAGATTTAAGAATAAATCTTGAATGTATAAAGACATGAAGTTGGAAAATTGGTTTATATATATAAAGGAGAACGTGTGTGTGTGTGTGTGTTCCGCATAGACTCTGTAACGCCTGGAGCGACGCGCACCAAACTCGGCACGCATGTGCCTTGCGGTCTGGGGACAAACACTGCAGGGGTCAGGCCCCCCTAGTGCCCCCGGGGGTGGGGTATGCAGGGGGCCCCACGTGAAAATGGTCGAAAACAGCCGAAATCAGCATTGAATACATAGTTTCCGGGGTTGCCGAGACGAGCGGCGATGCTTCCGACGCCGTTGGAGTCCAGGTTTGGCCCCCCCTCGGCATGGGGGGTGAGAAGGGGTGCAAAACAAAACGTCCGCCATGCCCTGCTGGAACGCCTGGAGCGATGTGCACCAAACTCGGCACGCAGATGCCTTGCGGCCTGGCGACAAACACTGGGGGTAAGACCCCCTAGCGCCCCCAGGGGTGGGGGTGCGCAGGGGGCGCCACGTAAAAATGATCGAAAACGCCCAATATCGGCGTCGAATCCATAGTTTTCGGGGTCCCTGAGACGAGCTACAACACTCACGACGCTGTTGGAGTCCGGGTTCGGCCTCCGTCGGTATGGGGGGGGCGAGAAGGGGTGCAAAACAAAACATCCACACTGACCCGCTGGAATGCCTTGAGTGATGTGCACTAAACTCGGCACGTGTATGCCTTACGGCCTGGCGACAAACACTGCGGGGGTACGACCCCCCTAGCGCCCTCACGGGTGGGGGTGCGAATGGAGGCCCACGTAAAAATGACCGAAAATGGCAGATATCTGCATCAAATCCATAGTTTCCGGGGTCGCCGAGACAACAACGCCAGAATAACAAAAAGCTAGTCTATATATATAAAAGAGAACGTATAAATTGTATGTATGTATGTATGTATGTATGTATGTATGTATGTTCCATATAAGCTCTGGAACGCCTGGAGCAATTTACACCAAACTTGGTACGCGTATGCCTTATGGTCTGGCGACAAATACTGTGGGGGTAAGACCCCCCCCCTAGAACCCCTAGGGGTGGGGGTGGGCAGGGGGTGCCATGTAAAAATGATTGAACATGGCCAACATTAGTGTCGAATCCATAGTTTTCGGGGTCACTGAGATGAATGGTGACATTCCTGATGCCGTTTAACTCCATGTTCGGCCCCCATCAGCATGGGGGATGAGAAGGGGTGAACAATAAAATGTCCAAAATGACCGACCTTAGTGTCAAATCCATAATTTTCGGGGTCGCTAAGCTGCAATGCCTGGAGCAATTTACACCAAACTTGGTACGTATCTGACTTACACTCTGGAAAGAAATACTGTGGCGTTAAGACACCCCTAGCACCCCTGGGGGTGGGAAGGGGGCCACATGTAAAAATAATCGAAAACGGCCGATATTAGTGTCGAATCCATGGTTTTCGGGGTCGCTGAAATGAACGGTGACACTCCCGATGCCGTTTAAGTCCAAGTTCAGCCCCCATCAGCATGGGGGGTGAGAAGGGGTGAAAAATAAAATGACCGACAGTAGTGTCAAATCCATAGTTTTCGGGGTTGCTAAGCTGATTGGGGACAATCCCAATGACATTTAAGCCCAAGTGTAGTCAAATAGAACTATTTGAAGTTCTATTTGAACTATTTGAAGTAGAACCTTCTGGAAATTTTTAGACATCATTATGTCCCGGTCTTGGACTCCAAACACATACTTGCCATGTGACCAGGCATAGTCACTGAATACAAGTCTATCAATACTGTCTTAGATGCCTATAAGGTCGTCAATTTCCCATCAGACTCCCTAAACTCACTTGATCCGGCTGGATTGCCACCACATCGTCTTTGACTTACAGTGTGATCGCCAATTATTTTACTACGGAACCTCGACCCGCCAAAACTTTGCAATGGCACAAAGCTGTGTGTCAAGAAGATGCTGGGTAATGTATTTGAAGCGACTATCTTAACAAGAAAGGGAGAGGGTGAAACAGTTTTTATCCCACGGATAACACTCATTCTGACGGATCTCCCTTTTAACTTTAAGAGATTGCAATTTTCAGTGAGACATGCATTCTCGATCACGATCAGCAAGTCACAGGGGCAGTCTATTAAGTACTGCGGAGTGGATTTGAGATAGCCATGTTTCTCCCACGGACAACTTTATGTTGCTTGCTCAAGGGTGGGTTCGCCCAAGAATTTATTTCTGCTCCTGGAGGTGAAACTAAAAATGTTGTTTATAATCAAGTTCTGAGTTAAATTAATATTATAGTGAATTCATAAAAGATTTTACTTTATAATTTTTATACTGTACTTATACTTTTCATTTGCTGTACATAAAATTACTTCGATTTTACACTATAGATAGAATTCATTCTTGTTCCTGTCTAATAGAAGCTTGGGATACATAAATACCCGAGCAACACCGGGTAGGACCAGCTAGCAGTATTAATAAAATAAATTGAAAACTATGTTGTCATTTCATGGAACTCCTAGTTATCAGGCATCTCTGGAATTTTGAAATAATGCAATGTTACTTTTGAATTGGCACTAATATTGATGATAAAATGGTGAATAAAATACAAGTGAAAGTATTTCATTCAAACTGGTTTTTGTCTGTATAAATCTTAGCCTTAATCTCATTAATCCACTAGGACAGTGATGGCGATCCTTTTGGGTTTGTTTTGTCAAAAATGCCTAACTTGACTGTACTGGTGTGTCACTCCCCCCCCCCCGCCCATCAAAAGAGAAACATTACATATTCCTTTATCTAAAAAAGTACAGTCCTATCATTTGTGGGGCTATGCATCATAAAAAGAAACATCAAATCATTATAAACTATTACAAAAAATCAAATCATTACAAAAAACAACTCGGTTGTCGTTGGGTGTTGGCAAATGCTGGTGTGTCATCCAAAACATTGTGGCATGTCACCTTTGACACGTGTGTCATAGGTTCATCATCACTGCACTAGAAACAGAACGTTCTCAGCAGCAATACCATCTTTATGGAATATCCTCTCTGAATAGGTTTGCCAGTCCCAAACACGGCCTATCTTTAAGTGTCAATTTACCACATGGATTAACAAGATTGACGGTGCTTTTAGTGTTGGTTTTTGCTAAATAGTAAACATTTGTGTCATTTGTTGGTTCAGTTTCCCATAGGAAACTTTCTACGACCTACAAATAGTGGCCAAAATTGTGGAAACCTTTTGGAAAAAGTGTATGTTTGAGGTTTGATGGCTCATAACACCACTTTTTTTTAAGTAACACCATGAAATTATATATCAGTGGAATATAGCAAGAGTAAGGTCTCCAGCTTCCAAAATTGTGACTCTCAACTTTCTATGAGTCCCAACCCACCGTGAAAAACACTGCAGTGGAGGGCATGGTCACATATTTCAATAGTCACTGAATTGCTCCTAGACTGAGCTTGATCATGGAGTTGTGAAGACTCTTGAAGTTGTGAGGCATTTCCTTTGTTTGACAAAAGTTGTTTTTCCCTAACGCAGGAACCCAGGGAGATGGCTATGTTCACAAGACATTGAATATGCTGTTCCAGCTGGAATTGGGGCTGAAAGATTTAATCTACATTTCAGAGGCATGAAAACTGCATTTATATTTAAGGAATCTGCAAGTCTCCATTCACATTTAGAGAATTGAACTCTATGGATTGTTAAGGCAGAGAACTGATTATGTGGTTGAAATTAAAAATGTGGTCTTCTGGCCTTTGGATTTGTGATCTGTTGCCATCAGTCTGTACACAGCATGTTATTTGGCTTGCCCTTTGCTCTCCAGGCAAGTACCTAGTAGCACCAAGAACTCCTGTTTGAATGCATGTTTCCTGCGTACTTCGTCTTAAAGGAAATACATAGAAATAAAACATTGACTATGTAATACCTGAAATCTCAACTCCATGTCATAAGAGCCCCACTGGATCAGGCTAAAGGCCCGTCTAGCCCACCTTCCTGTATATCACAGTGGCCCACCAGATGCCTCCGGGAGCACACAAGACAACAAGGTGCCTGCATCCTGTGGCCACTCCCTTGCACCTGGCATTCTGAGGTATGTAATATTTGGGGTAGGACCCTCTCAGTGAGCTTCCCTTTTGCTGTCGTGTGTCATTAATCTGTGGAACTCCTTGTGACAGAATGTGGTGATGGCATCTGGCCTAGTTGCCTTTAAAAGGGGATTGGAGGAAAAGTGCATCACAGGTTCCAAGCATGTGAGTACGTGCAACCTCCTGGTTCTAAAGGTGGGCTACCTCAGAATGTCAGGGGCAACAGGAAGCAACTCTCTTGTTGTACTTGTGTGCCCCCTGAGGCATCTGGAAGCTGGACTAGATGGGCTCTCCTTATGTTCAATAATGGTCTCACTATTGCAATTTCAGACTGCCTGCTAACCCATCTCGTTTATTGGCTTTAAGTAGCTTGTCCAGTCTTGGGTAGAGGAAGAGCAAGATTTTTGAAATGATGCTATAAAAGGCAAACCAACACCGGACCTCGGGCTTAACACCATCTTGCAAGCTAGATTCCCTCTTGTACAATTAGGGCTGTGTGGAGGGAAGGAAGACTAAAAAATCAACTTGACAGGAAGAAAAACATAAAGCACTTAGTGCTTATCAGTCAGCCAAGGGAATTTTTCAGGACGATCTGCAGAGCTGTGGATTCAAGGACACCATTGTCCCATCTTACCTCCTTCCAATTAGCACACAGCTGTGTGAGTTATCACCTGCAGTAATTCTTTCCCTGTCTGGGACCCACCAGAAATCATGTCATGGCCGGAAGCACTTTTTATAATAACAATCTAAGTGGGTCCCTGTTTAAAAAAAGTTTGAGAACCACTGCAATACAGTACTAGAGCTGGAGATCCGAAAAATGAACAGGAGGGCTATACTTTTCCATTTTAAAGTGGAAAAATGTGAGCCAATTAAAGACAAGCACAGTAAAGCCCTATTGATTTTAAGTAGGGAAACATAAGTCCCTTAGCTTGGGACTGCATTTTGGCTGCTGGAAATTTGGTATGGGTATAATTGGGCCCTTAGGCTGGAACATGCCCTAGAACATGTCATGGAACTTTTTTGCCTTTTACCCCAAAATATATTTAGATACGCCAACGTTACCCCCCCCCAGAACAAAAGAAAAAAAATTACATATTGGAACCCATTGCTTTTTATTTGATTAATTAATGAGCTTAATTAATGCTCTGTAAATATGAAGTTGTAAAGGGTTTGGGAGAGTTAGGAAAGTTCTTTAAATATTTTTTAATCTTACTCTTATTGTAAATATCTAACCTGCTTAGTTAGATTTGATTTTGTCATATGGGGTGTTAAAATATTCTTGCTTGATGACATCACTTCCTTTGGGCCCCGGTTATAAAAAGTTTGAGAGCCATTGTACTGGATTAAAGAAAAACACTTTTAAGGTCAGAAAGTAAGATAAAGGGGCAGCCTCCAAAGATTTATTTCAGAATTTAAAAGATTTGTTTGCAACTCTGGATCAAACCAAAAAATGATAGCAGTAACCATTTTTTTATGTAGATATCTGTTTCATGCACTTGTCAAACAGGGAATACCTCATTTTTTACATCACAGGGAGTGTGCATGTAGGTAAGGAGATTCAGCTCGCCTCATACAAACATCTCGTAATGTAAAAAATCAGATCCTCTCCACTTTAAATATTAACAGGATGAATGGGAGCAAAACTAATACATCTGTTGCCCAATTAGTTTGACCCCCCCTCCCCTACCCACTTCACAGAAACATAGCTGTGGAGAAGGCAAGGGCCATTCCTAATGTGTGCTAATACAAAGGGGGCTATGCAACTTAGCAGCACAGTATCTGCTTTTCCATTCTGGAGAAGGCAAATAGTACTAATACAGAAATGCAGCAAGCGTTCCTACATTTTGTCTCCTGCAGCTCGCTTTCCCTCTTCCTTGCCTCACGCTGTATGCTTGCCTGGCGCCTCTCTCTGGTGTCCTGCGCACACGCACATGTCCCACATACCCCACAACATGCTGAGCCCCAGTCCGGATCAGAGGATCGTTGCACCAGGCTACAAGTTGAGGGGGAGGAGGACAGTCTGGTGTCGGCTCAGACTGTTACTCTGCAGCCAGTTGCATTTGCCCCAGCCTGCATGCTCCTTACGTTCAGTGGCCAGCCAGCATCTGTCAACTTCTGTTTGCTCAGAAGTAAGTCAGATTGAATTCAATGTGCTTTACTCCTGGGGCAGTGAGTGCATTGGACTGCAGTTTTAATTAAGATGGGGTGCAAGCCTATTAATACTTACCTGGGAGTAAGTGCCATTTACTATAATGGGACTTACTTCTGAGTAGACTTTCATAGACTTGCACTCTTAGGCGATCAATTTTTTAAAAAAACTCCGTTCCAATCAGCCCAGTGATGTCATGCAGGGGGAACGCGGGGGAACTCAGTTCCACTAGTTAAAATTAGGGCTGACTCCGCCCACTTCAATCTCCCTCCTCCCCCCTCCCAATTCCTCTGCAAAGAGCTTTTCTTCTTGGTTGGCCGGCACTCAGAGGGTTAAAGGGAGCAACTCTGAATTCCTAGGGGGGCGAAGGGGGAAGGGCTGCAGTGGGGAAGTCCCGACCCTTCCTTGCTCCCTCCAGCCAGACACGTGGAGTCAGCAGCTGCTCTGATGAGTCTGCAGCCCACTGGGGAGAAGGCAGTGATGTCATTCAGGGGGAACGGACCAGAACGGGCGTTCCGGATCCTAACGGGCTCCGTGGCTGCTTCCGGGTTTGTTTGTTTTTTTCCAACATTTGAATTTGAACTCAATAGTGAGTTCCTGTTCCTAAATCATTTGAATGACACCACTGAATCAGCCCCTCCCCTGGCAACAGCACCCAGTCTTAGGAGACACCTTCCATCACACACGGACACTTCGGGACATTAAAGAAGCGCCACATCTGGCCTTGGGCAGCGATCGAAATGATGGGGCTGCGTGTTCTGCAAGAAGCCTGAGCAAAGGGTGTGCAGTTCCCCCCGGCAGGGCAACAGAGACGGGGGGAAGATGCGTGCCTTCCCTCACCTCCGATGTCCTGCCAAGAGGAACCACGCGTCCCTCACTGGACAGCGAGGGGTGTGCAGTTCCCCCCGGCAGGGCAACGGGGGGGAAGACGCATGCCCCGGCAGGGCAACAGAGGCGGGGGTGGGGGAAAGACGCATGCCTTCCCTCCCCTCCGATGCCCGGCCATCCCTGGCTTGCCTCTTCACTGCCGCTCTGCTCCGCTGCTGCTCAGGTCCAATGTGCCGCCACTCTGCCGCTCTCCTCGCTGTGTCTACATGCTCTAAACTGCCATGGTGTGAAAAGCAGAGCAGTCTGGGGCGCATTTTGCAGGCCAGCGAAAGTGAGCGGAGCAAAACAAAACAAAACAGAGCCAGCCAGCCAGCGACGGAACCGGAACAGGGGTAATGGATGGTCGCGCTGCCAAGACACAGCCGGGCATGCATATAGATTCATATGCATGCCTGGCTGTGTCTCGACGTGCGACCGTCCATTACCCCCAAGAATTTCATTTTTACCCCATTTGGGGTAATTTACCCCTGTTCCCTGACCACTGCCCTAGATTTACTGTATTAGATAATACAGATCTATATGACCAGAATTTTGATTTGCCAAATATACCTTTTTGTTATGGTTGATTGTACTGATAACATTGTCTCCTGATATCTCTCATACATTTAGATCTTTGTACCTTTTCTGTGAATCATTGATACATCATTTATTGCAAGATTGCTAAACGATCTCTCTTAAAAGCAAAACGTGTATGGAAAGTACCATAAATTATTAAGGACATCCTTTTGAAATGATGCTGCACCAAAACCATATTAAATTATAAAGATCATTCTTCAGCTGAGCAGCAAAGACCTCCTAGCTTCTTCCAACTCTATTTTTTTAACATAAGCATAAGGTGGCATACTGTTTAATTATTGGTGTCTACATTATAATTGCTTTTATAAATCATACATCAAAGGATTTGTGAACAAAGACTTCCTCATGGATTTTTCAAAAATAATTTTGCACCTGCTGTGCAGTTGTACTAGTCCTCCTATCTAAACCAAAAGGAACTTTGGCATTGAATGTGCTCAGAGGTAACAAAAAGCAGATTTGATTTCCAGCAGTGCTTTAAATAATCCTCTTTTTAAGGAAAAAAAAAACCCACAGCCAATTATCTCTACAGTATCTATTTCTAAATGATGGTGACTCTTTTGCAAGGATACAGTCAAGCAGTTATTTTAGTAATGGTTAAATTGTTTGTAACTCTAGATGGTTTTGACTGTGAAGAGAAATGGTTATTGCATGTCCAACGTGTTTCATTTCCTGCTATTCATTAGATTGCTCCATTGAAGTACTCATTTCGCTGGAATAAAGGAGAAGAGGGAATGAAGGGGCTGATTAAGGCTTAACTAAAGGCTCCTATGAATGCGTCCCCTTATTAGGAGATGAATGCGTCCCCTTATTAATAATAGGCTCTTATAATTGCCACTCCCTTATTAAGCAATGTTTGTGTATATACCAGAGCTCATGAGACCATATAAAAAGTGAAATACATTTTCCTAGCATATTATTACTTCTTATATTACTTCCCCCCCTTTTTTTTTTGTGCGTCCCCCCTACTTTGCATTGCTGAGTACAGCAGTATTCAAAGTTTTTAGACCAGGAGCCATTTTGTAGAATGGCACTTGTGCCGGGATGCACTGGAAGTGATGTCATTAACTTGGAAGTGATGTTGTGGTAGGAAGTGACATCATAATCAAGCAGGAAGTTCTGCCACTGCAACGTAATAAAATGACACTCCTTAAATGCAAATTGGCATTCTTGGACTGCAGCAATTATACAACAATGAAACATCCCTGGAGAGAAAGCAAGAAAGTAAGATTAGGACAAAATATTATGTAAAAGCACTGAACTAAAACCTATTGTTAAAAAACCCTCACTTGAAGATTCAAACTGTTGACACTTGTAAGTGTTACAGGAGGAAGGTCTCCAGTTTCCAAGATGGCTGCTCCCAGCATTCCGCGACCCACCTGACAGCAGGTTGTGATCCACAGTTTGAATAACACTGACTTAGTACAAAGTACACGTATTTGAATGCATGTCTGATCAGGGGTCTGACTGAGCACAGAACCCATAAAGGACTCAAAGCCCATAAGAAGAGTGAACCCGGACCATTTTAGAGGGGTCCATGTCAAATGGACGTGGAGGCGCTGTGGGTTAAACCGCTGCTGCTGAGCTTGCTGACTGGAAGATTGGCAGTTTGAGACCATGTGACGGAGTAAGCTCCAGTCACTTGTCCCAGCTCCTGCCAACCTAACAGTTCGAAAGCACCTAAAAATGAGAGTAGATAAATAGGTACCACTTCGGTGGGAAGGTAATGGTGTTCTGTGTGCCTTGGCGTATAGTCATGCTGACCACATAACATGACAACGGAAGCTTGTCCTCGGACAAACGCTGGCTCTTCTGTAAGCTTCTGTGGTCATGTGGCCAACGTGACTATATGCTGTACCGGACGGAACGCCGTTACTTTCCCACCGAAGTGGTACCCATTTATCTACTCTCATTTTTATGTGCTTTCGAACTGCTAGGTTGGTAGGAGCTGGGACAAGCAACAGGAGCTCACTCCGTCGCGTGGTCTCAAACTGCCAATCTTCCAGTCAACAAGCTCAGCTCAGCGGTTTAACCCGCAGCGCCACCATGTCCCTATCTCAATGGTAGAGAGGAGGAAATGGGAATTCCTCCTTCCATGAAGTCAATACAACTGTATTCTAAGGTGATAATTCTAAGGTAATTTTTAGATTGTGAGCCCTTTTGGGACAGGGAGCCATTTAACTTTAATGTTATTATTTGCCTGTAAACCGCTTTGTGAACTTTATGTTGAAAAGCGGTATATAAATACTAGTGATTGATTGATTGATTGATTGATTGATTGATTGATAATTTAAATTTAAACATTAACAATACAGGCATGCCTCATTCTGGACTCCCCCGTGGATACCTGAAACCGTGGATACTGGGGATGCCTTTTTAAAGATAGGAGAACATGAATGTTTTGCTGCAATATGATTTTTAAAAAAGAGATTTGTTTTATGTTCCCCTGTCTTTTTAATAGGCGTTCCAATATCCATGGAATCTGAGCAGTGGTGTCATTCAAATGATTTAGGAACAGGAACTCACTTTTGATTGGCACTTGTCGGGAACCTGGAACCAGCCATGGAGCCCATTAGGATCCGGAATGCCCGTTCTGGTCCATTCCCCCTGAATGACATCACTGTATCTGAGGATAACTGAAACTGGGGATACCGAATCAGTGGATACCAGGGCACACCTGTATGAAGCTACAATCCTATACGCATTTATCTGGGAGTAAAAGGCCCAATTCTATTGAACATAAATATCAGAATAAAATAAACACTAGGAAGACATTTAAGATGCATCTTAAAATAAAAGTTATTGAAGCCATTTCTTATGCACAGCCCTGAAAAAACAACAAGGTCTGACTGGTAGTAAGAGCGAGAGACAAGTACCCCAATAATCAGGGACACAGAGATCTGAGACACAAAGGGAGGAGTCGATGTCGCTAGTAAGATTTATAGGCCCCATAACATATGGGCATAAATGAGGTCTCTGGTGCGTAAACTGACACTAAATCCTTGGAGGCAAGGAAGGGCATCTAAATTGCATTTGTCACTGGTGTATGATTACTATGCATGCCTGCTATACAAGTACGTCAGCCAGAAATGTTAAGGAGCTTAAAACAAAGGATACTAAAATAAACTCAGACACCAATCAATATTCTCATTTTTTCCAAACCAATAATGTATTTTGTGGGATCAGAAACTGAGACTGTGCACCAAGAATGGATGCCTGAGCACTGATCATGTGAACAAAAAAATGTCTAACACGCATGTTAAGGTGAAAGACAAAAGGGAGATTAGAAAAAAAATGGAGCTGCCTTGCTCTAGTTTTGTGATAATATTTGATTTAGGGCCCAATCCTATGGTGCCTGGTGCCAGCGGTACACTTATAGCACCACCGCCGCGTGCCATGAAAGTGCCATGTTCAGTCGCTAAGCCGTGTCCGACTCTTCGCGACCCCCTGGACCACAGCACACCAGGCCTCCCTGTCCTCCACTAGCTTCCGGAGTTCGCCCAATTTCATGTTCATTGCTTCGGTGACACTATCTAACCATCTCATCCTCTGCCGCCCCTTCTCCTTTTGCCTTCCATCTTTCCCAGCATGAGGGTCTTTTCTAAAGAGTCCTCTCTTCTCAGGAGGTGGCCAAAGTATTGGAGCTTCAGCTTCAGGATTTGTCCTTCCAGGGAGCAATCAGGCTTGACTTTACTTTAATGCTATTGCTAGTGTTACAGCACCAGTTGGGAAGGTGACCCTGTGGCAGTGATGGCAATAAGTGTCTGCGCTGGCCTGTGGAGCAACCTTTCAGGGTGGAGGAAGGCAGGGTGGGGGTGGAACTGAGGACACAATCCTAACCTGGAGTTAGGCCAGCACAGTCAGGCCAGCAAAGTTTGGCCAGCACAAGGGCCACTGTAAAGCATGTTTGGACCACTCTCGGAGTCAGAGAATGGTGCACATCTTCCAGGTTAGGATTGCACCGAGTGTGTAGCCCAAAGGGAGAATCAGGCCCTCAAGTGGGGATCAGGCCCTCAACTCTGCTAATGCAATGCAAATGCAATGGTTCCTCCTGAGCCATAGAGCCCTACATGGGCCTCCTCGATTCTGCACCTGCTCAATAGCAGGTGAAGCTCCGAGGACCGAGGAGACCCATTGAGGCTATCAGGGCTTTACATGGGGGTAAGGGAACAAACATTCCCTTACTCCAAGGAGGCTCCGGCAGCTGATCAGCCCCATTGGATACAGCAGTGGCAATTTTGGCACCACTGCAGATCTGGGCACAGTCAGGGCTTAAGATTGGGCTGTCGATAAGTCTGCAAAGGTGTAAAGAAGAAACCCCAGGGGTGTGTGTGTTAAAGAAGCCATGCTCTTGATAACTGGTTTGAGAAACAGCTGAGTCACAGAAGAAGATCCTTCAAAGTGGTGGCGTTCATATGCTGTGCACCTGCAGTTTTCTGGAGGGACGAAGCTTTCACCTGCCTTGCCTGCACATCATCTGGAAATGAGTCAGCAAGTCCTCTTTTCAGGTCTGCTGACAAGCTAAAACTGTATGTATAATGAGCCGAGCTGGGGATGGGAGGAGAGAACAGAACACAATACATTCTGCAGCCTGTGAAGGATACAAAGATGTGTTTTTGTGATGATCTGATATCGGTGCCCATTTTCAGCTGTGTGGCAGTTGTGTGACTGGGTGTCCCCTCATATTGGAATGCAGCATACAAGAAGCACTTTCTTCTTGTGTGTCAGGTTTGTTGGCTTCATAGAGGTGGTGGTGCTGACTCTGTGTTGGTTGTTTGCTGGGAAAAAGGAAGTGGTGCTGTCTGCTGGATTATGTGCCAACTATTTATGCTGCTTGAGCTCAACATGCTTTCTGAGCCAGGATTTCATTTTTTTTATAAGCCTTCCTATTAAAAAAAATAGGACTTTATTATTTAACTAGCTTTTTGTGATCCGGCGTTGCCTGGGGACAGAAATTATCCCCAGGCTCTATTAGGAGGAGGAATGAGTTTGTTCTGCAGTGCACCCCCACCTCTGGGGGCGTAAGGGGGGCCCTACCCCCACAGTAGATCTGTCCAGATCGTAAGGAAGGAGTGTACCACGTGTGGTGCACATCGTCCCAGGCGTTCCAGAGTAATGGTGGAACATACACACAAATATGCAAACCTCCCTCAAAAGCATGACATAGTGAGATCCATATATAGACATATAGAACCCGTCCCTGAAATAAAACAGTATTGATGACCTGGAACCCAAAATGCACACTATCACTGTGAAATGAATGAGGAAACAGGGACACCATCAACTAAGAGAGCAATATGAAGGTCCCACTTACTGTCTGCAGGTCCTGTGGCAGGATAGCCCTGACGTATGAGAAACAGGCAGAGGTGGCCTGTTAGCTCCCTGGACATAGGCCCCTCTCAGATCTGACTGGCTGCTGGAACTCTCTGGATCCTGCTCTTTCCACCCTGGCCCACTCAGGCCACGCAGGCCAAGCAGTTTAGTTTCACTTTCTGTTCTGCCTCTGTCTGGTAGCTGAGCTGCTGCAGATTCGTCTGTGACCACAGGGTGGCAGCAGACCTCTAGCCCAATGCAATCCCCTTGGTTCCCGACGATCTGGGCCCCCTCCCCAAAAACCGGGGTGTGTAGGGGGGTCTGACCCCCCACAGTGTTCTTTTCCAGGCTGCAAGGAACGTGTGTGCCAAGTTTCGTGGCCGTGGGTCAAGGCACGGAGACGTGTATAAGGAACATACATACATACCCCCCACACACACACACACCCATACCCACACCCACACCCACACACGTTCGTTTTTATATATATAGATTTTTAAGCTACAAAACGAACACACTGCTGCTTATTTGGAAAGTTGGTGTATCCTGTGTTTGTTTTAGTTCTTTGCTACCTGTCCTGTAGCAATCCCAAGGTCATCTTCCAAGGCAACAGTGAAGAAGTCCCCTGTGGATCTCAGGTTGCTTATAAATTACACTGCCAGGCAAAGGCAGTGTTAGCAAAGGACCGAGGAAAAGGAAAGGAATGCTTACTGTTGTAAATAGGGCAAGGCTCTTCTATTATAAACTGCTCATAATCAGAGCTCCTCAGCAGGTAAAACTGAAAAAGCATGAGCAGAAAACTGTGCAGCCGAAGAAATCCCTGACTTCTGCCCCAAAATTACATCGTGCAAATGAAGAAACCATGCAACATATTTAGAGCAGCAACATTTCATTGATTAATCAGTTTGATGGATGGATTAAAAGGTCCTTCCTCAGTTAATTTGGTAGGCACGTTACTGGCCATTGAACTGTGGTTCGTTGTAGCACTCAGGCCAGGGAAAGGGATGTAGAGGGGGGAAGAAAAAGAAGGAAAGAAGATAGCAGTCTAATACCTGCCCTGGGTATCAGCTGGCAGAATGGCTCTTGGGCCATGGCAGGAATGAGGGTGCTTGATGCAGAATGGTGGGTCATGCACTTGATGCAGTGGCACATAAAGAGATGTCAACATGGGGGCTATGATCAGGCTTTTTATAGGGAATTTTTTCCATAGGAGCAGAGGTGCATGGGGTATAAGGGGGTCATTGCTCTGTGTACCACACCTTGAGGAGGTGCCAATCTTCATGACATACAGCAGAACCTAAGGAGACTGGGAGGAATTCTGAGATTTAGACAGGGGGTACATAGCCTCCCCAGGGGACGTGGTGGCGCAGTGGGTTAAACCGCTCTTGCTGGGCTTTCCGACTGCAAGGTTGGGAGTTCAAGACTGCGTGACAGAGTGAGCTCCCGTTGCTTGTCCCAGCTCCTGCCAACCTAGCAGTTCGAAAGCACCTAAATGCAAGTAGATAAATAGGGACCACTTCGGTGGGAAGGTGACGGCGTTTCGTGTGCTATGGCGTAGAGTCATGCCAGCCACATGACCACGGAAGCTTGTCCTTGGTCAAAACACCAGCTCTACAGGCTTTGAAACAGAGATGAGCACCGCCCCCTACAGCCAGTCACGACTAGACCATTCGGTCGTGGGGAAATCTTTACCTTAACATAGCCTCCCCACACTTCAGACCAGCCCCTAGATGCCCAGGGGTTCTATTTAACTTAATGGGATTTACTTCTGAGTAGACATGCATAGGATTAGGCTGTAAGTGACTTTGGACAAGCCCTTTCTGCCTTAGCTGCAAGGTGGGGATTATAATTATATATGTTACAGAGTTGAAAGGATGACTACACAATTCACGTGAAGCACTTTGAACACTCAAAAGTACTCCACAATATCAAGGGTGCAATCCTAACCTAGAGTTAGGCCAGCACAGTTAGGACAGCACAGTTTGGTTGGCACAAGGGATCCCATCAAGTGTGTTTTGACCACTCTCGGAGTCAGGGAGAATGGTGCATGTCTCTTTGCTGGCCTCTCTGATTCGGGGAGTGGTCCAAACATACTTTTTGTGCCAGCCAAATTTGTGGTCCAAACATACTTTTTGTGCCAGCCAACTTCAGACAAACTAGCGAGGGGAGGTTATTCCAACAAACCTACAATATACTGTATTCCCTTTTATCCAAATACCTATGGGTCCAGTGGTGTCATTCAAATGATTTAGGAACAGGAACTCACTTTTGATTGGCACTTGTCAGGAACCCGGAACCAGCCACGGAGCCCGTTAGGATCCGGAACGCCCGTTCTGGTCCGTTCCCCCTGAATGACATCACTGTATGGGTCTGACCCTTCCATGTGATCAGAACAACACAAGACTTGCAGGGGTATTGTTCCCCTAGCATACATCCAGCACTATGTACATGGGTATACAGGCACACCCCAGTATTCAGACTCAGTATCCACTGATTCAGTTATCCACAGATATCATGGATACTGAGATTTATTTATTTATTTATTTATATCCCGCCTTTTTGCCTGAAGGCACTCAAGGCGGCATTACAATAAAAAAGCAATAAAACAAGTTTACATTAAAAACAATTAAAAACAATGTTAAAATACAATTAAAAATTTAAAGACAACAAGCAACAAAACCCCGTGGATCATAAGATTAAAGAGATATAGCCTGTCAACAGTTAAAAGCTTTTGGGAATAAAAAGGTCTTCAGCCCCCGCCGAAATATTAACAAAGAGGGGGCAGTTCTCAATTCGAAGGGGAGGGTATTCCAAAGTTGGGGGGCCACCACCGAGAAGGCCCTCTTCCTGGCCGCCACCCCTCTCACCTCTCCTGGTGGCAGCACAGTCAAAAGGGCCCCCCCCCCAGATGATCTGAGAGTACGGGTAGGATTATATGGAAGAAGGTGGTCCCTCAAATACCCCGGACCTGAGCCGTACAGGGCTTTAAAAGTCAAAACTAGCACCTTGGGCCCGGAACAGAACCGGCAGCCAGATGCCTATTAAAAAGATAGGGGGACATTAAACAAATCTCTTGTTTTTACCTTGTTGCAGCAAAACCACTGATGTTCCCCTACCTTTTTTATCTCTTTAAAAAAACATCCCCAGCATCCATGGTTTCAGGTATCCACAGTGGGGTTTGGAACGGAACCCCAGCAGATACCGGGGCACACCTGTACTAATGTGTTAGGCAACAGTTAGCCCTGTTTAGTATACATACATGGTTTGCTTCTTGCTCATTTCCTTTTCTACAGGCTTCCTGCCTGGTCACTCTTTAGTTGCACATATTAACCACAGGACTGTCCTAACCTTGCATCATCACCATATCTATACTGATAACAAACTCAGGTGGTTGGTTGTGAAAGGAGCCAGTCATAGACAAGACAGTGGTTTGTGCCATGCGGGGAGGGAAGGTGAGGCAGAACTGCCCCACCTGAGTTATTGGGAAAATGCTGCCACTGCTGTGATCATGCAAACACACCCCACAGACTCTAAGCAGCTGGAGCCCGTGGGTGGTGTTTGTGGGATCACAGCCTCATAGCAGCAGTGGCAGCACTGTCTGGTGGGACAGTTCTGTATAACCTGCCCTACTCGCACCATATGTTGTTCCAGGGCCGGATTTAAGCCAATGTGACCAATGTCGTCACATTGGGCCCCGCACTTCAGGGGGCCCCACACTAGCAGGGTGAGCATATTGCCTGTGGCTGCAGTTAGGATCTCTATGGGCTGTAAGCCAGTGGGGCAAGCAGAGCCGCTTTACAGAGCAGCAGTCTCTCCACCTGCCTCTGAACAGCCCAAGATGGGCCACCTGGAAGCATTTGGCGGTGATGTTATGATATCACCATGAACTACTTCCACATGCCATGCCCCACAGAAATGCCCACAGAAATGCCCCACATTGGGCCCTGCTGCTGCTAGAGCAGGCCCTGTGTTATTGTTCTGCATATCTAGGGAGTCTCCTGAGTATGTAGAAACCACTAGCTTCTCTATGGATGACTCTGTTTCACATACAAACTGATAGTCAGCCAACTGAGTTCTGACACACCTGCACCACATGTCCTTGATGCAGAAGTATGCACACATATCAGAAAAAGAAAACACCACTCGCCCAATAGCCTGATTTGGACTGAATATACTCTGTGCCACTGCAGGCACACCTCCTCCACCGAGCCATGGAATATTGAGGTGTATCTACTGGAAAACAACAACAGCAGAACCTGGTAGGAGAAAGAATTCCCTCCTTGAGCCACAGATGGAAAGTAGGTTTGGGAAGATGCAACATTTTCTTGCTGGTCCGTCCTTTGAATATATTACTGGCGTTTTCTGAAAATAAGGTATGGAATGCCTGGGTATTCTATGGAATGTCTAAAACTTCAAGATAATGCATAAAATGAAATCATCTATAGCAGTGGTTCTCAAACTTTTTAGCACTGGGACCCACTTTTTAGAGGGTCCCAGACAGTCTGTCTGGGGCCCACCAGAAGTTATATCACGACCGGAAGTGTTGTCATTGTGATACCAGAATCTGCTGCTTTCCTGAGAACGCAGCAATAAATTGGGCTATTTCTCAGCCATTTTCCAATAGCAAAGTGAATCAGAGAGGGAAAAGGCCTGTTTACAACCTTGACCCAAGCAAAACAACCCACACAGCCCTCCCCCTTAGCAGTGTCCCATCTTCCCATATTTTCAATATGGCTGCCCTAGGTGCTTTGCGACCCACCTGAAATTGGCTCGCGACCAATTGGTGGGTCCTGACCCACAGTTTGGGAACCACTGATCTACAGCATTGTATTGATGGTAAAATCATACATTGGGATCCACAAGCACAAGGAGGTTTCCACCACATCTGGAAGGATTAACTTAATCTTTCTGGATTAAGGAGCTGCAAGGATTAATTTAATTGGGCAGTTTGATCTACATTGTTTAATTCTTTTGTTGTCTTTATTAGTAGTGTTAGTGGCATGTATGTATGTATGTATGTATGTATGTATGTATGTATGTATGTATGTATGTATGTATGTACAGTACGTACTTAGCTAAGGGTTTACTCCAAAAGATCTCAAGGCAGTTTACAAAGATTAAAACTTTGTAAGTATACAGTCCTGGCCAAAAGCTTTGAGAATGACACAAAGATCACACAAGGTCTGTTGCTCCAGTGTGGAAGATGGCAATGTGCATATACTCCAGGATGTTATGAAGAGTGATCAGATCAATTGCAATTAATTGCAAAGTCCCTCTTTGCCATGAAAATGAACTTAATCCCCAAAAAACATTTCCACTGCATTTCAGCCTGGCCACAACAGGAGCAGCTGGCATCATGTCAGTGATTCCCTCATTAGCCCAGGTGTCAGGGTTGACCAGGACAAGGCTGGAGACCACTCTGTCACGCTGATGGAGTCAGAATGACAGACTGGAAGCTTTAAAAGGAGGGAGGGTTGACATCATTGTTCTTCCTCTGTTCACCATGGTCACCTGCAAGGAAACACGTGCAGCCATCATTGCCTTGCACAAAAAGGGATTCACAGGGTGCTACTAAGATTGCACCTACAGCCACCATTTATCGGATCATCAAGAACTTCAAGGAGAGAGGTT
Organism: Lerista edwardsae; assembly: GCA_029204185.1. Classification (NCBI taxonomy): domain Eukaryota; kingdom Metazoa; phylum Chordata; class Lepidosauria; order Squamata; family Scincidae; genus Lerista; species Lerista edwardsae. The sequence goes on from JAJKFI010000033.1 coordinate 10,275,351, forward strand.
CAATTGTTGTGAAGAAGGCATCAGGGTGCCCAAGGATGTCCAGCAAGCGCCAGGATCATCTCCGAAAGGTGATTCAGCTGCAGGATCGGGGCACCACCAGTCCAGAGCTTGCTCGGGAATGGCAACAGGCAGGTGTGAGTGCATCTGCAGGCACAGTGAGGCGAAGGCTTGTGGAGGATGGCCTGTTGCCAAGAAGGGCAGCAAAGAAGCCACTTCTCTCCAGGAAAAACATCAGGGACAGACTGGCATTCTGCAAAAAGGTACAGGGATTGGACTGCTGAGGACTGGGGTAGAGTCATTTTCTCTGATGAATCCCCTTTCCGATTGTTTGAGGCATCTGCGACAAACCTTGTCCGTAGAGGAAAAGGTGAGCGCTACCATCGGCCCTGTGTCATGCCAACAGTAAAGCATCCTGAGATCAATCATGTGTGCAGTTGCTTCTCAGCCAAGTGAGCTCACTCACAATTTTACCTGGGAACAATCAATCAATCAATCAATCAATCAATCAATCAATCAATCAATCAATCAAT